>VWZF01004021.1:1706291-1886583 GCA_013396755.1 Sclerurus mexicanus
CGGGGCTCAGCGAGGGGGTGGAGGGGTCACCGTCCCGCTCCGGCCGGAGGGATTCCGGCGTGAGTTTAAACCGCTGAGAGCAGGGGGTTCGGGAAATAATAATAATAATAATCATAAAAAAAGTTAATCTTGGCTTCCAGGGGATGAGCGGTGGATTATTCGCCAGCCAGATGCGGGTGGGGGATTTCGTCAGGTTTTCGTTGCACCTTGGGTTTTTTCCAAGTGAAAATACCCTGAAATGGTAAAACTCGGAGCAGGTATTTCCCTCCTGCGTTTCTGAGGTGAATATCGACACGTGCTTTTGTGGGCTCCGCTTTGAAAAGGGGTTTGCAGGTGTTCAGAAAGTTAGAAGTTCTAAAGGAGGTTTATTTTATAAACTTCGGTGGTTGTATTCACAACATATATACACATTGTATAAACATATACACATATATACATACACGCACATATATATATACACACAATATACAGATAAAATTCTTCTTTGTCTGGATGAAAACAACTGTGCCGTTTTGATTGCAGAGTTCTTGCTGCCTCTGCTAATCCCCATTCAGTGCCAGAATATCACTGTCTCACACTTTGGGAAGCCACAGTTTTGTAAGTGGCAAAAAAGTTTCCTAATTCTGACATCTGGCTCTTTGCATCCCGCTCTCGGTGCTGAGGAAGCCCCATTGTCAGCACTCAGGTACTTGCCTCCCTGGAAGGTTTTCAGTTTCACCACCCATCAATAACCATTTTCAGGTGCCTGTGCCTAAACTCACATGTATTCACACGATTTCCCCTTACACAAAACGTAGATGGATTCCCCCCTCCTTCGATTTTCTCCTATGCCTTTGATAAACAGGGAAAATTGACAGCATAAATTATTGTCTGTCTCTGCATTTTTAGTTCACAGCAACCATTCTTTACCAGAACCTGAGCGAGGAGTTTGCTATCAGAGTTATTCCTTCTGCTTTCCACCCTCCTGGCTTTGAGATGACCCACGACACCAGCAAACTGCCACAAACAACCTTCTTTGTGCCAAGAAGAGCACGCACAGAAGTGAGCAATCCAAAAAGCCCTGGGTGATGAATATTAACCAGTCTCAAACCAGAAGTAGTTTGCCAGCACCAAGCTTTCAGGATCAGCTCTCATTCTGCGTTTTAACATCTTTATATGCTTGCAGAACTTGGGTGTGCAGTGTATCCCTGTAAGGGGGCCTGGCTGTTCCCGGGAGGGACGGGGCTCTCTCAATCACCGGACCTGCAATCAGGCTGAAGTTTTTAGGGCCTTTGCATACATAAATGACTTTCTGCGCTAAGTAGTTCCACTTCACTGAGTTACTCATGTCCTTAAGTGACGGCACAATTAGAGGCCTCAGTCAGCAGGCAGAGATCGGCGGTGGAGTTTCCAGCAGGGGCCAGGAGAAAGTCAGAAGGCACCAAAATTTAAAGGTTATGGAAGCATATGGCAAAAAATGTTCAACTTTTGTTTCTGTGCACTTTGTATGTAGTGATATAAACTCCAGTGTTGTCTGCAACACTTTTATCGTCTTTTGTTTAGGTGTCTTTGAGGAGTCAATAGTTTATTCATTAAAATGTTTATGATTCCCTAGAGTTTCACAGACTTTGGCACAACCGATCACTTGTCTGAAAGTTTGCAGTGAAAGCGCATTATTCATTAGTCCTTATCCATCATTTGCAGTTTGTCATTTGTTATTCTCTTGTTTTAAAAGTTTGTGCTCCAATCAAGGAGGGGAGAGAGCACCATGTGTCTCTGTGATCAGTCACAGCCATGAATAGCCAGGGCTGAAGTGAATGTTTCACAAACAACCCATAGGCTGAAATTTGTTTGCATAATCTATTCACTGCGTACTTATGAATAACCAATGCATTCACAGAACCAGAATTGTTTCAGGAAGCCTTCGCAAACAGAAAGAAGTGCTAAATATCTTGGATAATTTATTCCCAATGAATAATTCAACCGGTTCTATCGCAGGCAGTCTACTAATTTTGCAGATAAATTATTCAGCCAACACAGATAATAGCTCTTACACCTTATGGGCCTGCTCCTATGGAAGTCAGCTGCTGAAGTTTTGTGAAGTTTTCCGGGACTGGGAAAGAAAAAAATTCCAAAATGGAACAGGACTGTTGATTTCAAGGAACACAGAGTGTATTCCCAGCATCTTATTCTGAGTTTCAGCCTTTGATGTTAATTTTTCCACCTTGATACAAGTACAGCTGGGCTCGGATGGACTCAAGGATGTTATTAGTTTCATATTTTGAGTTCTAAGGAAGTTGCCAGAAATGCTTTATCATTTGCTCTGAGACACCTTACAGCACTTAAAAAAGTGAAAGGAAAAAATGTTTGAACAGATTTAACACTTGTGAGGCCTCGAGCATGAAGCTTGTTCCTCTCCTCTCGTGTTGAGACATCACGTGTGGACTTCAGAAAAAGCAGGAATTCACGAATAAAGGCGGAGGAAATGCTTTTGGAGAAAATGTGCTCCCAGGTGCTCTCCTGATGCGTTGTTTCCTTCATGGAAAAAGGCAGTCAGTGAGAAGGTGCCATTCCGTGGTAAATGTTTGTGGTACTCTGTAAAGGTAAATAAATCTCCATGTTAGACATCAGCCTCATATTTCAAACACAACCAGAATTATGATTATTGGAGCAGTGTTAGCATCGTTCTTCTCTCCAAGGATGGAAACGAGTGGTTCACAGTAAAATTCCTCCCTGAATTGGAAGATGCCTCAGACAAGTCAGAGGTACATGATATTTTTTCACGTCTTAAGATGCACGTCATTGTAAAAACTCACCAAACTCTGTCTTTTGTTACATTGGTACGTGAGGGCTTGAACTAATGCTGGGATGAGTGTCAAAACAATGCATCAACCGGGATAACACTGCTTTTTTGCTCCCTCATTGTTTGGAAGCATGGCCAGAAAGAGAAGGCAGAGCTGCCTGCAGAGGATGCTTGAACTGAATTTAGAGAGGTGATGTGGCTGGTGGCAAAGCTGACACCCTGGGAGCAGAAATCTCGACCCAAGGCCTTGCAGGAGTAAAGGAAGGCTCAAGCTCTCTCCCCCTGGGGATGCCCAGGTTGATGCAGCACGAATTTTAAAGACAGGTAGAAACCCAGGAGATGGTTCAGTGGGGCAGCTGGTCTCCTTGTGCTGGGCTGGGCATGGTGTAGGGCATGGTGGCTTCTTGTCCAGCCCGGACTGGGCACAGACATGCAGTGAGGGCTGCAAGGGGAGGGATGGACATAGGGGGCTGTGCTCCTGGGACCTGTCACCCTGCTGGAGTCACCTTACATCCCGGCCCGGCCCGAGGCTCACCGAGGGTTCAGGGATTGATGCTGACTAATAGCCAGCCCTGGAAGCCCAAGCTGTGAAAGGGCTCTCAGCCTGCTGGGAGGCAGCGTTAACCCCTTCTGGAGCAGGAGCCGGTTCTCCTGCCGGGGAAACACCTCGGGAGCAGCTCAGGGGCTTTGTCTCTAAAGGATTTGGCTTCTTCTCCCACCTGCCTGTGGCCAGGGTGAGGCTTCGGGCAGTGTGTTGGGGGCTGCAGTGGGTGGGGAGCACGGGGGCATCACAGGGAGTCCCCATGTACTGGGAGAGTCCTGGCCCAGAGGAGCCAAATCCACTCCAAAATCCTCCACAAATGCCTGGGAGTTGCAGTCAGGGCTCAACTCCTCTTGAGGGCTCTGCAGAAATAGTGGGAGCATTTTATTTTCAGGTTTTAAATGTGTGGTGTAACATTTTCCTTCTTTTTGGAAGGGGGGAGTTGAGTAGGTAAACGATTGTTCCCTGCAAGCACAAATGTATTTTGTTTGTTGTAATTAAAATGTTTTAATGAGACAACCATAAAATCAACCATTAATTATTTTTTTTCAAACACTTCTGCTTCCTTTTGAGCCAGGTCTATTTAGAAATAGTTTAGAGAGTAGCCTGCAGTTTTATTCTTTCTGTGGTATTATACACAGGAGTGGAGAAGTCATTTATAAATAATTACACAATGTTTTGGGTCTTTGGGTTTGTATAATATATCAAAGCGATTAGTACACGCATTGTTCCATTGTAAATGGTTTTTTTCCCTTCCTTTCAGTTTCACTTGCCTTGTCTTCTATCTAAACCTTTTTCGTGAAATCCTTTGTCTTCCTCATTCTTTTAGCTTGTTACAGTGCAGGGACATTCTTCTTATTCAAACACTCACAGCATGAGCAAAGAAAGCTACTTCTGTCGCATCTTAAGTTTTACCATAACTTTCTGGCATTTTCTTTTCTTCTGATTTTCCCAGACTACTGATAGGGTAATGAAGAATTATAACATACATCAATTATTGGTGCTCACGGTGTATTATGCTCCTGAATTCAAGGGGAGATAAAGAGGGGGGAAAAATAAAGCATCACTTTCTGTGGTTTTGAGGCACATGAGAGAGGACTCAGCACAGATTATTTATAACATCTTTCTGAGCATCAATTATGTTTGACTCCTACAACCACTTCCTTGTCCCACTGGTTTTATGGCCAGAAGGAGTTATTTTTGTGTGTGGTAGCTGTGGCATTTAACTTGTTTCTTTTATGAGGAGCCTAAACAATGCATCTTCAGGCCAAACAATCTATCTCCCCGAATAATAGCCCAAATGTCACTCAAGTGCTCCGGGCTGGGAAATGTGTGATCATGGTAAAGGGCCATGGGGAGAAAGTGTGGAGATGGAGGGGTTTGTGAGGGATCCACGTGGGGCTTCCCAGCACTGGCTGCCCCCGGGAGATGGGCTGGACCTGGCGTGGGGTGCAGGTGCTCGGGGATGTGATCGGCTGCCTGAGGTTTCAACAACCCCAATCCAAGTTATCCAAGGAAAAGGGCCAAACCCTCCCAGTGTGGCCACACTGCTGAGGCACACTCTCTGCCTGGTCTTCCCCAGCCTCCTGGCCACCACATTAACTGGGAAAAATGAGATTAGGATGTCACCTCAGAGAAATGAGCCCTTCCCCCCGCCCCTTTATTGTGCAAGAGCGTTTTTGTCTCTTCTTTCCCCCCTCCAGTTTCTCCCGCCCTCAATTCCGCCTCTTTTGTTGATTTGTGTTTTGTTAATTGAAACTAGAACACTTATGCTAAAAGAAAGAGACAAAATTCGTTGACAGCCCTGCAGAAGAAATCCCGCAGCAACATCCTAAACAGGAAGGTTAACTACACCCTCAGATGCTCAGGTTTTCCTTTATACCCTTCATATCAATAATTCTGCTTAGGGGTGGCAAAGATAACCTGAAAGAATTAAGCACCGTAATGTGGGGGTGAAATTGAACCTGAGCTCTTGAGGGGGCCCTTGGGTGGTTCCCCCCCCAGGTCTGGGGTCCCTTTTGGCTCTGGTTTGGAGTCCTGCAGCCGGGGGAGGATGCTCCAGGACCACCAGCAGCCTGCAGGTCCCCACTGCCCCTCCGCGGGGGCCCGGGGGATTTGCTGCCATTTGCATAGCAGGTGTTGGGTCCTGGGCCATTCTTCCTTAAGGGAGTTTTAATACGGGATAAATTACTGGGAACGAGGAGCAGGCAGGCGGCAAGAAAAGCCCTCACGGAGTCTTCTCCCGACCGCGGAATTTGAGAGAATGGCTAAAAAGAGGAGAAAAACCTCAATGCAGCAGCTTCTGCCCCAAGCCAGGGAGTTTGGGGTGTGCAGGGTTTGAGCGGGGAGCTCTCACCCTGAAATTGAGGTTTCTCCTGAAATTGAGGTTTGGCCTCAGGAATGCAGTAATCCCAGGACAGAAATACGATTACTGGCCTGAGGATCTTTGATGGAGTAGGTCTGGAAGGGGAGTTTAAAATGTTAATCCCTGGTATAATCCCTTCCCTGGCATTGTATGGACAAGGGTTGGACCCGAAGGGAATTGCCTGCTTCCTTCCCCAGGATTCAGGGCAGGAGGGCAAGGCTGGGGAACAACTCCCATCATGGATGTGCACACACAGAGGTGTGCCCACCACGTGTGTGCATCCACGTGCATCCAGCCATGCACCCCCAGGGCCACGCACACTCCTCGGTGTGCACATGCACACAGTCACACACGTGCACACACACGCAGCTCCTGTGATCATACGGAGTTCTACGTGTACATGTGTATGTACATCTGCACACAAAAGGGGAGAGGAAGGCTGGGTCACTCGTGTTCACAGGGGTCTTGATCCAAATCCCTTGGCACACCTCAGTCATTGCTTTGCCCTGCATAAAAGAAATTTGAGATGCTTCATGTGTTTTTAAGAGGAGAGTAATTTTGAAGTGCAGTCACTTGTAGGCTGTTGGGGCAGGTAAGAAAGGCATGTCTAAAGGGACATCAGTATGAAACCATCCAGATGCCTTGCACATCTAAAGAGACTGGATATATTATAAATGAATAAAGGCCATCTATAGTAAAAGATTATATCAGTAAGGAAGAAGATGATGTCGCCTCGATTGAAAAAAAAAAGCAGGTTAATTCACCCAAAAAGAGATGTGAGGGCTGGGCAGGGATCTGCTGGTGCTTGCAGGAGTCCCAGTGCCTTGGTAGGTGGGAAAGGAAAGGAGACACCCCCAGCCACCAGTCCTGGGTCCAGGGTCCTGCTCCCGGACCCCAGGGCTGACCCTTTGAGGTGCAGGTCCTGCTGCCCTGGCCATGAGAGGGACGAGGGTGACACCCCAAGGCTCGGCACTGCAAATTCGGCTGTGAGTGGATGAGGCTTTGCTTCTCATCCTTGTCAATTTATTGCTTTTATGGTATTAGTTAAAAAAACCAACAACCCAACAACGATTCTTTTTAATTATCTCTGTTAAACAGTTACATGACCTGGACTGCAACTGTAAAGATTTTTGAGTGAGCAAAGATGACACAAAGCTCTCCTGGCTGAGGGCTGGGGGTTTGGGGTGGATTTTGCTGTGGAGGGTGCTGGGTTTGGGAGAGCAGCACTGGCAGGGCCACGAGGAGCAAAACAGACTGCACAGTTCAGAGGCCAAACACAGAGCTGGGCACTGGGGTGGGCAGGAGGAGGAAGGGATTTAGTTTGACTTAAACAGAAGATGATTTTTAGAAAATGTCAAAATGAAACATGGGGTGGCTTCTGACTTGGGGTGCTTCAGTGAGAACACGCAGTGATGGTACCCCGACTCTTTCTAAACTAAGCTCCTTTCTTTTTTTCCTGCACCAACTCAGCCTTTTGAAGGTTGCCCACTGATTTTCAAGCATATTTCATTAAACTGGGTTGAAAGCAAATAGTAAATAATGTGTAGATTTGTTCTGCTTTCTGATATTTAAAGGAGCCCTTTGCACTGACTTAAATGGCCTCTGGCTATCCATTTAGCTTACCATTTACCTTAGCATTATATGTGCAATCTATCCTTCAAAGTTCCTATTTTTCAGGTATGAACATCTTAAATTCTAGCTTGAATTCATCCCTTGTTAGTGTAAGCAGCTCCAGGGAAGCTGAGGGACTCCATCTCGCTCTCCATCGTGCTCACAGCCAGGTATCACCACTCAGTATCTCTTTATGATAATGCCTCCAGGGAAAAAGGAAAAATAAAAGCACGGTGTCAAACTACAGGTGTAGCAGCCCTTGAAAACTCCCAGGCAGCACATGGGGTCCAAAGTGCTGGATTTGCTGGGACCAGTACATACTGGTGCAGCTGAACTGGGCTGAGAGAGGGAGGGAAATACTCTGCAGGAAGACACTGCAGGTGCCGTGCTTTATTGCCGGAGTGGGACCGTGGAGGAGCAGGGTGTGCAGTAACTCTGAGCCACACTTAGGTGGCAAGATCACTTTTCAAGGTATATATTCTAGCCCTTGCAATCACTGAACATTGCTCTACTAGTGCAGCTTGAAGTTTTACACCTGCTAATACATACTTTGGAATGGCTTGAGGAGGTAAAATGCTAAATAAATACGAAGTACTAGTTCTAGCACTCAGGGAATTAGAGAGTGGAGCAGCATGATCAAGGGAAGGTAAATGCTGTCCGAGGTGAGGTTTATTTCCCTCGGGACTGGCTGCACTTCCACAGTAATGAGCTCCTCTGAAACAGGTTCTTGGCTAATGAGGGGAGACAAGTTTGGCTGAGGTGTTTCTGGAGGATCTCTGGTGAGGGGATTCTGCTTTCCTTTCCCATTTAAGCATGTATTAAATTGCAATAAAATAGCTAATTATGAATGAGGAGGTGAATGTACTTCTTCAGACTACAGATGTCTCTTGGTTTTAACCCCCTTGGATAAAACCCAAGGTATTTTTTCCTTCATCTCAGGTTTAATGCATGGCAGGTCTCGAGCCACTTTCTGTTTACTCTGATGGGAATTAGAGATCATTTCTCTGGAGCTGGTGCAGCTCCACTTCTGCAAAGCAGCTGTTGGGCTGCTTTGGGCTCTGCACCCCTCACCCCACTGTGCAAACAGGAGGGGATCCAACGGGGCTGGAAAATTGCTGAGAAACACCATTTACAAGATCACTTTTCAGTACTTGCCTTGGGTGCCTGGCCCAAGGAATCTTTTTTTCCTTCTCTATTTCTTCCCCCATAAAAATTAGTATATGACTTGGGTTTTTTATAGTTTTCAGTGTTTGGTGTTACTTATCTTCATTAACCTGTTAATGACCCCAGACCTGAACCCCACGGATGACATGCCAGGTGCTGGGAAGTTAGTTCTTCAGCCATGAACTCCACCCACTGGCTTCACGAGAACAAAAAAAAAGAAAAAGAAAAAAAAAGAGGAAACCCCCAGCTTTCCTGGCTTGTAAATGATGGGAATAACCACAAGGTGTCAACCTCCACCAAGCTCCAGCTCGGAGCCAGGTCTGCTCTCCCGGCAGGGGCTGGGATGGATGGATAACCCTGTGTGGTGGCTCTGCTGGAAAACCCAGGTACTTCTTCAAGTGGGGAAAAATCGCCTACAAAATGGATTGGTTTACCTCCGTTCTTTATGGAAATCCTTCCTTTCTTTCTTATTTCTTTTATAATGTCCTGCAGCCAAATTCAATGTCCCGTTCCATTCTTTTCTCCTGACCACAAAAGGAAGTTTCCCAGACATTGTGACAAAACCAAGAAGCCCTTTTTTATTTACTTTAAAGGTAAATTTGAATTTTTCCTTTGTAGAGCAGCATTTTCAGGCAATCATTGTCCAGTATGTTGTCCTGTGCAGTTGCAGTGTTGGGTTTTAACCTTCTGGGCAACCCAAACCTGTGTTTCCTCATAGGTATTCCCTTTGGGGATGCAATGTGTGGTGCTCCTGTTTTGACCTAAGGTGCACCACACTTATCAAATGCCATTGCTTTCTGTAAAAAGCACTGTCCCGAGTGCCTTTAGATAGAAAGCAATCCCAAGGATTTCTTGCTGCTTCTTTTATCCCGGGATTTCTTGCAGTCTGGGCTGAGCGTGGCGTGGCTCGTGGGCTGGTGGCATCGCTCAGAGCCAGATGTGATGCCTTGACGCTGGTTATTGTAACGAGGAACTGGATTTTCCTGCCAGAACTGTTTTAGCTGTTGCACAAAAATGGAGAGGGAACACCCTGCCAGGCACTTACACTTGACACTGGTTCTCGATGGGGAGGAGTGGCACTTGACTGGCAATTACTGGCCCAAGGAGGGAGCTGGCTTGTTTTTCCTAATGTGATGGCAGAAGTGATAAGTCTGGAGAGATAAGAAAGGAAGTCGAAGTAAACCCCAAGGAAAAATGTAAATGGTGCAATTATGAAGGTAATAGAAACAGAGAAGTATTTTTATGCAACACGATTGAATGGGCAAAAATGAGGTAAAAAGACATTTCTTCCAGGATTAGAAGCGAGCTCAAAATTGCCAAGGCCCACTGGAAGTGGAGGGGGAAGAGGGGGGAAAAAGAAGCCTGCTGTAGCATTTCTTTTCCTTTTATAAGCTTCTTTTTCTGGGAGCCCTGAGTGTTCAGATGGAGCACACTTAGTGCCTAGTAACCCAACAAAGCTTCGATTGGTGCCTCTGCAGAAAGATTTTCTTTTCCTTGCAGGTTTCTAACCATGAAAAAACCCCTGAGATCAGTTGCTTCAGAATCCTTAATTAAACACAACAAAGAAGGGCAATTAGAGCTGTGTTTTCCTTTTGTCATCCAGCAAATCTTGCAAACTTCAAAACCCTTTTCTTGCTCCAAGATTTATAATGGGAATAAATCATAATTATTCCTGTAATTATCAGCCTGAAGTCAACATCAGCAGGATTATTTTTTTCCCCTTGGAGGAGGTTCTGAAACCCATTCAAGAGGAATTCACTAACCTCTTTTATTGTGCAGGAAGCAAACCAACAACGCAGGCGTGGTGATTTTCCCAGGCCTTGGCTGCCTGCTTCCTTTCCTGTCACTTCATGTCACATCATTCCTCCCTCCCGGGTCCTGCATGCCTGCTTGCAGCCGAGTAGCTCCTGTTGGGCTGGACGCCCTCCATGCGTGTCATCAGAGCCAAAGAGCTCATGACATAAACAGGAATAAGATGAGGGAAGAATCCAAGGGGACCTGAGGACTTCAGAGGTCAGCAAAAGAACCAGAAATACAACCTGTCACTGAGAATAAACACTCGTGCACGTTGCATCCCTACAGGCATCTCTTCCAGGGATGTTGGTGTCGTCTTGGGGGTTGGCTGATGTTGTGCTCGTGCCCAGCAGAAGGGAGCAAGTTCTCCACTTCAGGCATTGAAGGTGACAGTGTGCTTGTTTTTGCTGCTGGGAGGTCAGAGTGCCCTGCCTGAGGACAGGACCCTGACACTGCACCTGGGGAACGGCAGCCACAGCAGGTCCTGTGTGTCCTGCTCTCACTGGAGAGCTGGTGGTGGGATGGAGACCCACTGGGCAAGAAAACCACATTGGACAGAAGCTCCTGATGTTTTTAAAGGATTTCAGGCAGGTGCTTTGCTCGTGAGTCTGCCCAGGGTTGTGCTGCAATCCGGTTTCCCACACTGGTGTGATGGATAGGGCTCCTGTAGGCACAGAGCAGCCAGGTGTCCTCTCTTCCCTTAGTGTATGTGTTCCAATTTGCCAGGGTGATATGGCAGTGTAAACCTCTGAGCAGGTTTCCCAAAACACAGCTGCTTTGTTTGCTTTGCTTTTTTTGTTTTGTTTCCCTTTGCTTTGCGGGTGTTTCCCAAACCAAATGCAGCAGTGGAAGCTTTTCCTGCAGAGCTGGGGACGAGCATTCCCAGCCACGGCAGTGCAATGAGCAGGCTCCAAACTGATTTATAACGCAGCTGTAGAGGTGTCCCCTGGATGTCTGAGGTGGTTTTTGGTTACCACTAGATGTCCTTTCAGCCCTGCTTTCCCCACTGCTCCTTCAGAACAGCCGTCTTGGCTGGGCTCTGCTGGTCACAACCCAGGAGCTGCCAGACACCGAAGTGCTGATGAGAGCAAGGACTGGGGCTGAGCCCCGGACTGCTGGAGCCTCCCAGACATCCCTTTGATCTCGCACAGTTTTGTCTCAAGTAGTGCTGGCTCACAGAAATAAGGATGCTCTGGATGCTTGTACTTCAACTTCTGGATTTGTACTGGGTATTAAATACTTGAATCAGGGGCTGTTACTGCAGGGCCACTGGTTAGTAGAGGTGATGGTCCAAGGAGGCAGCCTTGGAGGGTAAAAAGGACGGTGACTATCTCAGTTTCACAGGATGACCAAGTGGTGGCCCCATTTTGTGCAGGTTTTGAACTTAACTTTCTATGATACGGTGGCTCAAATACCTTTGTGAGCACATTCCATAGAAATGTAGGTATGTGTGGGATTTTCCACGTTCCCTGGCTGCCCAGAATTTTGCAAACAGTATTTCTGTGTGTATCAATACCTATGAGCACCAGTGATCACTCCAAGCATCTGGAGCTGCTTGCAAATGCAGCCGCATCCGCTGTCTCCCAGGCAATGGCAATCCCAGTTGTTGTTCTGGGGTGGGTTACGTCAGGTAAAGGAATTAGAGGAAATCTGCTTTGCCAGAAATGTGTGCTGGTTACAAGGATAACTGGGGGATCATGGGGTGCCGCTTTTCAAGGTGAAATGAGCACCTTCCAGGAAACACTCGGCTCTCTGTGGTTTAGGATCAGAGGAAAATCAATGACTAACAGGCACGGAGTTTCTGGCAGAGCAAACACAGTGAGAGCTGCAAACAGCACTCCTCAAAATGTATTTCCAGTTGTGACCTTGCACACCTCAACTCACTGAAGGGAAAAACCTGAACAACAAATCCCAGCACGAGTGCCAGGCATGGAAGATCCACAGAATGCCCTGGCATGAACTCCATGCAGCCGGGGTTTTCAAGGTGAGCTGCCCATCCTTCTGGATCTGAAGCCCAAACTCAGCGCAAACCAGCTTACCTTTTTCCAAAGGTGCTAAACAACTAGAAATAAGTGAGGTCTTCAGATGCTGTGCACATCTGGATTCCCATGCTTCATCTTTGAAAACTCGCTTTGGAGGAAAAGTACCCCAAATGTGACTGGAGTTTCATTTGTCCTAGCGGGAAGTGTGTTTTGGAGACTGCAGGCTCTGTCTGGGCTTATATAAAACCCGCTAAGTGATGTCAGGTTGCACAGGGGCCCTTCACCCTTGGCCAGGCACAGTTCCCTGGCTCTGGATCCCAGTGGGATGATGAGTCCTGGGGGTGGTGGCTTTTTTATTCGCATTCATTCCCATTCTCTACAAATATTGGCCCAGAAGGGACCCAACTCTGCTGGTTAATTAGCTCAGAGAGCACTTGTGCTGCTGTAACACCTCCTTTGACTTCCCACTCAGGTCTCATTGGTGGCCAGTGCAAACCCCAGCCCCTCGATGGACTTTCCCATTGAGCCCCACATTTGCTCCCACAGCCCTGATAAAACCTGGTTAGTGCAGAACCAGCACTTCCACCACATGGACGTGGCCAGGAAAGGTCCCCACGTGTGTAGCAATCTGGCATGGCCTCATGCCCTGATTTAGGGAGCCTGGGGCAGCTGGGGCACTGCAGGACCTGCCCAGAGCCATCTCACACAGACCACCAAGCAACTATCCCTTCTTAATAAACTTTTCTGGCCATCGCTGACCTAGACCATATATGAATAAGTGAAAAGCAAGTGGTGAAAGGCTCTGTGTAATATTACTAATCCCACGTAGTGGGAAAAGTGTTGAAAAGGCCAGGCAGATCTCCCCGCTATTGTGTCCTCTCACTGCAGCTGCTTGGTTCACCCCCGTGCTTTTATTAAAATAAAATTTAATAGCACTGTTTCTGAATGGGTGCAGCCCGTGGATACTCAATGCCCAGGGGAAGGGTGGGGTGTGTGAAGGTCTCCTTTGCAGGGCTTTTTGCTGCCTTTCCATGTGCTCCTGGCTGCAGAGGGCTGGGGAGCAGCTTTGCAGGCTGGATGGGGGAAGCAGTTGGTTTCTGCCCTCCTCGAAGGCTCTGGGAAGGGTTTTCACTCTTGTGATGCATCACAGAGTAAAGGAACTGCAGGGTCTGAGCGCTGCTCCTGCCCCCCGGGAGGCTCCTGCTTACCCTGCACATGTTCAGGCTCTTGGGAGGGGAAATTGGGAACTGGGGAGCACTCAGGGCTGGCTGGTGCGTGCTCACACCATACTCCAGCGGCTTAATTTTTCAATCTCAAAGCACGAAAATGTGGTTTGCATATGAGGGAGGCTGGACTGAAGGGTCTCCTGTGGCTTCACAGACTGCGGGGGGAAAACAAAAGCAAATCTCAAGGCTGCTGCCAGATCTTGGTGGAGGAGGTACCTCCATAGACATATGAGATATAGAGATTTAAATGTTTTAGCAGGGATGTTTCGGTCTGAGGGAAAGTGGCTGATTTGTTTGTGTTTGTGACGGCAGTTCCCTTCTGATGCAGAACTTCACACCTGCGTATCAGGGATGGCAAGGAATGCTCCTCCTGTTCCTGGGAAGTTAACCACCCTGCCTGGACACGCAAGTGAAAACTCTTAGGAAAACCAGCTCAGAGTCAGCTTTTTCTCTTCATGGTTTCAATTCCTGTTTCTGAGAGTTTTTCTATTCAAAAGACAGATTTTAGGTTAAAGGAAATACAAGTATCGAACCAAATGTTTGGTTTTGGGTTTTTTGTTTTGTTTGGTCTCCCATTCTGGCAAGTGGGGGAAAAAAACATAATTGCTTTCCTCTGTGCTTAGTTTTTGCTGGTGATTTTGGCGTGGCAGAGGAACCCAGAGCTAAGAGTCATTTGTACAGACCGTACCCTGTGAGGTGTGAACCACTGGGAGCTCAGTTCGGGCAATCAGAGCCACACACAGCATTCCCAGGGGCGTTTAACCACCTCTTAGGCAACCATATGAATGTTTTCCCAGGAAATGCATTGCCCAGTAGTCGCTAAATAAACATAAACCTTTTTTGAAGTCTGCCAGCGTGTTGAAATGGAGCAAAAACTACTGGCTTTGTTAAAATGTGACTTGAGAAAGGAGAGAGGCAGCTTTGCCCAGAGATGGGGTTCAGCCTTGTGGTCGATATCCCCAGGGATTTGATTTCTCAAATACTCTGGGATCTTTCTCAAGATTTTTCCTCATAGGTATCTGAAGCTTGATCTTCATCCTCGTGCAGGTTCATAGGTTTTTGTTGTACAAGTTTCCCTAATCTAACCCAGATCTTGCCTAAATCACTTTTGACTTGGTTTTGCGTGGGTCAGAGTGGTTGATCTGCGTTCACTTAACATCACAGTAGTGGCTGTAGGCAAATGGCATCACCCTGATTTGTGTCACAGCGTTCCTCGTGTTTGGCTAAAATCCAAAGCCTAAAATGAGGAAAGGAAAGTAAATTGTACTGGGAGAACGTTTTCTAATTCCAGAGTCATCAAGATGCCGTATCCCTAATCAGCTTCTCTGAGTCACTGCTTTTCCCCCCAAACCAATTCATCCACAAAAAATAATGATTAGAAGTGCCTGGAGTTCCCTGACGGCTTAAGGGAATTTAAAAGCAATTGTCAACTTCTTTTTTAAATATATTTTTTTATTACTTTTTTTCATTTGTCTTAGAAAGAAATATGAAATCTGCATGCAACCTTCTAAATATTTCAAACATTTAAATAGCATATGATAATTTAGCAGTACAGTACATTATACAGCAAGATAATATAGGGAGACTTCCTATAGTATATTTACAAATGAAAAGGTAGTTTTGTTATATTAAAAAGAGGAATGCACTGCTTAACATTGAAGTATTACATTCAAATTAATGAATATGTTGTATTGTGACTAAAACATACGTAGGTATCTATATGTTTGCCCTATCGTGTTTTTCATAAAAAGGTACCTTTTAAAGGCTTTCTTTGTTGTTGTTTCTACAAATCTAGGAAATCATACACAATAGCCTTGAAGCTTAAAATGTCTCAGTACTGAAGCCACAAACTTCCCGTAAGCGCTTCAGGTGAAAAAAACCCCAAGAAAACCAAACAAACTTGTATTTTCTTAGTAATAAAAATAACCTAGGAATGCTTTCTAAAGCACAGAAGGTTAAATGGAGATACGGGACGCTTCGCCTTGCAGCAAGACCTCAAGTCCATTAAAGAAGAGGTACACAAGTGATGCTCACACCCACGTGAGGAGGTGCTGAGGGACCTCACTTCTGCAGGTACAGCCACGTTTCATGGCATCTTCCCCAGAAAACTCGTCTTTGGTCCCTGCTTTGCCTGACTGAGGTGGAGCTGCAAACGCGCCCAACGAGCCCAGCACCGAAGCTTTCCCACTGCGAGGGGTGAGGGACATGGCTGTGGAACACCATCACAAACATTGCTCTTTGCCTAATGAGCTTATAAAGCTCGATTGCAATCATAGTGCAGTATGAATGAATAATAATAAAAAAAACCAAAAGCAACAATCCCATTTAGACTGAAAAGCATGTGTTTTTCCCAATTTCGGTACGGAGCAGACGGGTGTGAAATCAGAAGTGCAACAGATGCTTGTGAAATCTGGAAGCCTTTTGCACGTGGCTATAAAATGTAAAAACTGACCCTTGGTAAAAAGTGCTTTATAATAATATAGAATTTGTGTCTTATGTCTGCAAGAGAGAAATAATCTTCTGTCGAGCCCAGTCCTGTGCCAGCCAAGGGAATCCGCTCCATTCCTCTCACCACTTTCTCTTATTCTTCATAAACCCTAAACAGAAGAAGACACAAGAGCAGGGTGTTTAAACTGTGAATGAGAGAACTCCATGAAACAATAACAAAAACAATGGAACAATAACAATCCTAAATATACAACCTACAAATAATAAAACCCCAGAAAACAAAGTTTTAGCCTTTGCCTAGGTAATTTGGAAATTAAGTTATTGACTTCAGCAGTTACCAGATTGCAATCTGTGTCCACAAAGCACCTGGGAGGAGTGCTGGACTTTGACACTGCCACATCTTGGAGGCATGTGGGAAATAACACACTGTGCCACGAATATCAGGATAAATAATAAGAAGAAATCCACATCTGCTAACTCACTTTAACCACAGGAAAATCCCTATCTCCTGTACAAATGTTGAAGCTTATCATGAGTTGTACATAGATAATAAATTCACAGTATTTGTTATGCTTGCAATAATATTACTCTGTCATTTTTCTAGATAATTTCCTGATGGAACAATTTGATGGGTTTGTCTGTCTGCATGTTTCCAGAAGGCACAATCCTGGGGCTGTGCATCCTTCATCATATTAATGATGGCATTATTCAAAAAAAAAAAAAGGAAGAAAAAGAAAGAGGGCAAGAGTGTAAATATGTGGTTATGCAATAGCCAGGGCTTCCCCACGTGCTCTGCTTGTGAAGCAGATGCAGGGAGCTGGCAGGGAGTCACGGGAGATGGCTGGGGCTTGTACCCACTGCCACTCACAGTGCCCTGGCATCGCCTGTGGCACCGTGGGCTGTGCTGGAGCTCGCTGGTACCCTTGGACCTGCAGAGAGCTTGCTGCTCACTGCCCTCATCTGAGCTCGATTTTGGGGAGCACATTCCCCACCAGATGAGGAGGATGAGGGTTTGGTGTGACTGTAATGCGTGTGGGAGCTCTTTGCATGGCTGGAGAGGTGGCAGGAGTTGGGCAGCTCTGCTTAATTACAGATTAATTAATTAATTACATCACCATCAGCCATTCATGTTTCTCATTTTCTGTCCTCTCTCTGTGACTGATGACTTAGGGGAAAAAAAATCTTTACAAGGCAGAAAGTGTCAGAGATTTTTACCAGAAAATTCCTGTTTTTCTGGGCATGATACAATAATCAAAATTGGCGAATCCCTGTGTCATCAGATACTGATGACACAGTAGTTGAGGTGGTGTGATTAAAGTGATTTAAAGCTCTCCTGACTGCTTTTCTCCTGACTGTGTAAAAGTAGTTTAGCTTTTCATCTTGGATTTTTACCCACAGAAGGGAGGTGAGCGTACGCAAGCAACTGAGAATATCAGCTGATGAATATTTTAACCAAAAATAATTACTATTTATACTGAGAGCAGCCTAATCCTAAAATAGAAGTGAGATCTGCATGTGGCAGGAAAGAAATAATATCAAGAGCACCCATTTAAAATTGTAATTATGGTAACGGTAATGGATAGAGCGCGTGCATTTCCCTGGCTTCTCCGTGTCTGGGAGCTGCTGGTTGCCTGAGTTGCCACCAAGGACATCCCCCATTCAGAGAGCACTTACCTGCCCTTCTCTTTCCATACTCGGTACCACTTGAGCAGCCTCACTGTGTTCTGGCGTTTGGGGTTGAGGCAGTGCTGCTGCTCCCCCCTCACCTTCGTCCACAGCGTCACACTGCAGGGCAAGGGAGGCAGGTTATGGCAGGCACAGGCAATTCCCAGCCCTGCTCCCCCTCCGGAATCAGTCAGGGGCTCAGGGCAAGGCTTTTTAGGCTCTGTGTTTTGTGGCAGATGTTTGAGTGTGTTGGAATAATAATAGAGTAGCAGGTTGTTGGCCTTTCCCAAGCAGTGCAGTGCACCCCTGCCCACCGTTATACTCTGGTACCAGAGGAAGAGCCACCCACGGTTTTAATCGGTGGGTTTGCTCTGCCTGTTAGATATAATCTTTAGAGCCCACTGGATTATTTAATTAGAGCTCATTCAGGCAACCACAAGGTCTTTGCATGAGGAGACTGTTCCTTCACACTCAACAAGACTTCATTCAAGGGAAAAGATCAGAACTGTTTCGTTGATTATTTTAATTTTTTTTCTCCTTAATTCTGCAATATTTAAAATACTTGCATGTGGCAGAGTGCCTGTGTGTCCAACAGGCCAGCTCTGGGCCTCGGCACGAAGCCCTGGGGGCTTCAGCCTCCTCTGATCACAGCCTGATCCTGCTCTCTTTGGCACCTTGGCGTCCCCTTATTGTCAGGACAAAGTGTGTTGGGAGGCAAGACATGCAAAAGCCTTCTCATTGTTTTAGGTCCCCTTCTGGAGGGCTTAGTGAGGTCACCAGTTGAACTGCTATAAATGAGGTGATATGAGAGACCTGGAGCTGCTTCCCAAGACGATGGCTTTCCAGAAACATCAAGACTACCCTGATTCTTGGAGCTCAAAATCAAGCAGTTTTCTGGTTTTGCTATGAATGTTGTAAATTAGAAAGAATCAACCAAACCCACAACCACAATTTGTATTGAAATACAAATTTTCTGGGAATACCATCAATAACAGGGAAAAGCAGTTACTTAACTAAAACAGTCTAATGGAATTATTTAAATGCTCCTAGAGATGTGAGTAAAATGATGGCAGAAACCCAGAAATACCTATGTACACTGATGGGCTTCTTTTGTGGTTTGGTTCAGAAAGGAGCTGTTTATCTTCTAACACAAGAAAAAGTGCCTTTCAAACTTTCACCCTCTTGGTGCACAGGAGATGTGCCTGATGAGGCAAAACGTGCTGCCTGTACGAACTGAACTCAGGGTCTCAACGTATTTCCAGTTTTGAGATTGCACAAGGTGTTCAAATAGTTCTTTCTATTCAATTAACCCTCCTCCCTGCTCCCCTTTCTGCTCCACCTCCACCAGGTGTAAGTTAAAGTCACAAAATGTTAAGGTGTAATTTCCAGGTTGTTTTCTGGGAGGATGTGCCCCTTTTTCCGGTGCATGGAAAAGCATCCAAGAGCCTCCGTGGTGGCTGCAGGCATCAGAAAGGGAAGGCTCACTGCTAAAAACATGGACCATCTCTGTTCTGAGGGTGTTCTCAGCCAACACCTCTGGAAAAGAAAACATACATCAGAAGGGGAGTTTTCCTGTAGCTTTGAATGGGGGTGAAACCAAACTTTCACCAAAGGCACAGGGCATGTGAGTTTTAAGGGGCTTCAGGTCAGTGCAAAGTTTCTCCATGCGGCAGCCACCTTCGCAGCTGTGCCATCTGCACCGGCTCATCCAGACCTGGACTTGGGTTTGTCTTCTGACAGACCATACAGAGTATTTCCAGAAAGTGATGGACAGGCTGAATCACAGGAGGAGAGGTGCAGGGACACCTCTGAAAAGCAGCAAGCCCCACGCTTGCACCAGAAGCAGTGAAGGACACTCTGGACTTGCTAGATTCTGCAGGCTGAGCAGGAGGAGATGCAGGGTTTGCTTCTCAGGTGAACTGGCTCTTTTCTCAGGCTGACATGCGTTGCTGTGACATCACATGATGGTTTTCTGCTTCGGTGTTGGACGATGGACAGCAGAGAAGATGTTCCCAAGGCAGCCCCACAGTCGTCTGCAGTCTCTGACTGGCACAGGGTTGGGTGGCAGCGTTTTTGGGCATCCTGAGCTAACCTAGCCCTGCTTTTGGGAATGCTGGTCTGACAAATATAAGGGAATGTGCCTAAGAGATGCTGCGGGAGCTTATACCCTGAGTGAGGAGTTGTCTGGGTGGGCTGCAGGAAGAGGTTGAGAGGGATGGAGAAGGGACTGAAACACCAGAGCTTACACCTCCAGTGAGATTTGTCCTTTTGCTGCCCAGGGCTTGGTGGCTGGAGCCTTCAACCCTGCTATCTGAGGGTCCCTGTATCAAAACCCTCCCCAGTGTGTCCACACCTCCAAAGGCTGTGATGAGCAGCCCTGGGTCAGTCTGTGCCCCTCGGCACCCTGTGCCCTCACACATCTGATCTGCAGGGATGGTGGGGCTGCACCTCTGCCTTTAAACACGCTGTCTCCACAGCCACAAGAATTTGGCTCTGGTCCTTTCATCCCAACCTGGTGTGGGGACTGCACCTGCCTTGACTGCCCCTTGAGAAAGACTCCCAGCAACATCTATTTCCCATCAGCTGTTCTCATCCTGACACATCCCAACTTTCTGTGATGGGGCAAAACACGGAGGGGTGGGGGAGGCTGAACACTTCAGGCAGAACGAGTTAAACTGTTAAACCTCCCTTCTGTTTTCTGCTGCTTTCCCTCATTCCAGGAGACAGATACACTCACAATTACTGGTAGATGTACCATGAATCTTGATGGGTTTTGACTAGACTGAGGGCTCAGTTTAACTGTCTGTTAGCCTCTACCAGAGCTCTGCTGAGGGATCATGGCCAAAACCTCCCTAAACTGCACCACGTCCCACCTACTGCTTCTTTGCTCAACATCATTTGTGTCACGTTTCTGCTGTATGAAAACATACGAGAGCTTTTGAGGAGGGCAGAAAGCTTTGACAACACATTTTAGATGATCACTGCAGCAACAAAAAGCTCGGTTGCAGGAATTCAGCTCCTCTGTGCCTTGTCCGGAGCCTCCCGGATCAATTTGTTCTCAGAATATTAATTTCAGTTTGTTCTCAGTGCTGAGTTAAGACAGCGTGAGGGCAGCTGGAAAGGCAGCGATGGCAGCGGGTCTGCCCTGCCCCACAAACACCCCCGGCGATGGGACATGATGGGACAGTTCTGTCCCGGCAGCTGCTGCAAACCCCAGGCAGCCCTCAGGCTTGAATAGCATCGCTCCACATCTGCGTGGCTATCAGGCTGGGAAAGCAACTCCTCCTACACATGGCGCTCCAGCTTCCCCGACTTTCTGTCTGGAAGTGAAATGTTGCATTAATGAGATTTATTTTATACCCTCTGGTCACCATCTGCTTTCGGGCAAATGCCTGGAGTGGGATGGGAAGAGTTAGTGTTCCTCCACACCATCGGTTTGCTATTGAAGGGTCAAAGCAAACAAGGTGAAGCTGCTAGGAGCTGATTCAGGCAGGGATGCTCTGCAAGCATTTTTCTGTTCAGGTCACCCACCGTCAACTGATTTGGGCTTCAAAGAAGTGGGTCTGATGTTCCCTGAGCTCAGCATTGCTCACGGTATGCTGGTCTAGCTCTGGAGGAAGCCTAAGGAATCTTGGATCTCCATTCCTCCTTCACAAGCTCTCGCTGAGTCTGGCGAGCTGATTCTGTGTGGGAAGTCCAGGGTATCTCCTTGTTTGTGCTGGTTGGACGGGCAAGATTTGTCCCCAAGGGCATTACAGAGTGCCAGAGGTGGTACACAACCTGGCAGGACTTGGATCCTGCTGTTAAGCAAGTGGAAAATGTTCCATGAGGGAGCACAAATGCAGGATCAGAGCAGTCCTTGGTGTCCTGGGAGTGTGGCTATTCTTGGGACCCTTTTTCCCCCTCTTAGGTGGCAGAGTGGCTTGGTGAAGTCTTCTTGGCTAATTCTGGTCCTTATCCAGCCACTTGTGCTGGTTGGATGGTGCTTTCTTGGGGAAAACTTAAGATATCCAAAACAGGACAGAAAAACCCCCAAATCCACCCATATGCAAAACATAAAAAACCCCTTCCTTTCAAGCCAGTCGTGTCAAAAATCCCTGTACCTGCCTCACCTTGGTTAGCTACTACATCACTTTGGGATTTCATGGCAGCATTGGTCCCAGCTGGCAGGGAGACTGGGAGGAAAACATTTTCTTACATGCTGGGTAATCCCATCAGATGAAGGGGATTGCTCTGGTACAACACAGGCAAGGAAAAATCTCTCTGGTTGGGGTAACTCTTCTTGCACAAACACCATGAACCAAACTCTGCTCACGTTTATTCTGCATGCCCAGAATAACTTCAGTAAATAGTTCTGAATTTTATATCAGATAGTTTGGAGGAGGATTTGTCACTATTTTCACTTGAACTAATGGTTATCATTTTATTGCTACCTGATGGAAACATTTGAGGAAAAAAAAATTCTGCCAAAAAATGATAGCTGGGATTTTGNTACAGCAAATGACTATTCCCAGGAATTGGCATGCCAGGGCATGAGGGAAACAAAGAACAAAGAAGGAACTTGCAGTATAAGGTAAAGCAGTTCAGCTGACAGCGAAACAGAAAGCAGTAAATGAAGGAAAACTTACATAATCATCTCTTCCACGCAAAACGGGTACCTCGGTTTTATTTCCAGCTTCCGCACGTTGGAGAATCTTATTTTAGGACCTTTTCTTGAACATTTGCACTTTACGCCTACAAGAGAAAACATTTTCTCAGGCGCCTGCAAAGCCTCCTGCATACCAAGCGTCCCTTC
The DNA here is from genome assembly GCA_013396755.1 of Sclerurus mexicanus. Classification (NCBI taxonomy): domain Eukaryota; kingdom Metazoa; phylum Chordata; class Aves; order Passeriformes; family Furnariidae; genus Sclerurus; species Sclerurus mexicanus. The sequence goes on from VWZF01004021.1 coordinate 1,728,665, forward strand.
CCTCCAGCCTCTGTGCATCCAGGAAAACTTCACTTTGCTCTTTCAAGCCTTGCTGTGAAAAGCTGAATTTTGTAAAGCTGTTGATCTTAAAAAGAGATTAAATACTTTTTCTTTGGTGTATCCCAGGAAAAGGTAGTGACTCTCTGGGAGATATGTTTTAGAGCATTATATATGTTGTGAGGTTTTGTAAATATCGGATTTTTTTTTTTTACAGTGCACCTGCTGTGATTAAATGTAATTGTAGTTAACAAAAGGAAATGAAAGAGTCAGAACTCGCTTTAAACTGAGCAAGCAAGCGCACATTTTGCCTACTTTCTCATTCACTCACGTCTCACTTGGACTTTGCAGGACTTCCAGTCATTTCTCCTCACATGGGTGCTGTGGTGCAGTCATAGCCAGACAAAAGCTGAGCCTTTTTTAACCATCAGTTTTTGTGCACAGCAGAAGATGCAGATTGTGCCACCACCTCATATCTGGCTCCGCTCTATTTTCTCTGAAAACCACCCTTTGAGCGTTCGTTAAAGCAACCCTAAATTGATCTTGTTTCCTGAAGCATTCCACATGCCAAAGCCTCCTAACAGGAGATATTTGAGCTCTATCCCAGGATAACAGAGAACATGGCATGACTTGGCACACTGAGTGCTCTTCACCTTGCACTGAAGACGCGAATGATGACACAACTCTGTCCCGTGTATTTTACCTCTACTTCACCTTTAAAGAACTCGCGATTCCCTTACAGATTCTATACATCGCACCTTCCCAGCGTGCAGGGGACAGCTCAGCCCAACCCGGGGTTATCAAGAGGCAAACACAAATTACTGGAAAAGAGGTTTACATGGGAACAGGCAGAATAAACCACTTTACCTTCTGCGCTGGCCAAGCACATCGCGATGAAGAGCAGAAGCAAAGCTGCTGTCAGGAGCTTCATGGTGAGACAGCACCTACCCAAGGAGACGCCGGGGGGATTGATGTGTTTTCTCGCCTGGGGTTCGTCCCCTCGATCCCGCTGTCCCGGGGCTGTGTCACCAAGAAGGGGACAGCGGAGCGGCTCCCGGCGGAGCGGCTGCCGGCGCTGCCTGCGCTGCCTGCGCTCTGCCGCTGCCTTCCCTTCTCCTCCTTTAAAGCGGCTCCCGCTGCCCTCGCTCCCGGCTCATTAATATGCAGAGCAACTCCACGGCTCCCTCCGCTTCCTCAGCCCCGGCGGGGAGGGAGGGGACCGGCACCCCGGGGGGGAACATCCCCCATCCCCGCCCCGAGCATCCCTGGGGGAGCGCAGGCGATGGGGCGGCTGCTCCTGCCTCTGCCCAGCAGAGACCTTCCCCATCAGAAGGAGGTTTGCTGGGGGGGTTATGTGTGTATTTGGATGAATGGGGCTGCTGGGTGGAAAATCACCCGCTTGCGAGCGCTCCAGGGATGCCCGCGCTCCGCAGAAATTCCCATGTACCTTGGAAAAAAGATTTGGAGAAGTGTCGCCCGGGAAGGGGCATCACCTTTTTCACCTATCGGTTTAAATATTAATTTTCTAGATTTAACGGGCTTCTAAATCTAAATGAAAGGTTAGTGAATTAAATGGGAAAAAAAGCGTTGTTAGGTGGGTTTGGCATGTGAAATGCTTCAGGAAGTAAGATCAGTTTAGGGTTACTTTAATGAACACTCCAACACTGTTCTGCTCCATGAAGAACAGGGTGGCAACGCGCAGGAACTTCATGGATATAAATCCACGTCCCCTCTGCCTTGCAGAGTCTGGTTTCAGAACCAGCTAAAAGAGCATCTTTAAATCCAGACTCCAGATTTCTGTCTAACACAAACGGATGAAGATCAGAGCCGGGACTAATCTCCTTCGTAGCCCCGTGTTCCGAAGGGGCTGCAGACAAAGCCCCGTGCCGCTCCCGGTCCATCCCAGCCCCTGTCCCCTCTCGGAGCGAGCCACCCTGCCAAGCTCCGGCAGCGCTGGGGAAGGACGCGCCACGCACTCCCGGCTCCACTTGCATTTTAAGTTTCCCACATGGCTCGGATCCTGGCGGCTCCCATTGGCAGCGGCCATCCCGCCGCGTTCCCGGCCCGGCTGTTGGCAGGCTGCGAGCACAGCGCTACCACACACAGCCCGCACGTCGCAGCTGCCTCGTCCCGGCCCTGCGGCTCATGCGAGACGTGCCGGCACGCCGGGAACAGCCGGGGATGGGCGGCACGCTCCGGGGGGACTGGCTGACGTGGCAGGGAGTTTTTGGGGTGAAAGACGTGGGTTTGGGCAAGCTTGTGAAGGTGCTGCCGGGTGAAACGGGGCGGAGGGGGGAAGGTGCGATAGTTTTTGTGCTGTGGGTGTTTTTGCCGTGAACCGGCTCCTGAGGTTGTCATTGCGCTGCTGGGGATGGTTCGTGGGCTTGTGGTGGTGGTTCACGACAGGGCTGTTTTATTAAATGCCAGCAGGACTAAAGAGGGAGGTTTGTTGCAGAGCCTGGGATAAAAACAGGTACCTGAGGTGTGGCAGGTCTCAATTCAAACCTTTCAAATAAATTCCGGTTTCTTATACAAGGATTTAAAAACCAAACCTTCGGGAGAGTACAAAAGGCTTGTTTCAGAGTCGCTCTCCACTGCTGGTGAGGATGTTTGCTGGGCACAGGGGAGACTTGGCTTAAATTCATCCTCATCCAGAGCTCTAATCCTGCCCTGCTGCATCTTCTGGTAATTCCCTCCTTGCAGCCTCCTCTCCACTGTGCGCAGGAACAGCCTCGGGAAGAGCTCTGTAGGAAGGCAAAGACTTTTCCCGTCCCACTTTGCTAATAAGAATTTGGGTGCAGCTTTAGCTGACAGCAATTTGAACTTTCCCCAAAGCAGGAAAATCATGTACAGGCTGGAGAAAAAATTGAAGGAAATTCTTGTGCTTTCCAAAAGTGAATCCTGTCTTCTTATACGACTTTTGCTCGTTTTGAAAGAGCCAAGTTTATTAGGTGCCCAGTAAGCAAAGTGCTGCTTTAGTTCCAATTTTCGTGTAGACATGGAAGTATTTGAGGGGTGTGCACACACACAGGGACTCCCACTGTGCACCCGAGCCGTTCAGTGTCTTTATGCCAAGTGCTGGCTTTGACAGTAATTATTTCTGAGAGCTCAAAGGTGCCTCTTGCCTCGTGTGACAGATTTTGGTGGCCGTGTACAGCTGTCTCTGACACCTGTTCTTCCTTAAAATGACAGTCACAGAAGAGGAAGAAGTTTTAGCAAAAGATCTGATGGAAAATAAACTTATGTGGAATTCACCACAGTCTGCCCCAAAAGAAACCCTGATAATTCAGATATATTTTCTTTGTGCAAGCACGTGCTGAACCAGAATCCACTGGTGCTCCTGTGCCTGTGGTATCTCCAGCAGATCTGCTGAGCCCCAGCAAATGTGTTTTGGCAGCAGCCGGGGCTGGGAAGGGCTGGCCAGGTGAATGCTGGGCAGGCATCGGTTGAAGCATCCATTTCATCCCTCACAAAGCCACCCAGCTGCAGAGTAATTGATCAAGGCCTGAGCTTTGACCCCTGCAAAAGGAGTGTTTCAGGGCACACGTAGTCACCAAGGTCCTGCTGTCGTCCTTGGCTGTGCAGATGGGACGTGGTCGGAGAGCCGTGCTGTCCCCGAGGGAGCACTCGCTGTACCTGTGCACCGAGCGTGTCACCTGCTCTGTCTGCCTCATTAGGGGGGCATTGTTGCTGCTGAAAGGGCTCTCATTTCATCTCATCTCATTCTCTGCTCTTTTCAGGGCTCTGCCCCAGCAGATGGAGGCTGAAGCCTGGCTTTGCCTCTGAGGGTAAAACCCAGTGGGACCAGGGGTGATTTGCCACCCTGAGAGGATGGTTTGCAACATGGAGAATGTGGATGAGTTGTTCTCTCCCTCTAAAATAGGAAAGAAGAGTTTTAGCAATGGGAGTACCATTTGAAGCAAAATTGTCGCACTTTTTGGCCACCTAGAAGCAGAAATGTTTCAAGTTGAGCACATGTCCATGAGCTGGAGCAAAAAATTGGTGCTTTAAGACATGGGACAACCCTGAAATTCATGCTGCCCTTTGAAGGGGGAGCTACTGGAATGGGGCAGTTCACCCCCAAAATAAATAGTGTTGGTGGGAAAATGGGAGGGCTCCAGTTGAGCCTGCCAGGGCAAGGACACTCGTGTCTTTATGCTCTAACAAGATTTGGATGGGGTCCAAGCCTTGCCCTGCCCTCAGGTGAGGCTTTTCCTCCTGCTGTGAATGTGCTCAACCTCCTAAGCCAGCACACAGCGTCCCTCAGGTGCTCATCTGCATCCCGGGGACCAGAAGCCAGACTGTTACAGTTATCACCATTATTAGAAATATGTCAGTGTTCAGCAGGGTTTGCCTATGCTCATTATTTCCAGTACAGGGTGATCTATGGTTGGATTACTTGCCCTTCAAAATGTCATAGTGTTTCATAGAAAGAAGATGAAGGTGCTCGTCATTTTGAGAAATCTTTGCAAAATGGCCATGAAACTGAAGCTACTTATTGCTGTTGAGGCAAAACGATGTGAATGGCTCATCTGAGTTTAATATTTAAGAATATCCCCATCAGTCCATCAAGGAGAAGATTAAACATTTGAAGTGACATGACAAAATCCCTGCATATTATGTCAGGAATTTGGGAAAGGAATTAGACTTAAATCCTCCCTAGAAACTTCAGCATTAAGGTGGAGGTGCACAGATGTGATGCGTGTTGTATGTAGCTTTTTTCCCTGGGTGCTGCACTTCCTTTCCTATGCCCCTTTGGCGTGTAACCCTTCTGCATGGGCCCTCAGCCCTTGCAGCAGAGGCAATATAAAACTCTATCCCAAGCTTAAAGGGAGGGGAGAATTGCCTCAGATTTTGGGAGGCTGTCGCAAGCCTCCTCCCGCCGTGCTGGGCTTAGTCAGTGGAGGATGTGCTGCAGCCTGTGGTCAAGCCTGTGTTTGCACCTCTAGCTCTAAATGACCTTTTTCTTTCCTCAATAGCCCTGAACAGTAGTTGTGTCATCCTTGCATGTATTTGTCTATCATAAGTTGAAAGTCAAAGCTTTGGATTTCATCTTTGGTCTCTGGAAACATGAAACATATTTCAGGGAAAACAGCTGTGTTCCCTTCTGTGGAGTTTCACAACAGATGAATTCTGCAAAATAAGGCTTGTATTGTTGTTGCAGTCACTGTTTTCTTTTGATATTTTCTTTTTATTTTTATTTCCATAATGAAATTAAATTCTAGACAGTGCTTCTTCCCTTGGGAATGATTTTAAGGCAACTCTCTTCCTAGACCTAAATTATTCACCAAGGAGGATTTTTTGCTGAGATGAGAACGAGGAGGTCGGATCTGGGACTGTTGTCATGGCTTGGAGCTCTTTGAAGCTCTTCGTCATGAATCATTAAAAAGGGTTACAATAACATGGCAAAAGGGAGAACGGGCTCTTTGTGTAGGTGATTTGAGAGTCACCTTTAGATATTCACAAAAGGATTAATCCCAACTGTGGCTTTTTACATTGAGAAAATAATAAGTTGTGTTTAATTTCCTACTGACTCATTTCCTTGCATGCTACAACTTACCATTGGTTTTTATGTGCAAACACAGTTTTCACTTTATACAATTTTCTTAATAGGCATCTAAGATGTGAATGGCTGTAGGTGCTTATTTTGTGCTTAATCACACTATGAGTTGGATGGCTTTTTTTACCATCTACCCCAGTGCTTGCTGTATTGTAGAGGGAATAATGTGAAGGAAAGAAAGGCAATTTTTTGAATCTGACTCACTCACTCCCAGTGCTGGCCAAAGCCTTGAGAAGTGTCCGTGGTGTTGGGTGGGATGCGAGCTGCTTGGGGCAAGGATGGGGATGGCATCAGCCCTGTCCTCATCAGTGTGTTCTCCCTTTCCCAGCTGTTTTTTAATTCTTGCTGTTAGAATGAGAGAACTGGGACAAGGTGCTGCTTTACTGCCCAGGTGTGCAGTTAGAACATCACAACAGCTGGGTAGCACAAAGGCAATTGGATGGAAAATCTTCCTTTTTGTCCCAGGATTGGAAACACAGCGTGCTGTCCTGATTTGCTCATCACATCTCTCTTTGTGTGGGGGTGGTTTTGGGTAATCTGTGGGTGCTAGCTCTTCTGATGAAAGGCTTTGGGAGCAGAATAGGGTGTTACTGCATGTAATAAACTACAGGCAGCCTCTCTCTGTGCTATTAATGCCACTTCTCTGAAAAGAAATGGCTCTGCTGCCAACCCATCCATATTTCAAAGCACAGGCAATGTGAAAACCCGAACCACAAGGTGTTTTATTTTTGCAAGGGAATAGGGACAAATGAGATCAGCACCTGAATAGTTTCTAATCTGATCACAGGTGAGCTCTTGTCAGGGTGGAGAGCTGTGACAGCAAGAGCCATAAACGTTCAGGCATGAGAAAACCCATTCCTGACACTTCTCCTTTTTGCAGCTTGGCAGAGCTAGGCATGATTTCCAACCCCTCCAGGAATGGCAGGAACGTGCTACAGCACATCCACCTTCAGCGCTGGTCCCATGGGATGAGTCCCTCAGGAGAGCTGGAGAGCACGAGCCTGCTGAAGTGTCCACGTTGCAAAGGTTTTGTGGGTCTTAATACAAGGAAATCGAGATTTTGGGAGGGAGGGCTGCAATGCTTCGAACCATTTGTGTGAGGGGGCAGTTTACCATGAGTTACAGCTGCAGGAGCAGCGCCCATGTGCCCTGCTGGCACCCTGGAAGGGAGGTGCAATGCCTGGAGGCTGTGACAGCCACTGCAGCAGGGACAGCCCTGTGGTGGCAGGGACAGGTTTGCAGCTATTTGAGGTTTTACAAAGCCCTGGAAGGTGTGTCTTTTCTGTTGTCTTTTAGGAAGGCTTTTGAAGCAAAAAGATGAGGATGTAAAATGTTTGATACATTGCAGGGACAGAACTATGAACTGAGGCAGGTTTATGCTGCACCTCATGTCCATGACCCAGCTGGTGGCATCCAGGCAGGGATGTGCCCTGGGGACCCCAGACATGAGGGTATGTCTGGGAAGGGTTGACTGCCCCGCTGGGAAGAGATGATGGTTACCCTGATGTGTCCTATGGGTCTTCTCTCTGGTGGCTCCTGGTGTCTTTGTTTGGACTAGTGGCTTCATGTTTCCCCAATAATCCAAACCCCAGGAATCTGTGAGGGTGTGAATACAGCACTTGACAAAGTGTCTCCTCAGCAGCCTTCTAGAGGTTTCTTTCTGAGCTTGCTCCCAGGGGACTGTGAGCTGCTAACACAGTGTAACCACAGCAACAAAACTGCCCAGCACCGAGAATTAAAGCCATTAGATAGAAATGGCCATAGTTTAGAGAGGTAAATCATCTCACCGCATCCCCTGTGATGACATGCAGGAGTGCCTGGGGTGCAAGGATGCGAGAGCCAGGACCAGGCACTGTGACACACCAAGCCTGGCTTGGGCACGAAGCCACGGCTTCTGTAGGTGCTCACGGGGCTCTGCAGGGTTCCTGCCACCCTCTCAGTGCTCTCTGTAATGTGCAAAAATCCCTTGCAAGCTTAATGAAGCCCACTCTCCTGCAGGCAGGAAGGGTGCTCCCTATCTCTGTTCATTTTCTGCTGAGCTGTGTGTTAGTAATGATGGGAATTTTTCATCCGTTCATTTTTTTTGCTTCCCTTGGGTTAGAAAACATATGTAGTGTCTTAAAAAATAAATAAAATGAATGGCTTAACAATGCAGACTTTGAATATTTTATGGAAGATTAGCAGGCTGCAATCAATCAAAAAAGGATCTTTTTCTTCTGAGTAATAAATATGTTAATTATTTTATCTACTCAGATAAAAGCTTAATTACTGTAGCACTTGGTGATGGTTGTTTTGTGCAGTGTTCCTCAGAAAATCAGTTCATTCTTCAAGTGAACGAACCAGAATTTCTGCAAGCAAACCAAGTGACATTCCTGCTGGCACAGCCAAGCTGTGCATCTCTCCTGGAGTGGTATCACCAGTAAGGACTTGGTGGGAGCCTCATTGCTCTGAACCTCCTCAGCCTGGATTTACCCCCTTTTCTCAGGTTTCCCACCTGGCTGCAGGCTCATGGGTGACTCCTCCTCGCCACCCATCTCTCCTTCTCGTGTGGTCTGGGTGGGCTGCAAGAAAGCTGGGCCAGGCTCCTCAGAGCCCAGTTTGCCAGGAAATACTGTGATGTTCATCACTCCCTAGGAGCAGGGTGGTTTGGCCAAGCTTGCAGGTCATCACAGGGAGAGACCAGGAAGGGAACAACCCCCTGTAGCATCCCCCTCCTTGCTGCACCGTGGTAACACCCTCCTGCATGGCCATGCTGAGTGTGCCTGCACCAAGAATAGCTAAAGCCCCAAAAACTCATGCTGTGTTTTGCTGCACCGTCATACCCCTGAGTAGGTAGGTTTGATCTTTTAATTTCTTTTTATTAATAATCCAAAAAGAGTCACCCAAAGGTGGCAGGGTGCAGAACCAACGTGCTGAAGAAGCAGTGCTTTTTACTGTGAAAATTAAATGATAAATCAGCTAGAGAACAACACAGGGCTGAGAAGGTCTATAAGTGCCAAGGACAACAACGACATGGAACGGGGACAGGGGACTGGCAAACTGGTGGTGCAGCCTCTGCTCTCTGCAAGGTGCCTTAGGTGTCTCCCCCAAATCCAGGGCTTTGCCGCTTTCACTCTCGAGGACAAAAATATGTCCGGCTCGTGATTCTTTCCAAAGGCCTTTGGCAGCCTCTCCTGGCAGTTGGCTGTGGCTGAAAAGGCGGGCAGTTGCTGCTGAAGTGATTTGGAGGCAGAAGTGGTGCTCTGGAGCCCTAATGCTGCAGGAGAGGGTCAGCACCTGAGGTTGTTCCCATTGTGGAAGGGGCTGGCTTTGTGCTAGCAGCTCATCTTTGGAAGGAGAAGCTGGGAGTGTCGTGGGTGTGAAGTCCCCCTCTGTCCTTCTTCATCTCCTGTGTCAGAGCACTGCTCTGTCCCCAGGAAAATTTTGGAGAAACTCAGCAGCCAGCGTTTCTTTGGGTGCCTGCTAAGGATTACACAAGTGTCTGTCCCATTCTGGAGAGCTCGCCAGAGCTCAGGGCCTTGAAAGAGAAGTTTCAAAGCAGCAGAATTTTCTAGAATTGGATGTGGCTTTATGGATACTCTCAGAGATCAGGGCGTCTAAGAGTTAACGTGAATTTCAATCAAGAAGACATTAAGAAGAGCAGAGGGAAAACAGATTAGCTGTCCCCTTGCCTTGCTCTATAAGATGAGACAATGAGAGAATGTGATGAGATCGATGGAAAAATAAAAGGAAGTGAGAAATCAAAGGAATTGCTGCTTTACAGCTTATTTTGCATGGTGAATTGGGAAATTTTCCCTTCAGGGTATCAAATATTCTCTTATATTTTTAACAGATTTGGATAACTCACGACTGAAAAGATGAAACCCGTGATAGAGGTTGATCCCCCTCAGGAATTCAAAAGGAAGCAATCCGTTTCAGGTCCAAGCAGCGGGACGCTGCTGGATGTCCCCTCCCCTGGTGCCCTTCAGAGCTGTGGCATCTGGCAGAAGGTGGCTCCCCACAGGCTTTGAGGGCTGGTTATCAGAGCCATAAGTCCAGGCACATGGGAACAGTGACATCCATGGATCGCAGTCAGCATCTCAGAGAAGGCTCCACCTTCCAGGCTGTTAACAGAGCAGTGTTGCAGATGCCCAAAATCAAGACAGAGGAAGGGATCTTCATCCTCCACTTCCAACATTTCAGTGATGTTTCTGGAGTCACAGTCCTCATGCCTTAAAGCAGATCCTTTCTGGGACTTCAGGTTTACCTTGGGCTTTGTCATTTCATGCTTTCCATGAGGTGTCATCCCAGCAGTAGCTCTGGGTCTTATATTTCTCCAGGGCCCAGCTGTGGCTTTGTTTCTTCTTTTATAGCAGATTGCTGCACCCACTTCATAGCTCGGGGTCATTGCTGCCCTGTGAAAGGGTTGTACACTCCCACGGTGGCTTCTGCAACCACCAAATCTCTGCCCAGCTGGAGATCAATGGGGAAACTCCTGCACTGAAGGCTGAAAAGACACTTTCCATCTTCTTGAGAAAACATCCTTTTGGCACCAGCAGTCAGGGATTGGTGGCTGACTCCAGCCAGAATAGATGAACAAAGATTCAAGGTTTTTACAGCCACATGCTGCTTCCAAAGCCACCTCCTCTCTGGGAGAGCACAAACACTCTGGTTTTGCTTCTTCCCTGATGTACAAGCCCTTGGTCTGATGTCCTGAGCAGTTGGTTGGTAGTAGGCAAGTGTTGGAGGCCAAGCTGAATGGTTTGTCCTTGTGCTACTTGTCAAAGTTTCTCAGGACTGGGGTCTCTCTAATTAACTCCTTCACCCTCATAAATTCTTCATTAAGATTTTTGTCTCTGTTGCTTTTCATGTCTTTTCTGCTGATATCAGCTGGATTAGGCATGGTTTCCCTTCCAGGCATCTCAGTGTGTTATTCTTTCCCTCACCAACGACTTTGGCTGCGCCAGGCAGCACCTCTTCCCCTTGGCATAGTGACCTTCTCATAGATATTGCACGTTGGTGACAAAGGAGCCACATTTTAGCAGTAAGAATGCCTTGGCTTTAACAACAGCCAGTTAAAGCTCCAAAACTGAAACTCCCCACAAATACAGAGAACACCAGGACAAAAAAAAAAAAAAAGGCGCTTTTAAACAGCACTGCTCTCCATGTCTGCGAGCGGTGGGTGCCAGCAGAAAGGAGGCCAGCTCCAAACAATCCCAGCCTTGCCCCACGCTCCGCTTCCAGCCTTTGAACGTGCTTTGTTTTGATATCCTATACTTGGGATATTCCGCTCTCCCTAATTGCATTTAGTGCCTGGCTTGGGAAAGGCTGTTCTGCTGCGAATGCAGCTGTGCCCCTGCTCCCTGCACAGCCCACCCCCTTCACTCTGGAGCTGTCAGGTGGGCCGACTGCCTTGCAGGGTCTGTTTTTGCCAAGGAGATGTTGAAATTATTGGCCGGTTCTTCAAAGATCTGCAGCGGCTCTTGATGTTCCTCACCGGAGCAGGGCAGCGGAAGAAAGTCGCCTGGGAAACTCTCTCCGGAAGTGAAAATTGAATTCTTTAATGCTCTTGAAGAGCAAATAAAGTTTCTAAGTATGAGAAGCAGCCCACACAGCCTTTAGACGTGTTTGTACCCAAACAAACCCACGTTGTACCCAATGTATTAATTTCTTTAGCACGTAGGTTACTCCAAATAAGCTGTTGGGTAAGGCCGGATGCAGGAGGGAAAAATCCAGGATAGGTTTGCCTTTCCCACAACACTGGCCTGATCTTGTATGCACAATTGCACTAGTTGGTCAGGAGGGTTATGGCAGATAAGAATGTTACTAATTTGATTTGTATGTGCAGGCCAGGGTGGCCTTGTTTTTCTTAGAGAAGCTCTTAAAGTGGTCCCGTTCAAGCTGAGGGACCACCCCCTCCCCATCCGCTCAGCCCCGTAATTATGTCCAAGGCTATTTGAAGTTCCAATGAGTTGCTCAGAATTTTCTCTTTCATTTCTTTCGTAAGCTCTGGATGCAGGAGCACCAGCCATGCGAGGATGTTGAACACCCCTGTCACTTTTAAAGCCTCTTATATTAACTTTCATCCCCTCTGGTCCTGCCTCTGTCCACCGAGTATAACCCACACCAGGGATTTCCATTCCAGCCCTTTGCTTTGTCCCATGTGTAATTTGTTTGGATGTATGACATGGAGTTGCAGAAGATCTGGCTAATGAGAGTAGATGGGGGAAAAGCTGCAGTAATTGCTTTCTCAGTGTCAACCGCCACAGTTTTAAGGTGCAATTTGTGCTTCTGTCTGCACAAATCCATCTGCAGCTAAAGCATGATAAGACAAGTTGCCCTTTAACATTCCTTAGCTTCTGTTTTTTGCTGCTAGGAGACAACTTCCAAGGCGAGGCAGCTGGATTTACATTTATGGAGAAAAGTTGCAGTGGGAATAGAAGCAAAATGACAACTGTGGTAAAAATTGCAACCATCCTAACGACTGAGGCAGAATCAGGTCTGCTTCTGCATGCCCAGACCGTGGTGGGATGATCCTACCCCTGAAGAGCACAGGGAGTCCAACCCCTTGCTGCCACACAGGGCAGGGCAGGACAGGGCAGGCACAGGTTCCAGTGTGTTTGTGCTTCATGAAGGTCCTCCAGGTGGTCTCCAGGCCCAGCTCTTGCCTTGTAGTGTTACAATCACAGAGTCATTTAGGTCAGAAAAGCCCTCTAAGGTCATCGAGTCCAACTGTTAATCCAGTACTGCCAAGGCCACCACTAAGCAGTGTCCCCAAGTGACCTGTCTACACAGCTTTTCAATCCCTCCAGGGATGGTAACTCCACCACTGCCCCGGGCATCCTGTGCCAGGGCTTGATAACCACTTGGGTGAAGAAATTTTTCATAATATCCAATTTAAACCTACCCTGGCACAACTTGTGACTGTTCCCCCTTGCCCTGTCACTTGTTACCTGTGAAGAGAGACTTGCTCCACCTGGCTACAACCTCCCTTCGGGGCAGCAAGAAGGGCCCCCTTGAGCCTCCTTTTCTCCAGGCTGAGCCCCTCCAGCTCCTCCTCATCAGACTTGTGCTCCAAACCCTTCGGTACAGCTCTTTACCAGGACTAAACAAAAAGATGCATTAAAACATATTTCTTGTTTAGGTATTCAATATTCACCTCTCTAATGAGTAGTCCAACTTGCTCGAAAGCTGATGGAAGCCAACTAAGCAAAAAGAAAAGGACAAGTATAAATAGCAATTTCCCCACCCTGATTTTTGTGGTGGAATTTGCTGGATGAGGGATGGATGGGACTGACAGAGTATTGCACATCATTTGGAGAAGACCTTGAACAGTGTAAACCACATATGAGATCTTCAGGACACATAAGTCAGCATAATTCCATCAGCTGAAGCTCTGCTATGGAATGTTCTGGTTCTTTTCAGTTTCAACACACTTGCTGGCCAAATCCTGTCTTTCCCTAATTTATTCAAGACACACGCTATAAATCACCCCTGACTTTGACCCATGAAGGAAAACTAACTTGACAAATCCCTTTCTGTATTCATTTTTGTCAAAACATTGTTTATGACAATGGGTAGGTTGCTGATAGCTCTGGCTATTGTTGCCCAGACCCTGTGGGTTTGATGTATGTTCAGCCCAGTCCATGTGAATGCCTTTCCTTGACTGTTTTTTTCTCATGTTAAGACTTGTGTCTTATAGTGAAGAACTTGATTTATTAAAAAGCTCCTTATGATATAGTAAGACAGATGTCAGCAATGTTAAATACCTCCATAAATTTTGCCTCTCTTGAGCAGATTAAATGTGCAATTACTTGAGGCATGATGAAGACATCCTGCATTGAGGCAACATTTTAGAAACCCGATAACGAGAGCAGTTCTTGCTTACAGAAATGAACTCATGGGATTGCACTGTCTCTCTCTTCTCCTACAATAAAGATTTAAACTTTATAGATATGTCCAACTGAGCTAAGCAGAAGGCTTATATCTGATGGGTTGCAGGTGACAGTGCTGGACACCTGTATCTGACTGATCTTTCCATGACATGTTGGAGATGGCAAAGGTCTGAGATCAGCTGTGCACGTGGATATTCACCTCCACAGGAGTTTGAAGTAGAGCCCGTGGCCCTGCCCGGAGCTTTCCTTCAGAGACATGGGGGCTGCAAGCACTAAAAAAAGCCCTAAGGAATTTTTCTGCAATCATTTATGCTTTCCTGCCCCTGCAGGAACATTTTCACCTTCTGTTCCAGGGGTGGTGTCCACAGCATCTCTCTTTGCTTGTCTCCACCGTGTCACTGCCAGGTTCTCGAAGCTCCCGGGGCTGTTTGCAGCTCACACGATCCTGGGCTGGCAGCACAGAGCCTGGGGACAAACCCAGCCTGGAGCACAGCCTGGGGCCACAGCCTCCCATTCCCGGCTTGTGGCTCAGTGTGGAAACTGTGCTGTTCACTTGTCTTGTTCTCCCTGTCTGTGAATCAGTAGTGCCAATTCACTTCCAAAAATAGGGGGAGTGTCGAGGACTTCAAAGATTGTAAACTATTTACTTATGTATATATTCAATATAACTCAATCAGAATTAACATGAACCTTCCTGGTACTAGAGCAAGTAAATATTAATCTTCCAAGACATAGGCTCACAATACTCTAATACTAATATTATTAGATTATATAGATTATATTAATATTATTTAGATTGGCTATTAGGAAAAATGTCTTCACTGAAAGGGTTGTCAAGCAGTGGGACAGGATGCCCGGGGCAGTGTTGGAGTCAACCATCCCTGGAGGGCTTGTAAAGATGTGCAGAAGTTTAGTGGTGGTTTGGCAGTACCGGGTTAAGGGTTGGGCTCAGTGATCTCAGATGGCTTTTCCAACCTAAATGATTGCATGATTAAACATATCTGTGTGCAGCTGTCATAGCTCCCTTCCAATGCACTGGTCTGTGTTTCTTTCCCAGTGAGAAACAGGGTACATGGGGACAGGGCAAAGGTGACATGTCTGCATTAGGGCTGGAAAGTATTCCTGGATCATGTACTGTGGGCTTGTGGGGGCAAAATCATACTACTGATTCCTTTAAAAATCCCATTGTGGATTTTTAAGGCCTTGAAATCATTTAAGCAGGGTGAAATTTGCGTAATCAATGCAATAGCTTCAATACACCTCCTTTTGCTCCCTTGCCATGCAGGAGTTGCACACGCAGAGGGTTTGTCCCATGAAATGCAGTAGCTGCAGCTCTTGCGTGCAGGGCTGTGGGGAGGCACCGGCCAAGGGTCGAGCAGAAAGATGGGAGCCCCAGGGCCCAGTGGGTGCTGCCAGCCATGATTTATCCCACTCTGTTGTAGGGGGACCGACAGTGGCCCCACACCTCTGTTTTCGTGTCTCTAACACAACCCCATGCAGGTTCTGCGTTCTGTCCCGGTGCCAAGCGCTGTGCGAGCCCCTGCTGTGCCTCAATGCATCAATCACCAGAGCCTTTCCCTGCCTGCCCCGTGCTCCCTTAGGGACTAAAACCTCCTTATCGTTCCCATATAATCTTGTTACAGCTTTATACCTGCTTGCATGATCCGCTTATCAGCCAATAAATCTGAGCAGGACCAAACAGTGGATAATGGTGGATTTGCTGGTTGCTGGTATTGGTTTTCCACACACTTGCTTGGGCTGTGCCACTAAGGCAGTTTCTAAACAATCTGTTTGTGCAGTGATGCTTAGAGCAAACACACCTCTCCCCAGTTCTCCCCTGTGAGCCGGGTTAAGGTTTGTTCTCCAGCCATTACTGCTGGCTGTTTTCACCTTGAGAGGTTTCCCATATTGTCCTGTGGGTAATAACCCACTCTGCCCTCTCCCTGAGCCCCATGGGCATGGGCAGAGCAGGCAGAGCAATCTGAATTCCAGATCTGCATTTCTGAGCCTTCCCACTTTCCTTTGCCTTAATATATTTATGCTGGATTTCAGGACAAAGGTAGGATTTTACGAGAAAGTTGATTTTTTTTTCCTACGGTTAAAATAAAAAAATAATCCAGATTGGGGAGGGGGGGGTTTTCCATCACCTGGGTCAACATACTTAGGGATAAAAAAGTAAACCCCAAAACAATCAAAGCAGGAAAATTCAAGTCTGACAGTTTTCTGTGAGCTGCAGGTGAGCCAGGAGCTAAGATTTAAGTGGCAGATGAAGGAGTTCATTGCAGTAGTTTTGAAATATGGACCTATAAATCCCCAATCTTCTACATGCACAGCCAAGCATGTTCCTGTATAGTTATTTTGTTGAATGTTAAGTGGTTCAGTTTTACTGTGGCTGCCTTGATTTTTTTTCTCAGTGGAATTCAGTTCAACATAAACCTCACTACTTAGTCATTTTGTTCATATTTCCTCATTTAGATGCTTGTGCAAGGAAAGGTTAGGAGCAATCAGAAAATACTGGAAGCAAAATAAATGGTCTCTAATCTCTCTTCAAGCCCAGAATGAAATGTTATTAGTACTTCTGGGCTTGTCTGGATTAGTTTAAGAAGCTGAAGCTGAACAGATCTAACTAGATTATTAATTTAGTAAAACATGACCTCTCCAGGGACTGAGCCAAACGAGTATCACGTTGCTTTGTTTCTCTCCCATGTACACACAATTTCTGTGGGGAATTCATCCTTCTTTTAAACAGGGAATGATGTGAGCAGATTGCTGTGAGCACCAGTTTGTGGGCACCATGTGGCAGCAGTGGGTGAAGGGTGCCTTCAGCCTCTTCCCCTCCTCCTCCTCACAGTGCTCCTTGCTGTGTGTTTGCTCTAAGAAATGTGGGCTGGAATCAGCTCATGCCTTATTGCCTTTACCACAATGTCAACGTGAATCTCAGCGGATGGTGATGAATATTATTACCCTTTTCAACCGGAGTAATTCCTTCATTCCTCTGAAATCTGCTGTCTTACGCTTTTATCCAGCGAGGAGATACTGATATGGAAACACAAGATGTTTTCCCAGGGTGTTTGTTTGAACAGCACACACAGACTTGTTCCTCTAGACGGGCAGACACCTGTGAGCAGGTCCAATGGTTTCATGGTTGGGTTTTTGGGCTTGACGTGCTTGCACCCTTCCCAAATCAGGAGGGGTGAGAGCTGAACTGGAGCGTGTTTGTATGTGTGTGGCGCAAGCCATGGGAAAAAAGCCCTCTGAGGCTGTTGGCTTTGGCCATGGGGGCCAGTGCTGGCCAGTGCAATGCTGTGCCCTGCTGTGCCTGATGGCCGGGGAGGGGGTGAAAGGATTGATCGCTCACTGGTGTTACCCCCAGTGAGGCAGCACAGTGAGCAGTGTTTAAACCACTGGGGTTTAAATACACGTTGCAGGCACTGAGGGAGGGCAGAGGAAACAGGGCATCACACAGAGAAAGCAGGTGATGAGCAGGTGAGTGTTTCCTGCACCTGAGCTATATTCAAATTAAAAAAAAAAATCAAGGAATTTAGAGTTAATAGTCAAATATTTAATAAGCAGGGAAGGGATAAGACTGAATGGGTGTGTCTGCTGGTGGAGTCCATAAAGAAGAGCAAAGTGGCTTGATGGCCTCCCTCTTGCTGTAAGAGACAGGTGGCCAGCTCCTGCTCTGGCAGCCTTGGTGCTGCTCCAGCATGGCCAGTGTCCCCCATGGGGACACACGGCCCTGGGGTCCCTGGCCTGAGGAAAGCCAACCTGTGAGAGTGGTGGGTCCTCCCCCTCGTTCTCTTGACTGCTGTTGATTGCAGCATCTGGTTGTAAGTGTGAGAGTAATTCCTTGTGGGCTTCGGTATTGGTGGTAGGAAAAAGATTGTATTTTGTGAGGTTTCCATAAGTGACACCTGCACTTCAATAGCTCAAATGCCCCGAGGCAGCTCGTGTCTCATTACTTGGGGGATTTTTTAACCCTTTCCACAAGGGTGGCTGATACATGATGGCATTGTTTGGAATTTAGGGCTGGCCTTAGGTGGGACTGAGATAGGTAAGACTGACTTATGTCCCATTTTTCTCCTTCCTTCCAAAGAAACATGTTTAGGATGAATCTGTTTTTGGAGGTGTCTCTCTCTCCTCGTTGCCTGTTTAAGGATTGCGCAGAGAGGGCTCAAATACCACCATGCCCTTGTTGGAAAAGTCTTATCAGGTTCCTCACAGAGCCAAAATTCCCACTGAGCATACACAGTATGTATGAACAGGTCAAAATCTCAGGGGTATAGGGCACTTTGTGGAAAAGAAAAGCTGCTCACATTTAGGGACAAAATAATTTCACAATTGCAATGGATCTGCCGGAGAAAATACGTTAGAGAGGAAATCAGAAACTTTCTTGCTGAGATCAGAATAGCAAAGCCTGGAAACCTGAAGCAATTTGTCTCTTGCATGAGCCATACCCAGAACCGGCAGCACCAAGTCTCAGTTTAAGCAAACAGCAATTTTTTTTCTCAGCTCTTTTTCTGTTTCCATAATTTTTGATAGGAAAATAGAGTTTACACATAACTCTGACACTGTTAGTTTTCTTCCAGCTGCTTTCTATTTGTGAAAGTGTGTGTGTCGTATTTATCTTGTACTCTTTAAATAACCACAACTTTATTAGTAACTGCTTATAACCTCACTAAACATAGCACTATTTTGGGAGGAACATGACAATTCTGCGTAAGAAAACATGAAGTGTTATATAAAATGTGAAAGGAAGGGAAGGCAATGATGATAAGTGGAGCTGAGCAGAATGTTTCTGGATAGTTTTCCGAAGGAAAATGTCCCTTTGCAAAATCAATATTTGCAATGGTCAAATTTCAGTGCCGTGAAGGATTTTTAATTTCCTTTTGGAAAAAAATGGAATTGATTTCCTTAGCCCTAGCGGAAAGGCACTTCTCAATTCTCTTTCTGCATACTGGCAGGAAGCAATGGGGCTAAAAGTCTTCTAAGCAAGCATGTGAAAATACTAAAACCCCCTCGCCCTAAGTGCTCCTAAAGTTGAATTGCTTTATGATGTATATTTCTTTGTCCATGTTTTATTCTGTGTCCTAGTGTAGGAGGGATATTTTTTAAACATTATACATTTTTGTGGGAAAGGAGTTCCACATTTTTGTGTTAAGAGAAACAAATAAAGATGCATTCCAATTTCCTATTTTTAATAACACTACCTCTGTGTGGTAACAGGGGTGGGTGACACTCTGCTTTGTCTAAGAATTTTATCATCTGTACAACTTTCAGCAACTCAAAAATCTTTCTGTGCTCAGAGCATCACAAAATGTTCACAAGGCTTATTTTGGCCCCAGTCAAGTGCGTTTCTGGTTCGCACTAAAATGACCAATCAATGGTTTGATTTTTCCCCTCCCCCTAATATTTCTAGGCATAGCAATGGGGACACTGGCACTATTTGTGAAACAGAAAGATTATTGTCCAATTTGGGACTTTTCAATCCCAAATCCCTTTGATTTCTGAACAGGCTTCCAGGAAAATACATTGACATTGCTGAAGGTATTGCTGTGATTCATGACTTCTTCATATTTTCCAGTAAAACAGGGCTTAATCCACTTAAGTCCCTTCAAAATTAATTGGCATGTTTAGCAGTTTCCAGTAATAAATATTTTTCCATCTGTTCCATTGTTTCCTGCTGAAAAGTTGTTTTGATTTTAATTCATTTCTGATGATTCCCCCCAGCCTCTGTTTGGGGAAATCATTCCCTTTTAATTGATTTTGTTTTGGAGACCGAGTCCCCTGCCAGTGTTTCCCTGCTCTGGGGCTGCAGCTGCCTGTGCGTGCACCAAAAAATGCACCTTGGTGCAATAACCTGGTGGCACGGAATGATATGTTGAAGGATTTGGGACACAAGTCCTGTGAGAAGCAGCTGAGGGAGCTGGGGTTGTTTGGTCTTGAGAAAAGATCATTTTGTGCTTTACAGCTGCCTGAAAGGAGGTTGTGGGGAGGTGGGACTTGGTCTTTTCTTCCAGGAAACCAGTGATAGTCACGGGGAAACGGCCTCAAGTTGCACCAGGGGATGTTCAGGTTGGATATTAGGAAGAATTCACTGAAAAAGTGGTTGAGCATTGGAACAGGCTGGCCAGGGAAGCGGGGGAGTCACCATCGTGTGAGTGTCCCAAAACTGAGTAGACACGGCACTTCACGGGATAGTTTAGTGGGCATGGTGGGATTCAGTTCAAGGTTGGACTCGATGATCTTGGGGGTCTTTTCCAATACTTTGGGTTTCTGCAGGGCAACAGCAGAACTGAGGGTTGTCGTCAAAAACTGGTGGTCTTTGAGCAAAGCTGTTGTATTTGCACATGGCAGTTTTTTGAACTTGTTTGTGGCTCCTCTCTCCCTCACTACATCACTAATTGCTGGGCTTGTAATGAGAGCATGGCTGACATCTGCGACCCTGCTCACAAATTATTCACAAGTTTTCTTTAAATGTCAGCCCCAAGGTATTGCTGAGTGTTTTCCTTGTTAAAATAGGCACAGAGGAAAGCTGGATGTGCTGTCCCTGGGCTGGTGACTGTGGGGCTTCTGGTGGTGTGGAGGCAACTCATAAACCCAGTAACTGATGGGCACATTTCTGGTGTTGAGGATCACCACAAATCTCTTCCCAGGGAGAAACAAATCACTGGTTGGACACAGCTTTCAGTCCTGACAGCTGGGGTTTGATTTCCTGAAGCTATTCTTGATTTATATTTTTCTTGTTCATACAAGTGTGTAGCAATAAGAGAGTGACTTCGTAAGTGTCTTCCTCCACGTGAAAGTGCTGCTGCAAACCTGGTATTGATTACCTGTGGTTGTGATTGCTTTTATTTGACAACTTTAGTTCCCAGGGCTTTTGTAAACTTGCCTCTGGTGAACTTAGGGCTGGATTAAAACACATACTTTGTATAGAGGATTTCCTCCTTCCACGTTAATTTTATTTCTCATAAACACAGCCTATTGTGGAGTTTGTTTTCATCTCAGGATTTATCATGAAATTGTGGATTGCTGAGAATGTGCTTGGGATGCTGCAGGCTGGGAAGGTCCCCTCTGCTTTGCTGATGGGGAACATGAGGGTGTCCAAGTACCAAGCCACAAACACTCGCTCCCTGAACTGCAGNTCCTGCTGTTGGTGGTGACAGGTGACTTTGGGTTATCTGTGTGCTTAATGTAACAAACAGAACCCACAGGGAACGTTATTCATCTTGCGTTGTAGATTGGTTGGTGACTCCTGTGCCGTGTGGTGCACAACTGGTCTACAGATTGGAGCAAAAGCACATACACATGTATTGTCAGGAACCCTTTTCTAAGAATTTGGTCATATGATCTTTTCCCTGTACAAAATTCCATACAGATGAAGCAATCATTATGGCCAAAAAAATTGACCCACTTATTGAGGGCTTTCTGTTTTTTCTGGGATCCTTAGAAGAAATTAAAAGATGCTTTATGGGAAGGTGTCAATTGCAGACTCCTACTGCGGGATGGCTGTTCCGTCAGAGCAGTGTGGCAGATGATGCCCCCGTGCATCTCCACCCCAGGACAAGCTGCGCTGTCCCTGCTGGTCCCATCCTCCTGTGGTCCAGGGCTGAACCTTGGACGCTGTTTTACAGAGGTGCAGCGTTAGTCTTTCCCGGCGAACATCTGCTCCTGCTTGCTGTTCTTACCCTCCATCCAAACTTTGCAAATGTCCCGGAGTGCTTCGGAGGGCTCGTGGCCGTGCGGAAGGACCAGCACCTTGATGAACAGCATCACGCGCACTGGAGCAGCGGAAATGGCCGGTAGATGAGGCGAGTTTCAGCGGGGAAGACAGAGGCAATCCGGATGGGAACTCGGAGGAGTGGGATTCCTGCAGATGCACACCGGCCCCTGCCGAGCCCCGGGACAGCCTATCGCCCCTGGAAGAGCAGGGAGAGGTTTCTAGGGCAACTGATGGGCTTGGGGAACGGGGAAAGAATGGAGCCAAATCTTAAAGTCAGATGAGGAGAAAATGAGTAACATCTGCTGAGACGTGTGAAAGAGCCATTTGTGCTCACTGCAACCCGAAGCCTTTCTCCAGCAGCCACAGCGAGGGCCAGCCTGCTGTCCCCACACATGCTGGCCAGGGGAGGGGTCATTAGGGATGATTTATGTGCTCATTAGAGCCACAGCTCTGGACACTGCCCTGTGCTTCACTGCTGTGTCCCCCATGGCCTCGGCACCCTCGCAGGGGCTTCGCTTCACCTCTGGCTACTCGTAGAGAAAAGCCTCTGTGGTGTCCTGAGGCTGCAGAGAGGTGAGGTCCTGGGAACGCAGTTCTGAGTTATATTAAGCGGTCATAAATAACAGGTTTGTGCCATTCTGTCCCTCCTGACACCGTGGGTGCACCGAGCTGCACGTCCTCTGCATCGCCCTGCTGATGGAAGGGTAAATTTCCCCTCCACTCTGATGGGGCAAGTAACTCTCCCCGCATCTCTAGCTGGTCCCTCTGCTGTTTGAACAGATCAGCTTTTTGCCTCTAATGAGGCTATTTTTGCCGTGCAGAATGTAGTTGGAAATGCTGGGGTTGGAGGTAGGGAAGAGTCCAGAAGGATTGCACCTGTGGTAGCTAATCAGCGGCCGCTTCAGCGAGCTGAAATTAGGAAAGCACACAAAAGAGTGAGCAATTTTGAAAATGAGGATGAGCAGCCCGACATTTTTAAGAATAATTATGTTTTCACAGCTGTGCTGGTTGCCCCAAATGCATAGAAATCAAGTCAAAACCGAAATCCTTTAACTCAATGAAAATTAACCTTCATAGTTAAGTTCAATGAAAAATAAACTTACTTTCCCTTCAAATGAATAATATGGTCTTGAAAAAAACTAACAGCAAGTTATGCTGTAATTACATTCTTTGAATTAAAGTTTGTCAGTCCAAACAAAATAAATAGAAACACAGGAAGGGTAATAGATACATTACACTTGGAATAAAAATTGACCCTGCTATATTGTTTTCATGCTAAAGCTATGCCAAAGTTAATCTACTGTAATTGTGTCTATTGCCAGCTTCTAGTATAAATACAGGAGACAACCTGGGAACTGTTGATATAATTCTTTCATTAACACCATGGCAGGACTGGGCCAGACCTCATTTCTCAGGGATCAGGCCAAGAGTTACTGAATTACCCAATAACTGAACGTTTTGCTTTGAAGGCACTCCGGGAATGTTTCACTGTGACTCCTGCTCTGCCACTGCTAATGAAGACTGGGGAGGTGAATGTAAGAGCCATTCCCTTTTTATCTGTGAGAAGGATTTGACCCGGGCAGTGGGTGCTGATGGGCCACAGCTGGATGGGGTGGGGGTAAAGCTTGGGTTTACTCTCAGGGTACTCTGGGGGGCTGGAGTGGTCCCCAGGATTTAGGCTGAGTAGTGGATGCAGCTCCTCTGCACCAAGGCTTGGCTTAGACCAGGAGCAGTACACACCCCTTTTTGGGGGTGTCCCAAAACAAAGCTTGCCTAAAGTTCATGCAGTTTAAAAAGATGCTGGGGAATGGGGCAAATGGAGCTCTCTGCAATTTACATGTGTCACTAATGTAATAGAAGTAGAGAAAGGAATAGTTTAACCCACATTCCTAAAGTTATTAAGCAGCAGAAGTGAAAAAAATCCTCTCCTATGTTTGATACATTTTTCCCTAAGTGACTATTACTCTTTTTTTGTATCCAAAATAGGAAATTATCAAAATTATGAAATCCAAAGGAAATAAGAGCAAGTAAGTAGGTAGGACAGGGTACTGAAGAAAGGTTAAATCCTTCAGCCAACCTTGTCTCCTGACATATAATGTGAAATATTCCAGGGTTGATCATATGCAGTTTATTTCATGTTCTTTACAGTTCATTGTTTGCTCCAGTGGAAGAAGGTTTAATTTTTTGTAGCCAGCCCCTGGGTGAGATCAGATGTTCATCAGTGTTCTCCCCTCCCCTTCCAAGGGCTGAATTCCCTTGGTTGTTTCCTGGGAACAGGATTCAGGGGAAACCCTGTTCATTACAAGGGATTCTGTGCTTATGAAGGAAGGGTTAAAAAATATTCCTTTCCCCCTTAATTTTGTATGCATTAAGGTCTAATTTCTTGACTCAGCTCATTCTTTAGGGCACTGCCCAGGTCACCCCGGCACATCCTTGTTCTCCAAGGACAGACTGCCTCATCCCTCACCCCATGCAGCCATACCCTTTGCTCAGGAAGCAAAGCTGGGATCTGCCAAAGCATCTCACTGCACAAAAGATCCTAAAAATGGAAAGAAAAATGTTGATGGTTCAATGGAACAATTGCCCGTCTGTGGGTTGGTCTCTAATCCTCGGTCTCCCTAGGCTTGTTGATGGATCGCAAGCAGATTATATCTCTTCCTTCTTATGGATCCATGGGGAAAAAAAACCCCAAACCAACACAAATTTACAAAGTTCTCTGCCTCACCAACAGGCTGAGAAAAAGGGAGGGAAACCCACAGAGCCCACAGACATTGGTGAGGGCTTAGTCTTCGCTCTGTATCATTGGGGTGGTGCCCATCTCCTGCCATCCCACTGACTGATCTCCAGTTCCTTTGCCAAACTGGATCCTCACGCTTTTCCCTCCTGTCCTGCAGCAAGGGAAGGGAGGCTCCTTCACCCAAAATGTCTTGGGCAAGTGCAGGGGCCCTGCCTGAGGGAGAAGTCATGGCAGAGACCAGAGGGAACAGGATCGTGAGGAGCTGTGTTTGACCTCAGGACCTTGTTCCTGCAGCCGTGCACTTGGAAAATATGCAAGCTGGGAAGTGTCTGCTGGCTCTGGCTCCCTTTATGTTCTGGACCATTATTTTATGGATAAGCACCTCATGAAAATACCAAAGGAGATGGTGCTGCCAGTGAAGACCTTTCGATCTGCTCTGAGAACTGTGATGTGAATGGAATGTAAACTCGAGGAATGAGGTTGGTAAAGCTGGAGCTGCACAGCCACATCTTGACCCAGTGTATGGACTGGGAGCCTTCAGTGGACTGACATGGCCACAACTGGGAATGGTCCAGGAGAGCTTCTTTTTGCTGCTAGTAAAGGTGTGGAGTCCTTGAATTCACTTCATGAGAATCAAAGTGTCTGATGTAACCAAACCCAGGCTTTGTCACTTCAAGTACAGATTTTCATCTATCGAATGCTACATGTGCACTTAAAAATGCCTTAATTTTGTGTGCTTTTCTGGGCAGTAAACAGAGATTTTGTGCTTTTTTTCCTATCTAAATATTTATAACAAAGTTGGTGGCTACTGGTTGAATGTGAATGTTTGTTGTTCCCAGCGTTTTTGGACATAGCCTACCAAAGGTTTACATGTGGTTCTAATACACAGTAACTTTCTACTGCTGGAAGGGCTTGGATTAAGATCAACTACAGGAATTGCTTCTAGAAGAGAGTTAGACATTTTTATGTGCAGGAGGTTCTGTGTTGATCAGAGGCTGTTTTGATAAAGAGGTTTGGGAATAGAATCCTAGAAACTTAGAATGGTTTGGATTGGAAGGGACCTAAAAGATCATCTAGTTCCAACCCCCTGCCAGGTTGCACATGGGGACATGACTTTAATGATTTCAGATTGATTTGTGCCTGTTCCCTTACTGGATATAGCAGGGATATTTATAAATACACCAGATTTTCAGTAGGTTTTGAAAAGCTTTGTGTCTCTCAGTGTCTCCCCTGCCCTGCCTGCCAAAGCTTTGTGCATCACTGTTTTTCCCTCATGCAAACTGGATGACCAGAAGTTATATTTGGAATGAATCAAAGTCAGCAGTAACCAGCAATGTGTGTGGGCAGAGCTACATGGCAAAATGATGGACACCAGATGAGGTGACACAGAGACTCCCCAGATAATTCTCCTCAAGCCACAGGGAGAAGAAGGGAAGTTGCCATCACCCTTCAGGAATATGAGTAACCTCTCCCCATAAAACCAGTTTACTTGAAATGCAAACAATTATAAATCGACAATCCATGTTCTGCCAGGGAAAAAAAAAAAAAGAGTTTTCCTGGATTTGCTAGTGAGAAAATGGATGGCATTTATTTTAATCTGAACCAGATTTCCCAAATTCTGGAAGAAATGGGTGGACCCTGTTGTAGACAGGCCAGTGGGGGGCTTGGGGACGTGATGGCACATGGGCATCTTGCTGCTTGACTGGTGACACTGTGTGCAGACTGTGGTGCCCCCGGCCCAGCCTGGACAGTCCCTCTGCCACTGCATGAAGGGGAGGAGATAAAGTGGGATGAGCAGCTTCAGCCAGGCTCGAGCACTGGCAGCAAACATAAAGTTCAACTCTCTTTTTTTTAACTCCATTTAATGGGAAAGTTACGGTCTCCACTTTCTCACAGCATTAACCCTCCCCAGGCGTTTTGAGGGATGGCAATGTTTGGCAATGCTGGGCAACTTCTGTTTTAAAGCTGTGTGGCCTCACTTGAGGCGTTGGAAGTCCTGGGAGCCTGGCAAAGCTGTCTGGTTATGTCCTGAGCATTCAGCTCCTGACAGAGCCTTGAGAAGGGCAGAAGCCTGCAACATATGGAAGCACAGTATTTGTATTGCTGTCCAAAAAGAGGGGGAAAGGGGGCTGTAACTCAGGGTAAAACATGGCTTTGATCTCAGTGCTGCCACGGACAAAAGCCCCGCTGCTGTTCAAAGAAAACCGACTCATCCCCGCTGCATTTGTCTCTCCTTCCCCACACCTACACTCAGGACAAGCTGCTTTTTACGGCTGCAACGTTAGGACACTCAAATGTGAGTGATCCTACTCGGGAGGCACCTCCTAGTCCTCCTTTGAGGCTGTGACAGACGCAATCCTGCCACCAGCAGAATGCAGCAGGTAATAAATTACACTGGGTATAGAAGCAGTTCTCTTCGTTTCCATGACTTGTTTGGGCTTGTTATGATTGCCCACAGCCTCTCCACTACACTGGCACGCCTGCAAAATACCTGTTGTGTTTTAAAAGGAGTGTCTGGAGACAAGAAAGGAGCAGAGTGGAGATGGGAATTAATGCATCACGTGTAACTGGGTCTTTTCTGCTTTCTTTGTTTAGCTATTTGTTAATGGACCCAAAAGGTACCCTTGACAACAGATGGAAAATGAGTCCCAGTATTGACCAGGGGCTCCAGTGAAGATCATGGCCCATTGCACAGGAAGGATGTATCCACTTCCAGAAGATCTTACAGCCTAATTTAAGCCAGGAAACAGAAGGAAGGTAGATGAGGAGGAGGAGTGTGGGGGGAGAAGACCTATAGCCTCCAGGAAAGTCATTAAGGACCACATGCCTTCCTAACTTCATGTCTTTTAAAAGTGTATTTTCTCTCTCTCTGTTGGGCTTTGAACCTTTTCAAGTTTGTTTAAGCTATTGCAGACTTGCTGACTTAGGGAGTAAATAAGCCTTTGGGATCAAAGCAGCTGGTATTGTCGGAGGCATTGAGAGTGAAATAACACATTAGCAGAAGGAGAGCTGAGCATAAAAAGGGAAAGAAAATCCAACTTGATATTTTGTTCCCTTTTGCTTTTAGCCTCCATCCCAGCTTGATCCTTTTCATTTGAACAGGTATTAATTTTCTTTGTGTTTATTCCAACAGTATAAATATTTAATGATCCTGGATTACAGAGCTGAAATATGAGATTAGTTGCAACCATAAAGATTTGTGCAGGATCTCTTCCCCACATTTGGATGGCTCCCACATTACAGGGAGGAATATCTCCCATCTCTGCTGGAGGAGCATCTCGAGCTCTATTTCGAGTTCATTTTCTTTTTTTCTTTTGGTCTTGTTTGAGGCTCAGAAGACATAAACACCTCGCCCACTCCCAGTCATTCCATCAGTATTTCCTGGTGACATGCTGTGACAGAACGATGGCTCCAGGTTACTGAGGGGCCCAGGGCATGCAGGTTCATGAGCCTGGATGCTCTTTCCTTCCTGCAGCAAGCAGGCTCTGGGCTTGGGGACTCTGCAGAGCGTGAGGCGTGGAAAAATCCATGCAAATAAGGGTAGACGTGGGTAATGTGTGCAATATGGCAGGGCCAGTGAAGCCGCTTGCACCAGTTCTCCTTATGCAAGTAGGCAGATATTTCCTTCTCAACTGCTGTCACTCCTAAAAAAGACAGAAGGGAAATGCAGAGTAAAGGAGGATCAGCCACTGATTTTCAGAGTGCTAACACGAAAAGGAATGGAGATTGCAGCACTCAGGTCTCCAAGGCCATGCCTTTACAAGCCTATATATCAATTTAGGTGCCCACTTTCAAGCCCAGAAAGTGGAAAAAAATGAAAGAATTTAATGATGATGATGTAAAATGGCATAACAGTTGGCAAAAGTTTGGCATTGAAGCCAAAGCCTGTGGGATACCAGATGCAGTCTCTCTTTTGGGGACAGTGGAGGTTTACCAAGGCAATGAGCAATGCTGTGGGAGAGGCCATCTCCAAGGTCCACGTGAAACTCTGCGACCTCTTGGTATGCCAGCGGATCAAGGGAATAATGGAAAACAGTCAAAACTGAGACACCCAGACACCCTCACCCGCTGCCCATGGACAGAGCAGCACAGCTCAGCCACATCTCCCAGCAGCAGAGCTCCGTCCCACAGGGAGCTGACAGCTCGTAAGGTGATTAATTAATTAAATACATCAAATAGCGGAACAACCAAAAGCGCTTCGGACAAAACGCAAAGCGAGAGATGATCTAAAGAAGAGGTTTGTGTTAACTCCTAAGCTCCAGCCCGTGGAAACAGCAGGTTCTGCAGGACCTTGGCACTCGTGGAATCGGGTGGTTTTGCTGAGCGTGGCAGCTTGAAGCGCTGTCGGACCCCGTCAGGAGCCTCAGCTTGTCTTCTAAATCCAGCTCTGCCCTGGGAACGAGTGCTGCAAATGTCAAAGGAGCTTAAAATATTCATTACCAAAACTCATCATTCCAGCCCCAAAATGTGCATGGTGATTTTCCCAGTTGGTTTCTCTGGGGCTTGGGGAGCTGCCAGCCGGGTTATGTGATAAGTCACAGCCAGTCTGTATTGACAGAGGAGTCACAAATGAAAGCGTAAAGGGCTGCCCATTTTTCTAATCCTTCAGCCAAATAACAAGCCTTCAAAACTTATGTGCTCTCTGTTCTAAAATCCTTTTACCCAAATCACATTTAAATCTGCCTCTCACAAGTGTGATTTCACAGCATTAATATGACACTGCCATTTGCATGTGGAAGTGTATGTGACATTCCAGTGCACGTACTTATAGCAAAACTGGGACAGACTCACAGCTCCTGTAAACCACCGAGCCCCTTTTTATGGGTCTTCTTTGATTTATGCAAGCTGAGATTTTGAGGCAAACTCACTAGTCTGGTCTTGAGCCCCTTTTGTACATTAATGATATCAAAGCACATTCTCTAGAGAGCCAGAGTGAAGATACAGCTACTTCTGTTAGCTGAACGATCTGAAACATTGCTGGAAAAATTGTTTCCAGGCATTTCAGAATAGGGCTAAGTTTGTTTTCTCTTTCAAAAAGGAAAGAAAAAGAAGTATTTATTTATTTCATTTAAAAACTTAATCTATTTCTCCTGGAAAATGCAAAAAAAAAAATAGAGGAATAATACTTTTACTTCTTTTTAGCAATGCTGCCAAATAGACATTAGCATGTTATTTGAACATATTAATCTATTTTTGAGAACCATTTTAGAAGAGTCCAAAAAAAACCCTCCCTTCCCACTGCTAATGAGAAGCTATTTACTGGCTGTTTTCAGATCACTTTGGGCTGAATTCTGTACATGTTTGTTGTTTGGATTTACTCAATGTTTTAATTAACCCAGCTCACCTCAAACAGGCTTAAAGTGCAGTTTTCAGCAAATTCATTTTGTTGCATCTCAGCAGACAAGGCATTAATTACTTTTGTAATTAAAAAAAGAAGTATGTGTGGAGTAAATATGCCCTCAGCTCTTCTGGATGCTTCAAAACAGCTTTTAAGAGGTTTTGGCAAAGCTCAGGCCCGTGAGGGACACGACTGAGAAGGTCCCTGCAGCCCTGGGATGCTGGTGCAGGTGTGATGCTGCTGCTCTGCATCCCCCAGGGTGCAGCCTCAGCATGTGGGAATTGTTATCTCAAAAAACCAGGTATTTCTGGCAATATTAAGAAATCCTTTAAGGGCAATATAGTGCAGTGCCTTGATTAACCACATCAGTGTGTTCTGCAAATATGTATTGGCCTTGGTGTATAAATGAAAGCAGTAGGGGCCAGTGATCCATGAGCTTCTCCTTCTCTCTTGTCCTGGTAGCAAAACAAACCATCAATATCAGAAATTGAGGAGTCTTGTCCAAATTGTCATGAGAGGGACTCAAGAACTGTGAAAATAAATGGAGAGGCGGGTTGTCTTTTGATTTTGAGGCAACAGGCTAATGGAGTCTAGATTTCCACCGTTCAGCTAAGAGGGTTTGAGAACACAGGTTCTGATATAATCTCATTACTTCAAATTGAGAAATCAAAGGCAACTATAATTGATTACAAAGGGTCCAGTGAAGCAGTGACGCTTCGTACGAGTGAGGAGCATCCTCTGGGATTGCTCCAAGTGCTCATTGTCGGACTCCTTTCCACCTGGGAAGCCGAAAGGGGCAAATGTGAAAGGCAAACAGATAGTTTTGTTTCTGCAATTTAAGATATAATCATTACAGGCACTTGCCATGGCTTTGGTTGCATCTCAGAACACCATGGCCCCTCCAGGACAATCCATGTAGGAGCTACCAGGGGTGATAGAACAAAGGAGGACTTGAACCTCTGCATTTGGACTCGTGTTAGAAATGCCACTTTTAATCAGTCCCACTCTCTGTCCCATGAGAGGAAAAGAGCTTGCCTGACTCCTGGCTCCCTCCTATGCCAAAGCATGGCCTAGGCTTGACTAGAGGAGCTATTGGCAGTTTCTGTTCTGGTCATTTGCTCCTTTTTGCAGGGTCTGACTCCATAGTACAGATGTTAAGGCACAGCTGTTTACCATTTTATACTGATCAATCATGTGAACTGTCCCCTGGTAGGTTGCTTTTCTTTTTCCCCTTAACATCTTTTGGCAAAACCTGTGATTTTTATTTTTTTTCCCCCCAAATTCTCGTAATTAGTCACAGTTCCTGAGAAAAGAAACTAAACGCTCCAGCAAAAAGATGTGTATGTCAGCTGTGGATTCCTCCCTGTCACCTTCGCAGCGAGGAGGTGTCTCAGCAGCTGTGCAAGAAACTTGGGCTTCTGGGCTGTGTGGTCTCACTGCTGCATCCCACATTCCCACTTGGATCTGCATCCTCATTTTTAGCACAGCCTGGTTCCTCCCCTGGGCTCATCCTGGTCCTGCAAAGAAGTGCTGGAGCTCAGCATCCCGTGCTGCCTGTGCTGAAGCTGGAGAGCACTACCAGAACATGAAAGGTGGGAGTGGGAGTTCCTCCAGGCATCTGAGACCATTTGGGAATCATCATTTTCCAGGAAATACGTTTCAAATGCGGTCCTTCCGCTGCTGTGTGTCCTCTGACAGCCCGTGCTGCCAGCTCTCCAGCACCGTGGGGAGAGCCCGGTGCCATGCAGACGGGACAAGGATGCTCTGGTGGGTTATGGACTAAGCCAATTAACCCTGGCCATTTCGGAGACTTTGCAGTCCTGGCAGGGGCTCCTGTGCTGGGGCTCCACATGTTTTGTGGATCCCTTTGATACGGGCAGGCTGCAGTGTTCTCCCTCCCCTCAGCTTCCCTGGCCTGCTTTTGGGATGCATCTCCCTAGAAATGGAGCTGCAGGAACAGCACTGCCTCTCTCCCCTACCCCCAGCACAGCTGGGTCCCACCACCTGCACACCACTCGAAGCAGAAAGTAGCAAAGGGCTTCAAAACACGTTCTGTAAATTCCTGAAAACCCCTTGCGCTCCTGCAGGCGGAAAACCACACGGATCTGAACAGCTCCCCTGGTTCCCAGAGCATCACTCAGGGCTTTTGGCAGTGTTTGGGTTTGAGATGACTGGCCTATACCCTTCCAGACTCCCAGCAGGGCTGCAATAACTGAGGGATTTTGGCAACTCAGTAGGAATAATATACCCCAAAATGGGTTTGCTTTGGAATATTTCAAGTTGTTAAGAAGACACCAAATATTTCCACTCTGATAGTTTGGCTGCCTATTAACAGTGACTAATTGAGTTCCTTGCAGAGTTCCTACCAGCTTGACCACAGAAGCCTTTACAGTGCTGTCCCTCAGTCACAGACAGGACACACTCTGTGTTTAAGCTTTGCTCCAACATCAAGTCTCAGACTAGTGGAGTGCAGGAAGCTCCTTCCCTCTAGGTCTGGGAATAAATCACAGAATCACAGAATGGTTTGGGTTGGAAGGAACATTAAAGAACATCCTATTCCAACCCCCTGCCATGGGCAGAGACACCTTTCACTGTCCCAGGTTGCTCCAACCTGGCCTTGGACACTTCCAGGAATGGGGCAGCCACAGCTTGTCTGGGCAACCTGTGCCAGGACCTGCCCACCCTCCCAGGGAAGAAATTCCTCCTAACATCCAATCTAAATCTCCTCTCTTTTAGTTTAAAGCTGTTCCCCTTGTCCTAACACTATTGGCCCGTGTAAATAGAGCTCGAGCATGCAAAGAATTTTTCTTTCTCCTACAGTTTAGTTGCAGAAAATCAGATTTACATCAGCTTGACAGAGAGTAGAAATTTGGCTGCGGACCTCCTTAACATATCTCCTTAAGGTCCTGTGTGTCTGAGATTATTGTGTAGGCTGATAGTTTTAGATAAGTCTCTGATAGTAACCACACCAAGAAAGAGAAAGTTTTAGAAAGGCTTTTTTGTGTGTCCTCTTCCCTTGCACCTCCGAAGTGAAAACAAGCAGATAAAATCAAACAGATGATGTTTGCACACTCTCCCTGAAGCCAGGAGTGTGTCTGGGCAGGGAAGATTATCTCCAGATCCCAATTGCTCTAATGGCTTGCAGGGATGCTGGCCATAGGAGCTGCCTCCGTGGCTGTGCCGAGAGCCGCCGACTTCAAAGCCGGGCTGGGAATTTGTTCCTATCCCATATAAATTCATCTCTCCCTCCACGGTCGGGCTGCGTGCAAGCACGGAAAGGTTCAGCCCACGGTGAGGCTTCACTGAGACAGATGAAAGGAGGCTCAGAACAAATTTCTGCATTCTACTGGGACATTTCTTCACAATTTCTTGTTTCCTACCATTTTAACAGGTTCCCAAGCATTTATTCACCCTTTATGGAGTGTTAATCTTCTGCTGCCTGTTTTCCAAGCGTTTGCAACTGCAATGTGTTTGTGAACCGCCCCTCTTAAGCAATGACAGCCTTGACTAAAAAAGTGACTTAAAAATAATTTCTTCATTAAAAAAAAATTGTCAGACAGATGATAAATAGGCGGCAACTAGAGTTTCCCAAGACTTTGGTAAGCCAAAATCTGGTTTACCAATAAGAAATAAAATAGTTCCAGCAATCCAAAGAAATCCTGTGACAATGCTGGGGTTGATCAGGGCACCAAGATAAGGGTAAAGATATTTGATTATTTTTTAAAGAATAAATGGGACTGTCCTTTCTGTTCCAGGAGATGGTTGAGGATGGA
The DNA here is from genome assembly GCA_013396755.1 of Sclerurus mexicanus. Classification (NCBI taxonomy): domain Eukaryota; kingdom Metazoa; phylum Chordata; class Aves; order Passeriformes; family Furnariidae; genus Sclerurus; species Sclerurus mexicanus. The sequence continues at coordinate 1,761,667 of VWZF01004021.1, forward strand.
ATTCATTTAAATGAGGGGAAACAAGAGACCTTGGCTTCCCATATCTGCCTGTGCTTTTGCTCTGAGCTGTGGGGCTGAGGTAAATTTGGGCATCCTTTTGGTGCTTAAATATGGCACTACTGACCCATTCATTGTAGTCACAGGGGTCAAACCCATCTGGGGTTGCCCAAGACCTTTATCTTACTTTTTACAACTTCTCTTTAGGGCAGCTGAAAGTTTCTGTCCCTGCCCAGCTCAGTGTGATTTGACCATGCCAGGTCCCCGTTGAGGGCAGAGCCAGCAGCACAGTCTGTGTCCCCTTCCTCCTGGCTGAGTCGTCCTGGGTGGTGCTCAGCCCCTCTGTGTATCCCCATGGCTACAGATGAGCCTCTTTGTTCAGCCTTGGGTAATTTTCCACTTTCCAGACCTCCTCCATGCAATAAATTAAGTCGATCTGGCTTCCCAGCTCAGCCCCTCGTTGGTGTAGGGACTGTTACTGCATCCTGATCCCACCCAGGACTGAAGGTCTTCTCCAATGTGTGGGATCTGCATGCCCACGCCAGGAACACGCCAGTTCTGCTAAAAAACACAACCAGAAATCATAAGCTGTGTGTCACCTCTGTCCACACGTTGTGACAACAGTTTAGTTTTAAAAAGACAACCCAGATGTGGCACCTCCAAACTGGCACGACTTAAATCAGAGCCATGCTCTGTTATGTGCAAAGAAATAGCTAATAATATCAAACATTTAGCTTTTATTCCTTTGGTTTGCACTCTATTTTAGTTCAAATCTCCAGCCTAAAATCCCTGCCTAAGTTTCCTACTCTGACCTGGGTGGAAATTCCAGGTGCTGCTGAAACCACTGAGTTCTTTGTCCCACTGAATACAGGGCACGTTCCTGGGACTACTGTAAAGAGCAAACCAGGAGAACACTGTGGACACACAAAGGAAAAAAAAATCCTGGGAAAAATTATGTTAATGAACAAAGCTGGTACCCATTAAAGGTAATAATTCTAACCAAAGGAAGGGGGCTTTTCCCCGATGTGAAATGAAATAAACATTCAGAAATTATTTGTGTGTGTGCTTAAATTTAAATCTAGAATTTTATGAAGCATGTTGCTCAAAAGCCCTTTTCTTCCCTGGATGGTTTGGCTACGATCTTCTCTTAAGAGAGAAAATCCCTGCAAAGAGCACATTCTCTGAAGAGCTTGCTTTGCTTGGCCCTCACTGTGCAAACCCCACCAGGCTGTGATGGTTGGCAGCAGATCTTTCCCTTTTTTAATTGCTCTTGTGTTCCTGGTAGATGCACAACATCTCAGAGCTGAGTTGGAGGGTTTCTCTGCTGAAAATAAATAGGGATAATCGTGGGGCAGGTGAGGGGTGAGGGAGATCCCTGCCCGATGCCCTGCCAGGGGCTGGGGAATTTTCAGGCTGGAGAATGCTCAGTATCCAACTTTCAGACCATTTTCCTTTGGAGATGGTACTTCAGCCCTCCTGGTTTTGTCATTTTAAGGCTGGTCTAAGTCATGAGAGAGTGTGTAAGTCCTGTGTAAGTGCCTGCCCTGCACCATGGCAGCAGCAGCAGAGCGGGGCTGGCACCCCTGGCTCGGGGTGCCCAGGCTGTACCCGTGCTTTGCTGGGGTTTTACCCAGTCTAAACCGCATTGTTACACATTATACGCCCAAGGGCTCTTCATTGAAGTCTAAACCCAAAAACTTCCATGGCCTATTCCTCTTAGGAGGTCAGGTTTCCCACAAAGCTCTCTGTATGGCAGCACTTAGGTCGGATGCAGGGTTTTGAAATTGCTGCAGCATTTTTTCCCTGCAATTATATTCAAGAAACTATTACAAAGCAGTTATTTATGGAAGGCAACCTGGCTCAGAGCTGTGGCCCTTTCATCTTGCTCACTCCTTGATTAAAAAAGGGGCTTTTGTGCATCTTGAAATACTTTCCTGAGCAGAGAGGGACTTACACTGAAACATGTGTGTGCAGTGCTCCAAGGTAGTAAGGCTGCAATTGGAAAAAAGGTATCGTTTGTTAAAATGTTTGTGTTTGCTGAGCACAATGAAGACTCTGTGCTCTTATTAGAGCCACAAAAATGACCATTAATTCCATCCTGGCCCTGCTCCAAGAGTAAAAATCAGCTCAGGTCTGTGTCATTAACTCAGTGTGTTATCTGAGTAATTGCTAGGATCTCAGGGTTTTTCCTTCCTATCCCACATGAATGTCTGAGTTTTAATATTTCCATACTGTTCAATGTTCCTGTCCGTGGTCCCATCCTATAGTGTGTCCATTGGAGACCTCTTTCACCGAGCAACTGAGTATTTCAATTGTGCACGAGCACAAGTCTTACCATTTCACTCCGTTAATAATTCAGTTTCTCTCTTTAGTTCTTCCATGGACTCCCTGAGCTGACAGGGAAGACTCTGAAGTTGCCTTTGCCCATAGAGCCCTTTGGCACGTGGGCATGCACGGAGTTCACTTCTGGGATTCCCCTGGAAATTCCAGCTGGGGGGGGGGCTGGCAGCGTCACCTTGTCCCAGCTCTCTGCAGACAACCACCTTGGATTGTCTGAAATGCACCATCACCTCAGAAATAAAAAGTTGGCCCCGCTGATCAGGATCCAGATGGATAAATTCAAGCTGGGGGCCCAGTTTTGACCCACAGCTGATTTAAATGCAAAGTATCATAAATCATTTGAAGCCTTTCCTGCGTGTGTTTAAGCTCACCCTTGCGAGCGGTCTCGGTGAAGTCAATTATGAACAATGGCATTTCTTTCTTCTTTATTCACTGCTGATTTCTGGTACAGGGTGTAAATGACTCTTTAATTGCCTTTGACACCAAAGTCCCTTAGCCTTGCAGGGACATCACACTAATTGATAAATGCTGCTTGATTGGGGAGGCTTTTAATTTCATAATCCTATTAAGAATGATAGATATGTCAAATATTTGTGCCTACTGGACAGAACATATTATTCTGCTCTGAGGTTTCCAGTTTAATTTTTTTTGAGCAATTGGGCAGAACCACTGCTGTAAGACAAGCAGATGCTCTTCAGCTGTACTTTTCCATAAATGATTTTGTTCTGTGGTTTGTTTTTTTTTTTTTGTTCCCCTACCAGGCATATCAAGTTCAAAAGAAAATGTTGCCTCTCGCTAATGAGAAGATTAATCTCATTCACATATGCAGCAGACTTTGTCAACTCTGTTGAAAGTTTGATGACCTTTAAGAGACAAAGTTTTAGTGTGCCCAAAATAAATAATTCATCTTTCACAGATTTGCCCTCTGTATCCATCTGCTTAAATCTGAAGCATGCTGATTAAAACCTCTGAGTGCAATTATCTTCATACTTCGTCGAGATAAAAATCTCTATTTTCTTATTGTGCTTCAAAGTGCAATTGCTCATTTAAGAATATTAACAATCCAATATACTTGGGGTCCATTTTTGCTCTGACATTCTCTCCACAGCGTACTTCAAAATCTCACAAAAAGCCATGAATTCCTCCCTTCCATATGACTTCCTTCTCCAGCACTGAAAGCTGAAATGTGTAACTAATCCTCTTGCAAAATCTTTGAAATCATCGTTTTCGAACACAACCAGAAAATTCAGCTCCGTTCTCACGTTCAGGGGGAAAAATGTCACGTAGGCAAGTGGCGAGATGTGATTTACTTTGATTGCTGCAATTATTGACCCTGCTGGGCTCCTTCCATCTCTGAAGGCTGCAGGCAGCTCATTGCCAGGAGGACCCATTGCCCCCTTCTGCCACCTGTGCAATGCCCACTTGTCCCACCTGTTGCCCTTTTGGCTTCCAGCCCGACCTCTGCAAACAGTGATGAGCCCGAGGAACATCAGCTCAGGGGGCAGCCAGAGGGGCTGCTCTTGGGGGGGACACTCAGGGCAAACCACAGAATAAACACAGAATATCCTGGGCTGGAAGAGACCCTCGAGGATCACCGAAGTCCAGGACACCCCAAGAATCCCACCCTGTGCCTGGCCCCTGTCCCATCACTGCTCCCCTCCAGCCATCGGCGTCGGGGGACAGGTTTAAAGCCTCCCCCCACATGCAGATAAATGAGCTGATTAGAAAATAGCCAAGCAGATGGTTCTCTTTTGTTGCTACCTGTGAAAATAAGTACAGCTCTCCTATTTCCCGGGGAGGAAGGAAACAGCTCAGTGGACACCACGCAGCTCTTGGTTTATTTAGGACACTCTCAGAAAGAAATGCTGAATGAATATTGCAGCCATTTCAGTGAATCCTTCCCGGCCCCACGTGAATTTAGACTGAACTGGCACCATGTCACCTTGTTACTAGAGAGAACAAATATTCCCTCTGGCAAAAATCCTACTTCAGGCTTGAAAAAATGGTGGGATTTTTTTGTTTTGTCATGCAGAAATTGAAGTTGATCTTAAATGCTCTCTGGGTTTAATGTTGCTTGTTATAGATGAAACAACAAAAACGAAGAGGAAATAATAAGGGATTGCTGGGCTTTTAAAGGTGATTTACAGAAGAAAGGAAATCCTAGAGATTAGGAAGTTGTTTAAATACCAGTGGCAGTCAAATATGGAAACATTCCAAAGTCAGAGATTAGGGGGGGAAAAAGCAAAACAACAAGAAAGAAAAAATATGAATTGCAAAGAACAAAGCGACGAGGAAGGAAAGATGTATTAAAAAAGAAAATAATATCCAGGGAAAGAAAAACAAAAAGCCACTCAAACCCAGAAACGAGACACCTGCCTTCCTGGCAGTTCCCACAGCAAGGAAGACTCCCCCTGCCAACCCAAATTTCTAACATCAGTAAATCACCACGTGGGTAAAATAACAGGATGTTGGAAAGGCAACAATTGTCACTAATTAGAGTATCAGATACGGCTCCCACGCACTCGGAGCTCGCAGCTCTGAGCCACAGCTCAGGGTTTGCTCCCTCCTGGGGGGGATAACCCTCTTCCATCCACGTGGGCACGTGTCTCTGCCTGCAGGCTGCAAGCTGGGGGTGGCTCCACGGTGAGGGACTGGGATGCAGTTGCCCATGAGCTGACATGATCCTCCACCCCAGGTGCCAGCCGAGGAAACCGTGAAACAGGGAAAGTTGGATGGTAAGAAGGATCTTGAGATGCTGAAGCCAATCCCTTCCTGGCAGTGGAAAGGAAATTTTAAATACTGGAGAAGGAGTAATCAAATCTGTTGAAAAAAAGGAAGAGCAGCTTGGTTGTAAGATCACCCATCTCTGCTTGTCACGTGTACCAAGATGCTCAACAGCTCACCCCCGAGTGAGCACGAAACAGGAAAACAGCAGCACCTGAAGGGGGAAACATGTCACAAAATAATGCACCTAAACTGAAAGCTGGATTTTGAGCCTCTGGACCAACACAAAGTCTGTGCTGTACGTGGAGGGTCAGACTCGTGGCTTTTGTTAAATTCAATGGGAGTGTTAGAGCTGAAATGCATTACCTTGCCTTGGGAAGGCACCACGTGGTGGCAAGGTTGCCCTTGGTGAAAATATTGATGGCCAGTGACTTTGATTTTAGCTTGTATTATAATGGCCTCATCCTGTCACAATCCCTTCTGGCCTGTGATGTTTGCTTGGCACGAAGTGAACCGAGCTGTGGGTAAACTGATGTGGAGAAATACCCCAGAGACTGTGGCCATTTCAGGATTTTAGGACAGTAGGAGACCACTTCAGTATTGCAATGTTTGAGCAACTGAATTGTCTGCCAGCACTGAGTTCAAGTTTATTTGTGAAAAGCAAGACAAGATGAAATAATTACCTAAACGCAGCTATATACTAATATTGATGCAAATTTGGTGAAGATGCCTGGTGAGAATCATAAGTGAAAATCTCTGGCTAAGATACCCTTCAAATAAGTGCATAAAAAATGAAGTAGATCTCAAAGGTGTGTGGTATTTCTGGACAAGATACTGCCCTTCTCTGCCAGTCCATACTGGCATGAGCCAGGCAGACAGCCCAGCGCTTTTGCTTTTAGTGATGAGCAGTGCTAACCTCACCACACAGCTCCTGCTCCAGGGACCTCGTGGCTTGATGTTTTAATTGCCTGGTCAGAAATAGGACTAGGAAAGGCATGAAGGGCCCTCTGTCTCTTTGATCAGTGACCAGAATCCCCCCAATGTATCTCATTCCTGAATATCATCAAAGTTAAACACCATATGAATGCATACTAAATAGTGGTTCTTTAACAGATGGGAAACTATAAACAGTTTCCTAAGATATATAAACAAATTAAAGAGAACTTCCAGCTTTGACATCTTAATAGGCTGTGATGGATAATTTGGCATCACGACAATATCTCTGTCATGATAGGGAGCCTTGGGATGGAAATGCCCTTTGAAAGAGTTGTTTAGTAGCTTTCCCATCTGAGGTCAGATTATCTGGTTTATGGAGGACACTGAAAGGTTTTGCTAGGCAAGTTTATCTCACTTGGCTCTTGGGGGCTTTATCCTGTCATCAAGGTCATTACCATGATACCTTTCATGGGATTTAGCTCTGTCCCTGTATTTTTTGTAAAAAAACAATGTCTGACTCATGTCTCACAAATAACAGTGGTACAACAGGAGAAGGGCTTAGTTTTGCATTGAAGGAAAAAATTATTAGCCTCTTTTGTTATGGTTTGGTTATTTTCTGTGATAACAATTTTCCCAAGGTAAAGTGTAACTACCTGGGGGAAAAAACCCTAAAACCAAGCAGTTGTAACTGCCTACTATTCACCAATAATTCATTAAAATCAATGGCAAGAATAAATCCTTGAAAATGAGGCTGCCTTCACGTATGTACACAATTCAGTTGCAGGCTGCAACTGACATAAGCAGTGATTCATGGCACAAGAAGTTGGAATTACTTAGAGAATCCCTGCTCTGTGACAGCCACGCTGTTCTCTCTAGACATTTGATGGCTTTGGGAAGATAATGGCTATTGGCACATACAGTGGTGCAACAGACCCAGAACCAGGATTTTCCACTTTCTCCAGAGACTAACCCTGTGTTGCAACAGTGCAGAGCATTGTAATACAGCGAAGCCCCAGGATGGGATGGGATGTTTTTCATAACGCACTTTCCATCCTGCCATCTCTTGCTTATTAACTGCGATTTTCAGGGTAAGCAGAGATATATCTGGACCAAGCCTTGGCTGCTCACACCTTGTATCTCAGCAGATTAAAAGTGCTCCAAGCTCAGGAAGCTCCAAAGGGTAGAAAGGGGAGTCCTGCCAGAGGGGCCCTGTAATGTCTAGGTGTGGATGTGGAACTTGGGGACATGGCTCAGTGGTGGACTTGGCAGTGCTGGCTTAAGGGTTGGACTTGGTGATCTTTGAGGTCTTTTCCAACCACAGCTAAGCACAGACAGATCAGTGGCCTCAAACAAATGTGATCAGAGCTCAGACCCTGCCCATTCTCTCCTCCTCCAGGTAACATCAGGAAGATAAAGTCCCTCCTGGGAAAGGGAGAGCAGCAAACCACAAACAGTTGTGCAGCTCAGCCTTTGGGTCCCACTCCCCTGTGCACCCCTAATAACCCCTGAAGATGCTGTCTTGGTAATAATCTAGCAATTAAAAGAAAATACTGCTATTTAATTAAACTTGTCAATCAACCAGAAAGGAGTTTTCCATATCAAGAGGAGCTGGATTTGATTTTCCCACTTGGAAACGAAGGTTAAAGACTCTTGTAGAATAAAACTAATTAAGAAAGGAGATTTGGATTAACATGTGAGGGAGAGAGAGAATGAAAGGTCCTCAAAAATCATCTGAGTATGATTCACAGGAAGAGAAGAACCTAAATATGGGAACAGATTTATTTTTTTTTAAAGAAAAGGAAAGCTGTATGGTGCCAAAACTAATGGGTAGAAGAAGCACAGGAGGGATTTTTATGAGGCCAGGATGTCTCTCTTCAGTCCACTTTCCTGCCCTTTTTATTTAGTCATTTCAGATATTCAAAGTGTGGTCAGAAAGTGCAAATGTACACTGTGGGGCATTCCAAATCCTCAGGATTTGAATGCTTGATTCTCATAAATTTAGATAGCAGAGGAACAAACGGCTTTTTTGAAGGATTTGAAAAAAAAACCCTTTCTGGTTGGTGACACACCAAGGTTGGTGTCCCCACCTGCATCAGCCCTGATGCTCAGAAGTGCAGGGTTACACCTGGGCTGGCTTTTAGCTCCAGAGCTGGTGGGTTGTCAGAACCAGGGCTGGATGCAGGGAGGTGTTGGCTGCAGGATGGCACTGCCGCTTGCTGTGTAGACTGAAAAGCAGATCTGTTGTCACTCCAAAATTCTTCCAGCTGGGGGATGTTGAAATTTATGTTCCGAATTCTCGGGTATTGCTACAACGCGCCCAAAAATACAGCTTTCCATGGAGCAAACTGGCAAATATCACGAGGCAGCGTGAAACCTCCTAAGAATGTACTCAATGGCCAATGTCAATGGAAAAGTACTTCATACGTTGCCAGAGATATTTTGAGGCAGAAATGAAAATAAAACCCAACAGATCCCACACTCCCAAGCAAATAATTTCCTGACCACTTACAGTTTCTTCCCTCTGAAAAAAATGGCAGGAATCAAACACAACAGATATAATCGATCCCATATTAGCAATATTGGAGGGTGCTGCCAGAGCGGGCAGGGGCCGGTGTGCCACCAGCACCCCGGTGACACTGGACTCGGAGGGTTCTGCCACACTGAGGACTTGCTTTTAAACTTTCTCTTGTAGTATCATTCTGCTCAATCATTGATTTCTCTACTGAGTACATTGCCACCCCAAAAATCATTTTTCCCCCCTAATTTGTCTGCCTGGACACGTTTCTGGGTATTTGTATTGTATCGCCTGTGATCGGTATAAAATTTGCCTGTCGAGAAGCTACGGGAAATATTCAGCTTTATAGCTGAGAAAACTGTCGTTTGTTGTGGTCTAACGTGGCAGAAGGAATATTTCCCTGCAGTAAATATGCTTTGAAATCTGTCAAAATATTTTCATGGTGTTAGTGGAGGCTTTGTCCCAGGGCTGCCTCAGCCCTCACAGTGGGAGAAACAGGCTCCTTAAATCCCTCCAGACAGAGAGCTCTGCTTTCAGGAATGGAGGCTTGTGTGTTTTCCCCTCATTTTGATTGTGGCCAGTCATACGTTCAACTTGTAGAATCACAGGATCCTAAAGGTTGGGAAAGACCTCAGAGATCACTGAGTCCAACCATTAACCCAGCACGGCCAAGCCCACCACTAAAACAGGTCTCTCAGTGCCACATTTACGTGGTTTTTGAACACTTCCATGGACAGGGATTCCACCACTTCCCTGGTCAGGGTCTTCCAATGCTTGGCCATCCTTTCCACGAAGAGATTTTCCCTACTATCCCATCTAGGTTCCCTAAGGCAGCTTGAGTGTTTTATCTTGTCCTATCTCTCAATACCTTGGAGCAGAGCCCAATCCCACCCCGGCTCCTCCCTCGTGTCAGGGACTTGCAGAGCCAGAAAGTCCCCCCTGAGCCTCCTTTTCTCCAGGCTGAGCCCCTCCAGCTCTCTCAGCCACTCCTGGTGCTCCAGACCCTTCTACATCTCCGTTCCCTTCTCTGGCCATACTCCCATTCCTCTTGCTAATTGTTGCTTCTTCCTATGCAGAACCTGGACTTTAATCCCGCAGCCTGGACGAGACATCCATTAATCTGCAGGCACATCCAGACTTTCCTTCTTAACTCACATTTGTTTTCCTTTGATGATTGTTTTAGATGCATCTGTGATTGTTTTAGGACCCAGACCAGAGCTCTGTGCTCTTAGCAGACACTGGGGCTCATCCTGAGGTCTTCCATGTGTTGTTTTCATTACAATCCTGGTTGCATCCTGCAGAAAAAAAAAGAAAGTTCAGTATTGGAAATACCATGTGGCCAACAGGATCATACATTTGTATTATACAACCCAGCAGTGGGGTTCCCCTTTTCTGGGAATTCTTTGTTCTGGAAAAGCAGTGCCAAGGCAGTGAGATTGATTTATGTCACCAATAGAAACCAAACAGTCGTCGCAACATTTCACAAACAGCAAAGAGCTCCAAGTGCCTTGGTATGGAGGTGACTAATGCTGCTGTCCCTGAGCCCCCACAGCTCCCTCCCTCTGGGAACAGACACAGGGAACAAAGTCTGGACATGCCGTGCTGCCTGTGTGGGATTGGGGACCAGACTGGGCTGGTTATCCCACCTGCAAGTCTCCCTTTGGAGCATGGTGGTGAATGAAGGGACCCAAGTTTTTTTTAGGAAGCACAGGAACACAACAGATGAAAGGATGTATTGTTTTTAAATAAAATAACTACACCCCCCCCCAAACAACAACAACAACAACAAAAGAATCCCAAAGTTGTCTGTAACCTGGGAAAGGAAAACAGGGGGCACAGGCTCACCTTGCTCCTGCAGCCAGGTCTCTGTGGTCCTCACACGTGCGGTGTTGGCTGCAGCTGACCACAGGCTGCCAGGGTAATTAAACCCTCAGTGTCCCAGGGGAGCCCTTTGTACATTTTTACATTAATCAATTTGTCTTACTGCCAGGATGACAGACATTTTCCCCATCCTGATTCTCCTCATCCTGGCTTTTCCACCCTCAGACTTCTGCTGTTTTAATCCCGATGTTCTTTGTCTATATGACTGGACCCCTGCAAGGCTTTTAGTGTTTCTGCCTCCTAGTACAGATCCCAATCCTGATGCCTGGGAAAAAACCTCTGGAAGCCCAATGTGTCTGGACTTGCATGGCAGTGAATGGCTCTGTACCACCAGAGAGGGTCAGACCAAAGTGCACATCCCAGTCCAGAGCTCCTTCCCAACTTGCTGCCTGTGAATTAATGCACCATGTACAGCCACTGAGCTCTACCTAACGCAGTCAAGCTGTGGTGTCTGCATCCTGCACCTCTGGGAACACCACATGTGTTCCTTGTATGCAATGCAGTCACATCTTAGCTTATAATATTCGGGGATCAAACTTTTCCAGGTGACCACAGAGCAGCAAGAAGAAGCAGTTTGCTCGAAGGTTTCCATTCCCCGTGCCGAGTGGTGTCTGTTGTGCAGCCAGGGCTGAGCTCCGTGGTCCCCAGAGCCTCGGCTCCGCACATGGAAGGGATGGGCAGGGCTGTCTCATCCTAGTCGGATCAAAGCCCTGGAAACACCTGCTGGGGGGGGGTCAGTGCAGCCCTTCTCCCCCAGTCTCTGGAGGCTGCCTGCCCTCAGCCTCGGCACGACCTCCGTGCACTACTGCAATCCCAGCCATGCATCTCAGGCTTCGGGAAGATGTCCTCAAGATGGAAAACATAAGGATTTAAGCAACAGGTGTTGACTGGGGAAGCATTATACAAGCAAAACTTCAGAACACAAAGAAGCGCCTTTCTTCTCTCGGCACTTGTATTTGATCTTCTCTTTTTGAGACCTGAAATTCCGGCAGGATTTTCTACTTGAGGCACAAAGGTGAAAGGACAGCACCTAAACAATCCCTTTGGTTGCTATGCTTGTGCTGGTGTAGAGATCAAGGAAGTGTCATAGCGTGATCTAATTCACTGGATGCTGTAACTTCCACAGCTATAATAAGTATCACATAATTCCAGAAGGGGATGTAAGGTATTAACCGTGCCAAGGTAGGAAATCCAGGGATCAGGAGTTAAGTGACTGTATTAAACATTTTACTTGAGGGTCAGAAGTCACATGGAAGGACAAAGAGCCTTGAAATGAGATCCAGACCAGCTGATGGCTTGGATAGGGCCAGGTTGGATGGCCCTGGGCAATCTGATCTCGTGGGTGGCATCCCTACCCATGGCAGGGGGGTGGAACTAGGGAGCTTTAATGTTCCTTCCAACCCAAACCATTCTGTGAAGACACCAGTTTGCACATCACTGGAGCCACACTGATTGCTCCAACAGGGAATGTGGCACTTGCAGGGGTTGTTGCAGGAAAGGAAAATAGCTGCTGCAGGAGATGCATGTTCAGCATTTCTGTTTAGAACAGTGTGAAAAGAACATATTTCCTCTCACACACCAGCCTGAAGAGAACTAAGTGGCTTTTGCAAAATGCTCACCAAGAAGCCTGCAGAGAGAAATGCACAGAGGAAAATCATGACCCAGTAAAGGCAACGGGATGGCAAAAGGATTTGAACAGTGTTGAACACTCATGTGCTAGAGGCTTTTCTTCACTTCTGAGGCAGCAAAAACATGGTTTTAGCATTTTCTGACATTAATTGAAAATGCATTAGTGGCTGAGAGCAAACATTAGCTCTTGGTCTTGAGAAATTTCCTTTGCCACAAACATAATTGTAATAAAAACTGAAACACCAAGATAAATGTTAGAACATTTAAAAATCATAAAGCCTTCCCTGTTTCCGCTTTTCTTCTGCAATAAATTAAAAGCAGGAGAAATTTCCCCTGAAGGCTCAAACATTAAGAAATCATTCGGCAAATGAGCTTTTTCAAGCCTGGCGTGTCTAGCCTGGGGAGACCTTTGGAAAGGTCACAGGAATTTGTCCCATGAATGGCCTCTCTTCAAGTCTAGGGGGTAGATCTGTGGATCTGTGATTCTGCGCTGGCAAGGACAAGACAGCAGATTGTAGGACTGCTGCCTGTTCTTTGCCAGGCGAGTAGTGCCACCTCCTCCCCTTTATCACATGCATAGATAGCTTTGCTCCAGGACTCCTGGCACCTGAGAGTGTGTTTAGGTCTCATTTCTCAGGAATGTAAGTCCTTTCCTAGAGATCTCTCCTGAACAGTGGCCAGGAGCGATGACATAAGCTTGTTGTGCTGACTTGGGCAGAGACAAGAGCACAGCCTGAGTGCCAGGAAGGCTGGCAGTGCCAGCCAGCCTGGGCCCTCAGGCTCCCGTGCTCCCAGGATGGACAGACCCTGCCCAGCAGGGCAGGAGGAGGCAGCAGGTTTCACACGCTGCCTTCTCAGCATACAGCCCACAGATCCCAGCACCAGCCTTGGCACGTTCCCCTTCAGCAGGAGAGAATGGGATAGGCAGGACAGGCAAGAACCGAGGTGGTCAAAGCTCACATTTGGCATGCTGTGTGCAGTTCATGGAGCTCATCTTTAGGTGCCCGAGTTTTAAAAAAACATCATCTCTGTGTGTGTGATAATTTGAGCGCAGTGATTTCTTCCGAGAAGCAGAAGGTCCCTCCTGTTTCAGTCTGTGTGCTCTGTGTCAGAGGGACCTGTGCAGATTCTGCATCTCCGCGCTTCTAAATTACCTCTCTCTCACAATAAACGAGGGGATGTTCAGACACAATTTTATCTTTACTTCTCATGAGTGCTAAGCTAAGGACCCAAGAGTCCTGTGTTTCATGCAAGATCAAGTGTTGCAGTGTGAGAAATACAATACCCAGCCCGGAGACATTGCTCATTGTCCCTTCTTGGTGGCTGGCTCTTTGTTGTTGCTGCCAGTCATTAAAATGCTGCAGTGTTTCTACTCTCTTCAGGGTTGGTGTCCCTCAGAGTCCTAAATGCATGTGGAGTTCCCTATGTTAAGTGAGATTTTTGTGAGGAAAGCATTGAGAAGAAGCACTATGTGTCCAGCCACCAGAAAGAATATTCTATGCCCAGAAGGAAAAAGAAGAGCCATTTCAAAGAAATAATAGCCAAACTTTGTATCATCCATAAACCCACACATTATCCATGGGGCAGGGGTGGAAATGTAGTCCCTCCGAGAGTGACAAGTGTGGTCTTCCCATGGCAGGCAAACGTGGGCCCAAGTTTCCTAAAAGTCATCTGTTTTGCCATTTATGACTTAGTGTGAGCTAGAAAAACTGCTGCGTTTTCATCCCTGTGGACCGTGCCTTGCTCTACCACAGGCTTAGGGAGGATGACCCACGTGAGGCTGAGAGCCAGGGGCTGCCAGAGATGGCCACCAAGCAAAGAAGCAAGGTGGGATACCTTCCCACAACCCCCAAACTTTGGGATTCTTTGTCACTTACCCTCCAGGCAGGAGCTGTAATCTCAGCATGTCACACTGGTTGTAACCTACAGAAGCCCCCTCCCCAGCAGGCAAGGTGCAGGGTGACTCAGTCGGGGTGTGATGTGGACTTGGAAGTCTCCTGGCTTAGGAGGATCTCCCTTCTTGCCTAAACAGAAAGACAAAATGGAGCAGAACCCAAACCCCCCTGGTCCTCACTGCAGGCAGGAGGGAAGTGTCACAGACCTATGAGACATTGCAGAAAACAGGTAAATAAATGAAAGGTCCAAAGCTGCCTTTTATTTTCTGGTGGAGCAAGGCAGAATCAAGTGTCTGTGCAACCAAAGAGTAAAATGAGCAAAAACTAGTTTTATATCCATTCACACCAAAGAAAGTATTTAAGTTCAGCCAAGGTCTTCTTCTGGCTCTCTAACAGTGAAGAGTTCCACTCAGGGAGAACAAATACAGCTTTGCTCACATAATAATAATGTCTCAGTCTTTTCTTGAGCAACTTTGCCACACATTAGCCAGAGGGAGACAGCTAAAGCCAGTGATGGAAATAACTCTCATCAAGAACAAGTGCTCGAGGGGCTTAGAAATGTGATTTTATTAACTTTGTGTCACTTTTCAGTGCAGGATAAATGTCCATTTAAGAGCATTAGCAATGCATTCCCTCAGAAGAGACATTTGCAGGACCTTGCTCTTCCCAGTCTTCTCACCAGCTGCTCAGTGAAAGAACAGGCAGCTGGAAGGGTTGTGAAAGGATGGAAGGGGAGGCAACATGCACCAAACCTGTCCAGGGCTGTGTTTCAGCTCCATTTGCATCAAGCCTTCAGCAGCTGATGCTTAGAGCAGGAAGAGGAACAGCAGCCAGGGCAGGGATGGGCTGTAAGAAGTCCCAGCATCTCACAAGCAGGAGCGCAGGGTTTGGCACAGCAGGGACAGAGGTGGATCCCACCTGCAGAACAGGAGTCAGGCGTGATGAAAAGATGGTTTTAACAGGCTAAGCTTGACACTGCTGAGTTAGGGCACGTGTCAAAGCTCACTGAGAGCCTGAACACTGGGAGATGGGGAGAGACTGTTCATTCGTTACGCACTTAATTGATTCATTGCCTGGCTGAAGATACAACAAAATGGGACCTGAACCCCACTTGAGGCTTCTGGGTGCTGTAAGTGACCCCAGCGTTTAGGACTTTCAGCTTGAAGACTGTGACACCAGTCTGTAAAATTTACATTTAATTAATGCCTAATGCTCCCCACTCTGGCCAGCCAAATGGACAGGATGGTGCCTCAGGAGAAAGGGTGAAATATCTCCTCACAGCATCTTTGGAAGCAGGATCTGGAAGATCACCAGTCTATAAACATATCCCACGGTCAGGAGATCTTTTGGTACCAACTCCATATGCCCATCTCCTCTCAGCAGCAGAGGTTTTGTATTTCCAGATGTCCATCTGAAAAATCATCTTCGCTAAACTTCCAGAGGACCCAGCAGACAACAAGGAAGATTGCTGGTTCCCAGTGCCAGAGCACAGAGAAATATGGGAACATGCTGTGCCAAGGCATGAAATGTGTTAAGACCCCTCCAGATGTTTCCAAAAAGTAGAGCAGAAATGCACGTCCGTGAGCTCACTGTGATGGGAGCAGCAGGGCTGTGAGGAGAGGACAATCCATGGTCTGTCCCCACAGAGGGACAACGGAGGGAAGGGAGACCTGTAACCCCCCAAATTCCCTTCTGCCCCAGTAAAACACCCTGCTTTTGAGATACTCTTCTGGCATTCCAACCCCTTCATCTGTTTATTTTTAACAGCTAAAATTTTCTGAACTTAAATGTCATCTCAGCTGGATTCTCAGAGCTTAAATCATTCTGGTCCCATAACCACTCTTTTGTGCTTATAGCATATATTTTGAATTAGCTAAATTAGATTTCGCTGGGTTGTCAGTGACTGTCAGTTGTGATGCTTTTGAGTTCCAGTTGCAAAATGTGTGCAGGTTCAAAAGGCAACAGAGTAAGCGGATATTTTAAAGCATGAATTAGACTTTTAACAGTCAAAAAAATACTCGGAAGATGGGACTCATAAATGACTTTAGATATGGGGCCATAATTACTACATGCATTTGATTTCGGTATACATATATAGGGATTTTTAGGAAGCTGGTTGCCATGGTAACTTCTTTACTGAATGGTCCATATGTTGCTTCTGTAATTCTTTTTCCTTAATGGAAAATTACACCCATGGACAGGGATGGCATTTGTAAATCTCCTAAAACAGCAGTAATTTTCCTTTTCTTCCTAAATGTCATCAGCTGTGTAATGGAAGTCTTTGAAGTTTGATTCTCTCCCTTGTCAGTTCACCAAGCAAGAGACGTGAACTGCATCCAAACCTTCCCCCTCTGCCTCCAAACCTTTGCCTTGCCTTGCTGCAATCCTGCCTGACAGCAAATGCCCTGACTTTGTCATGGGTGAGTGTGAACTCACTTCTCTGGAGGTGAATGCATTTGGACTGGAATGGTTCCCACTGCCAGAGGGCAGGGTTAGATGGGATACTGCAAAGAAATTCTTCCCTGTGAGGGTGGGCAGGACCTAGTACAGAGAAGCTGCAGCTGCCCCATCCCTGGGAGTGTCCAAGGCCAGGTTGGACGGGGCTTGGAGCAACCTGGGCTGGTGGAAGGTTTGTTCATGGCAGGGCAGTTGGAACAAGATGGTCTTTCAAAGTGCCTTCCAACCCAAATCCTTCTATGATTCAAAGGAAACCAGTATTTCTGAGTGCAGAAGCGAAACTGGTTCCAAAAATTGCCGTGGACCAGAATTGCTGTCTTCCCTGGAGCTCAGAGTGTCACAGTTGTACAAAACCAAAGTAAGAGCTGGAGAGCAGAACAAGCTCCAGATGCCTGCACAGCTGGGAACTCCGTGTGCTCTGGGCTGCTGCTCCATGCTCTGCTCCCGGGGTGGACAGAGCAGCAAATCAGAGCCACCCGTAGGCATATCGGTACTTTCTGATGTGTTTTTTATTGGCTTTGAACCCTCAAACAGTTCTTTTAAAGTTCTAGCATTTCTCTATTCATCTATTGGGGCTGGGGGAAAAAACCCCCTCAAACCTGACTAACCTGCACTGCTGCAATCAATTGCTTTGCCTGGTCTGGTTTTGAAGTTTAAACCAAGGGATTAGGAACCCACAACAGAAAGCTCCAGCACTGGGGCTGATGGAGCAATTCCCTGAGCTGAGAGCCAGACTGGCCTGTCTGGTGTGTCCCCTCAGCATTTCACTGCTGCCCCCAGCCACGAACACAGGCACATCTGTAAAATATGGATTTCAGGGAGACTGGATTAGAGGTGGATTTAACTTTGCGTATTTGAAGTTGACAAAAAAAACCAGAGACATTTAAATGCATTTTTAATCTTATTTTTCCCAGCAACTCTGAGTAACGCCTGTGGCTTGGAGGCAACTGCCTTTATATACCTAAAGAGTCTGTGAATGTTGGCTTTGCACAAACCTTTCTCAGTGCCGTACACAGCTGCACTTCTGTTTCACATTGGAAAGGTTTGACACCTCGGCAGTATAAAGTTAGAGGTTTTATCCCTAAAACTTCCCAAATGCAGTTTCCATTATTAACACAATTGTGACAGCTAGAGTTTGTTTATATTGCCTCACCTGGGGCACATAAACTTAAAGGACTGAAAATACCTCCATGCAATAAAAGAATTTTATATAATTGCTACCTCTTGCTGTAAGGGACAGCTGGTCTTTGAAAGTTGGGAACTCATTTACGTCATTGAAGTAAAATGTAAGCCTGGGGTTTAAATGACTGTAATTTATGTTTCTGAAGCTCAAAACACAAATATGGTTGTCCAAAGGGCAAATACCTTTCCAAACAAACACTCATAATTCATCTTGGAGAGTGTATATGTCTATGGTCTCCTTATAGGAGGATTTCAGTGGCTGTTTTCTTTTGATTCTTATTCTTTTATTATCTCTGGTTTGCTCTTCCCAAGGTTAAAGTTTCTACTGACACCTTCCCAATTCAGCTGTTTTTAATGTTTCCCAGTCTGCTGTGCAAGGCTGTGCCACATCCCTGTAGGGTCACCAGGGACTCATCCCAAAGCCGCCACCCATTGTTATGGGGGGCTCTGACCAGTTCAGCCCCACTAGGTTGATGTGGCAGTGGCTGGGTCACCAAAGTGTCTTGAGAGCACTGACAGTGACTAATTTCTTGTGGCTGGACCAAAATCAGTGAGTAGAATAGCCAGAAATCACCCTGCAGTTCTTGTGCCGAGCGTTTTCTTGTCACTGTCTCTCAGCATGTGTCTGAACATCATTTATAGATTTTGGGTTTAGGGCCCCATTCCAAACAGATGTTGCTTGTTTAGCTTTTTAATTTTTTTTTCCTTGTTTTTAATTTATAACACTGAAAATCTCCCTGGAATGGGCTGACACCAAAAATGTTTGTTCTAGCCTTTGGCTGAAAGCAACCACCCGTGGCCCATGCTTTTATGAGTTACAAATTCACCAACATTTATTATGGCATTGCAAAACAACTGTGACAAAAAGAAATTCAATCACAGCTCCCTCACAGCAAATTCCAGGCTCGAAGCTCGTCTGCAAGCTTGCATCCCATCATCACGGGGGAGCCTGCATCCATTGAGATGGTTTATTTCCAAATCTCATTTCTGGTATCATCGTGCTCTGCCTTGGCTCCATCCAGCATTTGTCAGTTGCTTTTAATATATGTTCAGATATACCCATGATTTGAAAATAATGCATCTCATTGTCCTGGTTCCCAGGAGTTTGGTTCTGCTGCCCGGTATGGCTCAGCAGAGAGAAGCAAACGGCAGGTTTTCTCAGTCTTGGGCTGTGTAAGTGTGAACACTGAAATCAGGTTTCCAGTGACAGGTGAATCCAAATTTCAGCATTGCGTGGGTGAGCTCGATTCCTTCCCTGAAAGCACCTTTTTGGGCAAAAGTGAGCACAACTGCGAAGTAGGCTCACATAAAATGAGGCTGGAGATTCAGGTCCTCCTTGCGTGTCACAGGAGCTTTATTTCATGGGTTGGCCTGGTGTTTGGGAATGCTGTGGCTCCCCAGGGACACAGTGTTTGATGCTGTGGGACAAAATGTCCCTTCTCCATTGAGGTTTTCCCCTGACATGGGGAGATGTGGACACACACGTGGAAGGAGTGAGGCAGGTGGGATCCTGGCTGTGACACAGGCTCTCGGCACTTTGCAGGCTGACCCTGGATGATGGATTATTTTCCCTTCAGAACCAAAATAGTGAGAGTATTGAGGCAGGAATTCGGCAAAAACACAGAAGTGACTTTAGAAAATGTGTTCAAGTCCCGCTCCCGAGTGAGAAGGAGCCTGAACACAAGCCCAGTCCTTCCTTCCCAGCACAAGTGCAGCCCCTGGGATGCACCGTCATGGCCTGGGAATGTTCTTCCTGGACACACTGCATCCCTCTCCTTCCGCTCACTGTCCTGGTCCTGCTGGACCATCCTGTCCCCCTGGCTGGGCTGGCTGAGCCTGCTCTGCAGGGACACCTCGCCCTGGGGTCCAGGGGCAGTCACAGAAAGACCAGGACCTTCTTCTCACCTGTTTTCTGGAGGAGCAGAGCTGCTGCTGCTGCTGCTGGGGGAAACCGTGAGTGTGGATGGGACAAAACCCCAGAGCCTGACTGATCCCAGACTGCCCGGGGGAATCTGTGGACCCAATTCCCAACTGCACCATCGGCACTTTGTCAGAGCAAACTTGAAGGAATGCCAACCCAGAGAGCTGCTGCACCCGTGGGTCATTCCCTGATAGGAAACCTACAGATGCCAAGTCACAGGATCCCAGAATGGTTTGGGTTGGAAGCAGGTTTAAAGCTGACCTTGTTCCAACCCCCCCATCCATGGGCAGGGTCGCTTTCCACTGGACCACGCATGTAGAATGTATTCCTTAAAATAAACTGAATGGGCAACTGAACCATCAAGGAGGAACCACTGGTCACTGCCACGTGTGCTCAGAGGTGGTGTTGGAGCTGGCAACCCAGACAGCAATTTCCTTTCTTACTCCCCTTCCAGGGCTGGATGTCAGAGGGTGCAATGGGACTGTAATGTTTCTAAGAGGAAACTATAAGAAGAAGGTTTGCCGCCAAGCAGGAGCTTGTCCCTTCCCAAGGATTAACTGATGGAGGTGACTGCTATCACCAGGGACTTCTACCAAGGTCCAGTCCTCCCTCTGTGTCACTGGTACATTTTCATCTCTACCTGCTCAGAAACAGCTGCAGATGCTGAGAATTTAAAGCCTAGCCCTAAAGATCTAACGTAGTTGAAATGTCTATAATCACCTTGAGTCTCTTTCGAGATCTCTGTGCTTGCCAAACTCTGCAGCTTACTGGTATGTCTCATTATTTGTGGTGCTTCCCCCCTCCTGCAGCCCATGATTATGTGAGAACTGCAGGAAAAAAACACGTTTAAAGACTTCGGTACAACCTCAGTGACTTAACTGAAAAGGTAGTTGAAGAAACTCTAATTTAATTAAAAAGTTGAAAACCTTTGATACTCTTTAAGATGACCTCAAGACTTGGAACCTGTCTGCAGCTTTCTCTCAGCGTTGGCAGGTAACAATATTGAAATATTATCTGAATATTTTCCCCTTGTTTCTTTAAATTAATAACCCAAGAGCACAGATTGCTCAGCTGAAATCTGCTGAACATTAATCACCAGATTCTGTGTTTTATGGCTGAAATAAACCTGATCAGAAAACAGAAAAAAAGCCAGTAAAACTAGTGGCATGATTCACCATGATGAAAATTCACTGATGGAAATAGGCGGCTTACAGGAGTCAAATTCTGATTTTAAGGAGAAATTACATATTGCACAGCTGACCAGGGACCCACTAACTGGATCCAGGCTATTAATCAGCAGGTATCCTCCCTGTGTACGTGTATGTTAAGAGGATGACAAGAGACTTTATCTAGAAGAGCTCCAAGGATATACAAGAGGCAGTATTTTCTTGGGTTTTGACTATAACAGAAATTCATTTTCTGTTCCTTTTCAGGGCTGGGTCTGGTTTGGGGGCAGCAGAGCTGCACAGCATCCTCCCTCCCAGGAACGGCCCCCTGCACGGTAGCTGCTGTACCCAGGTATAGCTGTGTAAGGTTTGCCATTACTTGGGCCAGTTTGATTTGTCCCATGAACTGGGTGGCTTCTGGAGCACGTGAGATCAGATAATGTGGCCCAGCTCACCTGAAGATCACTCAGTAGAGGGGCCAATGCCCCTGAAATCAGTCAGCAGGGACACCCACTGCCCAGACCTGCTTGCTGGTGCAGCCACTCTCCATGCTCTGCCCACAAATGTGCTCAGGCAGCAATAACCAAGCCCAGCCCGTGGTGATCCCATTCTCCTTTCTAGAGCGAGGTTATTCCTGTCAATACCAAACAAGCAGAGACACTTATTATTTTAGGGACTTTCCACCATTTATCTTCTCATCCCCTCTCTCCTCTGCACAGGTGTACACTTGTTATAATCACTTTTCTCCAGGGAAAGAACTCGTTTTCCTGGCGGACAGGAATGCTGACCTGCTTGCCTTCTGCTCCAAGCATCCATCAAACCCAGCCTGTGTCCCCTGGAGTCTTAATTTTCCTCTTGACAGCAAAGACAAATGACTCCCCCAGGGCTGTTTGCTCATGTCTACTCAAGGTTTCCTTGATGCTTCTTGAAGATGACCTGTTTTTTAAACACACAGTGAGTTTTCTTTCCAATAATTCCTTTTAGGCTTTTAATAGATTTTAAGACTTCTCTCATCTATAAGGTATTTCTGGAAATGACAGCCATGTCTGTAAGTGTCTCAAAGATGACTTCTTCCCTGGTTCTGGGAACAGAGTAAAAGCAATGGCCACCCACCTGCCAGTCCCTCACCTGCTCACAGGGTGTTTATCCTCCTGCATTGAACACAACTCTGCTTCTCTCCAGCCCCGTGGAATGATCCTGAACTCCACGTGCCCCCCTGGGGAGGCAGGTAGGCAACAGGAGGAATCAGCAGCTGGTTTGGTTATTGAAATCTGCATGAGGAGGCGTGCAGATACAGAGGGACAAAGCAGCTTTGATTCCCCCATTTTCTCATTTTGGAGAGCTTGTCTTTGCAATACGGCTCTTTCATGCTGATAACCCTTCATAAAAATGTTCCTCCCTTTATTCCCTTCCTCCCAGAAAAACTCTCCCTATCATACATGGAGTTCCAGGTCTTGCACTGGAAATACCAAACAGCCTCATTTGCAAGGAACGCTGCCAGGCCTGGCTATGATCAAACTCCATAAAAAACAAAGGGACTCTCTGGCCAGATGCATTCGGATGTCGGCAGAGAAAAGAATGTGGTTGCCACTTTCCAGTTTCTCTTGGCATAAGGATTTTCCAATCAGCCAGGACATCCTGAGGATGGGAAACAGCGCCGGACCACCTGCGTGCTGGCTTTGCTCAGCAGCTGGCACGTCCCTCCAAGCACCAGCCTTTCCAAACAGAGCCCTGAGGTTCCACAAAATCTTTTTGATCCCACCTCAGTGACCCCAGGGCTACAAGCCCTGCCACGGGACCTCCTCCTGCACTGGAACGAGCTCCTTGTTCATGTAAATCATGGAATAGTTTGGGTTGGAAGGGACTTTTAAAGGTCATCTGATCCAAGCCCCAAATGGAAACGATGCAGTCTGGGCTACCACACCAACTCTCTGCTGAATGCAATAATCACACTCTGGATGGCTCTGAGTTGCTGTGCAAAGAGAAAAGGCCTCTCTCAAACCCTCTGCTTTGTCCTTTCACCATTTGTGTATGTGGCTGCTTAATACATGTGGAACAATTTAAACAATCCACATGCCATAACATGCCCCTAAATGTTTAGTTGAGTGTCCCCAAATTTGCTTTGCATGTTTATCCCTCCATTTGTTAGGAACATAAATGTTCTTTGACTTTGCCCTGTGCCTTTCAGCATTATTTTATGGAAATTCCGACTTCCTGCACTGAAAGAAGCCCTGATGATAATGAGAGGCTTGAAGCATTTTAAACAAAACAAAAAAAAAGGCAGTTTTAGTCAATTCTGCATTTTGTTCTTAATCAAAACTAGTTGTGTGCATTTGCATTGACAATGAGCTCAGCACACAATACTCCATATGGGCTTGGCTGCTGGCATTCAGTGAATGGCAGGAGCCACTGCAAAAGCTCCCTGCTTTTCAAAGGTTTAGGGATGACCTTGTGAAAGTGTCATTTGTCACTGCCTTGTCCAGAATTGATAGAAAAATGCCTGGAAACGGGCTGTGGAATTCCAGAGCCCAACTCTCACAGGCCAAAGCAGCACAGCACCACTTACCTGCAAAGAAACAGTGGGAAATGAGAAACTTGAAGTTCTTAATAGAGCCCCAAAGGATTTTTTTTTTCATGACTCTTTATCTGGATATTGCTCTTCCACTTCAGATGTTACTCATTTTTCAGGCACACTATTATACCAAGTCTACCATAAATAGGAATGCAAACAAGCCACGGTCCATTAACCTGGACACCTATTTGCAATTCTAAAGTGTCTAAAACACTTGGAAACAACCCACAGACTTTTACTGTTCCCCAGCTCAGACCTGATCTTGCAGAACCCCCTACACAGTAACTCCAGTCGAGTTACACCCCGGGGGTGGGATCCATATTTTAGGAGCAGGTCCCCGTTTTCGAGCACATTAACAGCACCCAGAAGGGCTGTGGAGCACAGACTTTGCAGGGCTGTTCTGCAGAGCATGAACAATTAGGAGAAATAGGGACAGTGGGTCTCACAGGCATCCCTGGATGTGCTGTCGTGAGTGGCTGGACAAATTCTGCTCAGGAAGGGTTTGTTTCCACTCATTTCAGTCTTGTGGCTGTGAGAGGCTTGCAAAACCTTTCACCTTCTTTCCCTGGAGTCATATATATTTTATGAGAAATTTAAGAATTACCTCTTATTAAAATGGGGATAGTGTAATTACCAATAAAAAGCAGATGTTATGGCATGACTAATGCTTGGAAATGTGTGTGCAGCAAGCACAACACAGCGGCCCATCCAGACTTTTCACCGAGATGATGAAAATTGTCCTTGTTGAAACAAACTGGCCAAGGCTCAGAGGTGCGAGGTCGCAGGGAAATCATTGTGGAAAACAGGCTCCCCTAAAGGGCAGCTTTTGTGATCTCAGCAGCAAAATGTAACTCCAGGAGGCTGAGATGAAGAGCCCCCCATCCCTGTCCACCTTGACCATGTCAGGAGGGGTCTGAAAAGGTGTCCTGCTAAAACACTGTGCTGAGAGCATCCTTCCCCTACGAGCTGTAATGAGCCGTAATTAGTGAGCTCCCTGACACCTCCAGCACCTCTCAGGGGTCCGCAACCCACCTGCAGCAGCCAAGATCATTCCCTTGGATCCCTCCCAAATATTTTGGCAAGGCGTAGCGGGAGCGATCCGCGTAGGCTGACTTTTGAAACAGGAACGTGCAAATAGCTTGTAAATGGAGTTCAACAAATCTGCTCAGGCAATCCCAGGGTTCGCAAAGTTCTGCTGAGCTCAGAATTCACTCTCTCTTCCTTTCCTGAAAATGGCCCTTATGGCTCTCAACAGCCACCCGAATGGAGGTTGTGGTGAGGTGAGGGCTGGTCCCCTTTCCCAGGCAACCAGATATGGGAGAAGGGGAAATGGCCTCAGGGGAGGTTCACACTGGATATTGGGGAGAATTTCTTCACTGAGTGGCTAAACATTGGAACAGGCTGCCCAGGGAAGTGGTGAAGTCACCACCCCTGAAAGCGTTACAAAAACAAGCAAACGTGGCACTTTGCAGTAGAGTTTAGTGGGCATAGGGGGATTCAGGCAAAGGTTGGACTCAATGATCATAGGGGTCTTTTCCAACCTTAGCAATTCTACGATTCTACTGCTTTTTGCCATGAAAGAATCTTTAAAGATGTGCTTGGCTTACAAAAAAGTCTTTGCAGCTCAGGAGGAGTGTCTGGACATCACGGTGTGGGTATAAATTTGGGGGCATAGGGAGGATTTGTGCCTTGGCCGGGGAGGTGAAGGTGGAAACAACATCCAAGGGTGCAGGAGGGCCTGGGACAGCACAGCAGCCATGGCTGATGCTCAACCCTGTCTCCTTGTCTTCAAATCCCAAGTTTTTGAGCCTTTGAACCCTTCTCTGTCCCAAAACCCGTGCCCTGCCCCAAACCCAGAGATTCAGGGTGCACCTGAGGCAGCAGAAACCTTCTCATTTTTCCCTTAAGTCCCTCCCATATTCAGTCATTATTTTCTCCGCACACAAATTCTATATTTCAATTTACAGGGGAGGAAAAAAATAAAATCATCCAAATCCTCAGACTATTCTTGGCCCTGTGGGAGTGTCAGCTCAGCGGAGGAACTTCCAGCACTGTGCTGGGGTTGCTGCAGGCTGGGGGGCGTTTGCTCACATCACTTTGTACCAGCACTAGCTCGGCCAGGCTGCGAGATGAAACTAAGACACATGCATAAGCAGCCTTGACAGCAATTAGTTCTGGCAGGATCTTTGTGGTAATGAATTTCAATGCTGCTGTGGTTTGGGGTGCCTGAACACTCCATTAGCTGCTGGTATATCATACTCGTGCAGCTGAGAAATCGCATTATAATAAACCACTTTTTACTGCAGGCAGCAACCAGGGTAATAAAAGGGATGAATAATAATATAGTCCATTCAAAATCGTTCCCGTGCTTCAGAGCTCTGAAATTTCAGTAAATAGATCAAATACTATGCAGGAATGAATCTTATTCTGAATTTCTCCATTACTCTGGTATGTATGAGCATTTTTAATGTATTGTCAGCAGAGCTGCTCCCGTCTATTAGGCTTGCCAGTTAAACTCTGAAATACATACATGTTGATGCAGTAATAGCAAAAGCCATCTACGATTTAGCAAAAAAAAAAAAATTAAGTTTAAATGGAGGAAAACAGATGATAACTATTTCAGTGTGAAATGTCACTAAGACTGTCTGTTTCTATGTATTTACAGGATATAGTCTTTTTTTAAAGTATGGAAAGACATGACTTAGAAAATACCTTAAAAGGCACAACAATACATGGCTTAGAAAGTACCTTAAAAGGCACAGCTGAGAATTCTCATGCTTTCTTCTATGTTTATAAACCAGAAATTCATTATTAGATGGGCAGATAATGGGAGAACAACTTTTTGCACAGGCCAATAGTGATAGGAGGAGGTGGAAGGTGCTGTCTGGTTTATCAGGGCTTATCTCTGCAGTTCATTCCCTCCCTGGCAGGGATAAAAGCAACTGATGCTTCTTTAGAAGGAAGCCAGGCCATCTGA
The DNA here is from genome assembly GCA_013396755.1 of Sclerurus mexicanus. NCBI lineage: Eukaryota > Metazoa > Chordata > Aves > Passeriformes > Furnariidae > Sclerurus > Sclerurus mexicanus. The sequence goes on from VWZF01004021.1 coordinate 1,787,859, forward strand.
GAGCATCCCAGTGAAGCCAGGATGTCCCCAAGACTGTCCTGGGGGGCAGGAAAGGGGCAACTCTGCCAGCAGGGAGCTGGGGGTGGGTGGGGTGTTCCCCCTTTGTGATGCTACCCCAGAACCCCATCCCCATGACAGCCAGAGACTCTCCCTGCTGCCTTTCCCTTCTTGGATTCTTCTGGAGTACTTGGGAACTCTAAAAATACCCTTTTTCCCACCCTGGTGAACAGGTGGGTGGCAGTTCTGTTACCAAACATGTAAATTCAGGCCCATTTGAATGAGATATTTGTAAGTTATCATTTAAATGCAAAAAAACCTTAGAGACAGGGCTTTGGATAAGAAAAAAGCAGAAGAAAATAAAGGTGGATGGGGAAATAACAGCACCAGAGTGGAAACCAGCCAAGAGACAGGCAAATTTTCTAGTGCAAAGATATTTGTGAGCATTTATCTATAACAGCAAGAGGATCTTTTTTTTTTTTTTCTTTCAATGAAATAGTGTCTTATAATAGTGATGACCTGATAAATGACTTTTCAAATAAAGACAGACATAACACTGTGGTTGATTTGAAACATCAGGTTCAAACTCTTTTAAAGACCTGAATTGCATCTGCCTGTTTTGGTTGTATGGAAAACTCAAGAAGAACATACCTGGAGGAGAGAGGGATTCTACAGTTTGGTTTCTTTTTTCAGGCTCCACCCAAATGTTAAAGTTCTTCCTTTTCCAGAACGCTCACAAGCACTGCTGATGTACAGAGATTTTCAGGAGGCCGTAAATCACCCTAAATAGCCCAAGCCTGTGGGAGTCCCTTTTCTTTGGCTTGGAATCTGCCAAGGCAGCTCATGAAAGCTGCTCGGAGTTTAACCTCAAATGAGGTACAAACACTGTCTCTGTGGGCCATGCTTTCACACAGTGCCAAACCAGCAGGCTGTGAAAAATCAGGTAGCAGGGCATGGAGGCTGAGGGTTTGTTTTCTGAGCTTTGTTCTTGCTGATTTTCATCAACATGAAGAAAACATCAAATTCCTTACTTTTTCTGTGTGAACTACTAAGGACTGCTTGAGAGCGCAGGAATTAACTTGGTATTTACATTTAAATACCTACATGAGAAAACATTTCAAGATTAAAAAAGAAAGAGCTGAAAGACAACTTGAAATCCTTGTGATCCTCAGTCTTCTAAGTGGCCTCATCTCTCCCAGCAGTGGCCGAGGGTGTAAAGCAGAACAGGTTAACATTGTGGTTGATTTGGCTTGTGGCTCTTGCCCATTGATAGCAAAATTTGATCACATTTGATGAAATACCAATTTCTTTCAGGACCTTCCAGGACATGTGGAGACAATGGAAAAAAGCACATCCCCATCAACCAGCCCAGGAATCTCAGAGCATCCTGCTGACCACGGACAGTCCTGAAGGCTTGGATTCCAACCTCCTGCTTTGCCATGACCAGCCATCCCCAGATGCCCTGCTGGTGGATCTTGCATACCTGCCCTACTACAGAACATCTCACATCTGTACTGGTCCATCTTCCCTCACTGCATCGTCACACACACTCACAGAAGCAGAAGAAAGCTCCAGCGAAGGCAAGGCTGACTCCAAGCAGGATGAGAAAGTGAGTTATTCAGCCACCTCCACAGGATATTTCCCAGGCTGCGGAACACGTGAAGAGTTTTTTGGCCAACCATCCACCTATGGATGACTTATATGGTTGAATTGGGTTAAATACCTGCAAAGCAGGTGAGGTGAACACCCCTTTAATGTTTCTGAAAGGGGTAGGAAGGGAGGGGCAGAGGTGGGCACCTCTCACGCCAAACTGAGCCTCAAAATTAGGCCCTTAGGGACAAAGTAATGACTCGTGCTCTGAAAACGTGATGCAGGAGCAGAGCTATCTGCAAGGAGGAGACACCTGAGGCAGCCCTGGCGATGTCCCTGTCCCTTGAAACAACCTGTGGACCCCAGACTGCTGCTGTGTGGGACACTGTTGGCTCTGATGGGATCTGTCCCACTGCTCCGTGTCCCCAGAGGCAGTGCCAGTTCCCAGCGTGTCATCCTCGGAGCGTGTCATCCTCTTGGTCCTGTGCGTTTGTTTTTTGCAGAGCATCCCACCAAGTTTGGAGTTGAGCAAGAGGGCAATCTCTTCTACAACCAGTGAAAAGCCACCATCCCACCAGCTGTTGGGAGCCAGCACCTCTGAACTCTGCCTGCCCGTGGCCTCCTCCCCCAGTGGGCTGCCCAGTCTGAACCAGCACCTTCCCTCCTGTGGCTACTTTCCTTACTACAGGACAGAGGGAGAGATCTGCACTGGCCCGGCTCAAGGAAATGGGTCCTTCCCCAGGACAGAAGGTCTGGAGGCCAAAGAGGGAGGACAAGGCGGAGGGACAGGTTTTTGGAGTCTCAGTGCCAGCTGCTTGGTGTGCTGAGAAGAAAGCAGGGGGTGTGTGAATGAGGAGCTCTGGAAACTTCTGACAACATGAAAACCTGCATGAATATGAAATAAAAATATTCATTCTCTGAAACAAGTGATATCCCAGACTGTGTAATGAGAACAGAGAGAAGCAGAGCAGGAACTGACTGATCCGGGGAGGTCTAAATCAACTTGCTCTAGAGGTGAGGAGGAGAAGGGTTTTTCTGTAGCTAATCCCAGAGGAGAAATGCTCACTCGAGGGATGTGCAGCTATGGGAAATGGCCAGTGGAAAAAAAAAAAAGAAAGAAAGAAAAAAAGAATTATTTAAATCTAAGCTGCTTGGAGGAATTAAGCAGAGACATAATTTCCAGTAGGGATTGGGAAATACATTTCCTTCCCTCCTCACTACAATCCTTCCATTGTTTTACTGGCATCTGTTAGACCTGGTTACTGTGCACAACAGCCATACCCAGGAGGAAAAAAAAAGAAATTATTTAAATTCTTTGTCAATAAGATTTTTTGAACGCATTTCCATTATGTCTGTCTTCATTTCACTTGCACAGTCAGTAATGAAAATCCTTCTGATGACTTTAATATGTGCAACTATGAGATTCTATAAACATCGGGTTTGACTCTGGGAAACAGCATCCAGAAACAAATTGGCTTTGGTGAGTCTTGACTGATTTACACCAGATGAGAATCTGAGCAAAAAATTCAGCTCGGTGTTTTCTTTGCAGTTGTGAAATCTTGCAACATCCTCTCCTTCCTGCCAACTGTGTCACCTCTTCGAGACACCACAGGAGCTGATGAAACTCGGCTCTTTCCCATCCCTGTGCTGTGCACGGTCAATCTCTGCTCAAAACAGAGGAGTTTGCTCCGAGCATTTAGTAAATCTTGGAGTGCTTCTGTTATGATCACACACTGGTCTGATGGTGTATTCACGGGCTGCATCTAAATGGCTAGAAATCTATTTTCTCTTAAAGATCAAAGAGCAAAACACGTCATATTTAGCTGTCTCACATCTCCACAGCTGGACCAGTTTGCCCTGTGCTGAGTGTAACTCTGAGGCCAGGAATCCTACAGCCATGCAGGGTACGTGATGGTTTGGATAATAATTTCTGCCCACACTGCACTTTCATGGGTCTTGTCCAGACGGGAAGGGATTTGGGTTGGATGCTGGAAGCTAGCAGAGTTCCCAGACTGGAGCTTTGATCCCAGTCTCTCTGGGACAGCTCAGGATGAAGTGGTGCCTCACCTCCAGGTTTTTAAAACACCAGGGTTCAGCCAAACTGGTGAAAATTCATTCCAATGTCCATACACAGCTATCCCAGCTGGAAAGGGGAATGCCTTCAGCATCCCTGCATCCCCGCAGCCCCTCGGTGTCATCCTGCCACATTCTCACTGAGAAACGGGACGAGTCACACTCCGGATGAACGAAGACAGACTGCATGAAACAGCTTCTGGTTTTAAGCACAAAGGAGGCTGACGTGTTGGGTACGTTGAAAGAAAGCCATGCAAAATAGAATGAGATTATCCAAACTCAAGGGAGAAGGCAGAGGAGGGAAGGAATTCTAACTGAAAAGCAGGTGTGGTTTGCTCTGAGAATATTAAATTCAGCATTTCCACAAATTTGGTATATTAAAATAGTTTAAACAATGTAGCATCAAATCCACAAATCTGCCTGACTTCTACCAGACAGAAAATAGCTGCTTTCTATTGGCTGTACTTGATAATTTATGGGAACATCAGAAATCAAGGATTTGGGAGATGAGAATATTACAAGCTTCACACTTATGGATCAGAGAAGCCTAATTTTAACCAAAAGCTGCCAAATATCGTATCATACGGTGCCATCTTGAAATTGGAGCTGAACAAACCTCATCATTTTAATATATTTTCCATACAGCCTCGCTCAGAGGTAAAAAGGAAAGGACGAGGACAGTGTTAGAAGCTTCTGTGTTTCTCTCTAAGGTTTTTGCTGCTTTTTTACTTTCCCACATAGTGAACATCCTGTACACAGGCAGCAAAGGATTTTTCTCAAATCTGTGGATCAGATTGCTGCCTTGGTGAGGACATCATGTGCCCTCACTCCAAGACAGGTCCTAGTGAGTCCAAAGTGACAAACAGTTTGGTTCAGTCTTGTGTACTGATAATATATTTCCTTTCATCTCTCTATTTGAAAAATCCATAATTACTGCTCTAAACCTTCAGTACTTCAATACTAGCAGCCCTCTGGAGTTCAAAACACAATCTGCAATTACTTTGATGCATGCTGTGGAGTCGTCATTGATCCCATTTAAGCTTTTAATCTCATGAATTCACAAACTTAATTCATAAAACAAACCAAACAAACCACAGCAAAATATGCCCTTTAATAACACAAGTGGTGATGACTGTAGATGTCTTTGGGGATTTCTTATAACGCAGGTTCTTCTTTCTCAACAGCTGATGTCAGATTTCATTTGGAAAGGGGGGAAAGGACTTAGTTACACTGTTTGTTAATCTGTGTCCCCCTAAGGAAAAACCTACTTCAGAGACAATAAAAAGGCTCACAGAGACATGGCAGGGCATGGAATTTGTCTCTGAAATCAGGTACAAGAGACTTCCTTCAGCAAAAAGCTTCAGGTCTTAAGATCTAGACCCAAAGATTCCTAAAATCAGTAAGAAACCTCCTTCAGCCTCAGGAAGGTGGAGCTTTGGCCTCCGATCTCCCTACCTGGGCCAGAGCAGCAGGCTGAAATATTCCTTTTATTAACCTGAACCGGACCAAATGCTGTTTGAGGGAGAAAATTGGCTCCCCAATGTTTAAATGTATTGGTGTGCACCCTGCCCAAGGACTGTGGTTAGCTGAGCTCTCCTTTCTCTCCCAAATCCTCATGACGCCAATGTATATGAATTAATGACTTTACTTTGAACTCCTAGAAACTAGAACTGAGGCTTTTGGCAAGTAGCATTTATCAGGGAGCAGCAGAAACCAGCATTAAACAAAGAAGCTTAAACAGGTCCCTGCCCAGCAATTCGATGGGGAGGAATGGAAGTGAGTCATGAATATGGAACAACTTGGCTTCCTTCCAGAGCTGCATTTATGGGGAGTGATTAGAGAATACCTTGAGCAGACACCTCCACGCAAGCACTAGCACACACAGAGCACCGGGTAAGCCCAGGGATGGGGGAACCACACAGCTCTCCTGCTGGGACAGCCTCCTCCACGATGCTGCGTTTTGCCAATGCAATTTGGGAAGCACATCAGAGATGAGGAACCGTGTTCTGCAGAGCAGGGATAGGTTGAAGGGAGTGCCTGAGGGCTGTGCCGAATGCTAATCATGAGCAGGAGCACATGGAAATACAAAGGAATGAAGAAGCAAGGGATGCAAGCTCCAGTGATTCACAGGGAAGCTGGTGCAACAGGAGGGAAGCAGCTGTGCTTCTGCCACACCTGGACCCTCAAATGGATTTCATTAGTCTGTCCTGACACACAGACATGCTTCTGGGTCTACCTAGAGCTATATCCTAATGCTCACCAGAACAAATGTGTTTGGGCCCCAAGAGCAACTGTTCCCCAAAACACAAAGAGAAAAGCTGGACTGGGATGAAGGCACAGGCTGGACCACTGTGCAGTCCTTTCTCGGATACAGGTGGGAAGGGAGGATGGAAAAGCAAACAGCCCACTGACCTGCATAATCCTCCATAAATCCATCTGTCCCCACCCCAGTGCTACCAGTTCTCCTTAATTCCCTCCAGGTTCCCAGGCTGCTGGGGACACAAAGGCCTTTCCCAGGAACACGAGTGATGGGATTTGCAGGTGTGGGCAAGGCAGAAACGCCAGCACCTGATCCAAGTTATGCAGTCTTTGACTTCTGCAGCAATCATTAGAGTCTCACACATGGAAAAATGCATGTGCTCCATATTTTAGTTAGCAGCCTTTTATCAAGGCTGGTGTCCTTGGGCTAGTTCCTGCTACTGGTAAATGGAGAGGGGGAAATGCATTCCCCAGGACAGCCATACATCTGCAGCACCTGAGCTGGGGACTCCTGCAAACTCGTGTTTCAAATACACACACTGTGCAGGGAGAGGGCTGTGCTTCTGCTTGTCTGAGCACCGACCTCTGGGCATGAGGAACAACCTCTGTACTGGGAAGGTGACTGAGCACTGGAACAGCCTGCCCAGAGAGGCTGTGGAGCCTCCTTGCCTGGAAAAACCCAAAAGCCACCTGGACACAACCTTGAGTAACGTGGTCCAGGGGATCCTGGCTGAGCAGGGAGGTTGGGCTAGCTGAGCTCCAGTAGTCCCTTCCCGTCTGAACCATTCCTTGATTCTTGTGCATCAGTCTCTGTACTGGGCACAGAACCTGCAGGGCCATTGCCTCTGGTCTGGGGGAAACTGGGGCACCTTCTCATGTTATTAGCTGGGAAAAAGGTAATGCCAAAGCCTGGGGTGGCACACAGCTGCTTCTGCTGCAATTACACCAAGGGATAAGCACACTCCATGATGGTTTCTACTGAGCAAAATTGTCAAAGCCAAGCAGATAAAATGGAAATTCCTGCTGGAGCAAGATCTGAAGGAAACTGGCACCACAAGCAATGCAAAGGGAGCATGGTGGAGAGCGAAGAGTTAAGCTTGCCTGGCTGACCAGAGCTGTGAAAATAGACACCAACCTGCCTGGGAGGAGGCAGTGGACTCCTTCCCACTCTGAAACTCTGCCATGGCTGAGACATCAAAACCCCAACACAATATAAACCTGAACAATAGGGTCTGACAGCTGCAGAGTGTTTGAACAATGCCTCAGATGGGGAAGCTTGTGAAAGCCTCTATATCCCTCCGGAGCACGGGAGTTGCAGCTTTTCCTGGTTTCTGTGTCTCTATTTGCCCTGGACAGTGGAGTTACTGACACTGTGGGGTGACCACAGGTCCCATCAGTGAGGGGGAGCAGAGGGAATCACCCAGCAATGCCAGGAGAGCGGCTGCACCTCCACTTCCTTAAACCAGGGATTGTGCTCCTGGTCCTCCTTGGTCCCAGCACACCCTTCCAGGGACCCAACACACACCCACAGCCACCGAGCTTTGGATCTGCTCCCCAGATATGTCCCTCTGGCTGCAGTGTGCTGATTGCTTCCTTGGAAGAGCTCATTCTCTCCTGGCACCCTCACACTCACCCGGGTGCTCTGGGTCAAGGTGAAGGGGTCTCACTCCAAGCGGCTGCCCTGTTAGCACCTGATGCTGGCTAATAATAATGATTAATGTATCCTAATCTTTCTGTCACAATTCGCTTTCATTAATATTTATATCTGGCAGATGTACCCCCAGGGGGGAACTAGAGCTGCTAAGTATAAGTCTGCTATGTACAGCTGGTATTTTCTCCAGAAACTTTGAGGACATTCTTCTAAACAGCATATTATGTGCAATTTTATTTCCAATTGTTAACACTGTCACGTGTCAGCATAGAGAAAAATGTTTATTTTAGGCCTCCTCGCTTGATAAAATAAAAAAACCCAAAACTCCCTTAAAACCCAACATTTTCAGAAAAAAGAATCTGGAATAAAGGAGTGATTACACATTTAACAAGTGGCACTATCACAGAGGTCAAGCTCAGCTATGGAAGCACCACTGAGCCTCCTAATTACAACAGGGTGTAATTTAAGGCATCTTTAGCAGTGAGTGATTTAAAACGTGTGTCATTTTCCAGTTGGGTGTATGTGTTCAGCTGCTAAAAAAAGTCTTGTGAAGCACTTTTGGAAGCATAAACATTCAATTAAATGATCTAAGTTGAGTCCTTATAATTGGGCTGAAGTCTGTTTATAACTAATTCATAATAGAGCATCATTAGCCGAAGGATTAATTGGGAATTACTCTATGAAAACAAATTAATCAGTGTTTCCCAAATTGTGGTCCTCTCTCTACACCATTGCAAACCACTTGGCTCTGTTTTTCGGTTGTCTTGGTTTATTTCTAGTTATCCGTCGACATCCTGGTTATTAAATTTGGAGGAATCTCCTCTCAGCTCTCAGCAATGCACTTTCAGCTGCAGCAACAGGCAGCACCAAAAGCACTTTCCATTTTTTTCACATTTTATGACCCTCCCCAGACATGCCTGAACCTTGGCTGGCTGGATATGATTCCTTTGACAGGGCTCTCACTTGAAAGGAGGAACGTGAATCTTGCGATTATGTTCATGTAAAGACCAAGGAAATCAGCAGATGAGGATGTGAAATACAGTCAGCCTTTGTGTCTGAAACACTCCTCAGCCCACAGAGGCTTCCACCTCAGAGTCAGAGCTTCCAAAATGGTTTGTTAAACCGTGTGGGCACAGGGAAAGCACGAACAGGTTGTGTGCAAAAAAAAAAAGATTACAATAAAATAGCTGCCTTCAGAGTTGTGAGTTTTCTTCAGGAATTGATGGACCTGCCCTACTGTCTGGGAAACATGGCTCACCATGTCCAGCTCAGGGAGGGACACGAGCTCACCCATCAGGAGGGTCTGGGGAGAGCAATGGGCAAGGGAGGAGCTTCACAGTCAAAACAGCCTTAAAATAGAATCATAGAATCATTTAGGTTGGAAAAGCCCACTAAAACCATCGAGGCCAACCATTCCCCAGCACTGCCAAGCCCCCCATTAAACCATGTCTGTAAGTGCCACATCTACATGTCTTTTAAATCCCCCCAGGGTTGATGACTCTGCCACTTCCCGAGGAGGTCTGTTCCAATGCAGCTTTGAGATTTGGGTCACACTGACCAAAGAAAGCAGCAAGCAGCTGTGGGGCCATAAAACAAGCTGAAAGTTTCTGCTTGCCTTCATGAACAGTTTCTCATTTGACTCCTCACAGTTTTTCCACTGAGCAGCCTCAGTGGATGGAGTGGGATGATCTCAGGATAATTTGGTAACAAGTCTTCTGACGTTTCTTCCAAGTCTGTCATGTTTTTCTCCCTCCTGTCTTTCTTTTCTGCCTTCTTACAATCTTGATAAGGACAGGCAGAAAGCCGGAAAAGTGAGGCTGAACTATTATTTAAGAACAAACAAACAAACAAACAAAAAACAATCCAGAAAACCCAAGCAGGCAAAAATATTCCGTCTGTAAAAATGTCACAGTCTCAACTTGAAAAGGCAGCAGCACCTTTGGCCCGTTCAGTCCAGTCTGTTGGCTGCATCTGTTATCTGGCACCTGTGTGTTCTCACTGAACGGAAAATAATTGCATAGGTGATGAGCCAAATGCTGAAAATCACGGTCCTCAGGGTGGTCTGGGGGTGTGGGAGAGCTGCAGCAGCTTCACTGGAGAGGCAGGATTAGAGGAAACCCAAGAGTAACCAGGTGAAAACCATGGCAGAAATTTTAATGGAAGAAAACAGCTTTTTTGACCGTTGTGTGGTTGATGATGAGCAAGGCATATGCATTCAGTGCCGAAATGAAATGGATTTAAAAGTCATCAAGAAAAAATGATGTCAGCTGCTGAGTGCTGTGAAAGCTGCTCAGGATATCCCATGGCTGGAGAACCCATGGTTGGTCCTCACCATCATGTGCCACCCACAGCTGTGTCCCCATCCCTGCCCCATCCTGGGGTCCCCTGCAAGCACCGCAGTGAAACCTGTGTCATTCTTCCCTGAATTAGGGAAGAGCAAAGGAAAGGGCAGAAGGCAGCATTTGGTAGTGGGAGCACAGCCTGGTTTTATCATTATTTAGGGCAAGAAGCTGCCTTTGAAAAGAGAAAATGAAGTTTAGAATCAAACCAAGGGAGTGAATTACTGACTCCTGAGATGTGATGCTGCAGGTCTCAGCCCCAAGGTTAGCACTGACACAGCCTAACTGTGCCTGGACTGTTCCCCACGAACAAATGGCACATTTTTAGGTTGGTAAAACAAATAACAACTGGTGTCGTCACTGGTAATGAAATTAAAATGTTGGGAAGGGACAAAGATCCTTAGGATGACAATAAAGAATTAATTTATACTTCATCCGTACATGAGGCCAAGCTGTGGTTTCCTCATCATCAGATTAAAAAGAAATAGGGATATTCATCCTTTCTGCACAGCAAGGAAAATACAGCTTGTGTGGAGCTCTTTGATCCTTCCTGTTCTGCTCCATGAAGTCAGTCTGGTCTCATGAAACCCCTTTCTCTGGCTTTTTACCCCTCAAACACACCGGCCTGGGGACACCCAGACCCAGACAGGAGCTGCAAGACCCCCCTGTGCTCCACGTCGAACCTGGACAGTGTTTTTTCCAAGGTAACAACGGGTGGAATGTGCAAACAGGACATGGATTTTCTCTGCCACATTCAATTTAAGTCTTCAGGTGGGGTCTGTGCAGAACCTGGATTGACATCCCAACAGGAAAATCCTTTAATATCCCCCGGAACGACACAGGTTCTCTCCTGCTTTGCAGAGTCCCGTGTACTGCAGGTTAACAGCACCCTCTGCAGCCACCCCGGCAGCCAAGGCGGGGAAAAAAACCTCGGAGAAGCATTTCAATCCATCTTCCCCTGTAAATGGGGACTGCTATTTTTGGCTTCTTGTTAACTTAAGAGAAACTTGCAGCTGTGACTTCAGCTTGATGTAAAGCTGGGGCTCATCCATGATGAGACCAGGATGCTCCAGCAGCTGTGGCCAGAGTCCAGCCATGGACCAGGACCAAAGCATCCTGGAGCAAAGTCACCTACAGCAACCAGTACTTTAAAGATCCAGGCAAATTCTGAAATGTTTCATTTCCTTCGATAGCGCCTGCTTGGAAACAAGCTGATAAAAGTATTCCAGTCAACCACAAGAAAATAAAGCATTGTTCTGCAGGATACAGGCAATATGTTATCCTAAAACAAAGAATAAGATTGCTCCATGTGTTGCAATTTGGCATTCAAGCAAGTTTATATGATTGTATAGAGCTGGAAAAATCTTCAGCTGCCAGGCTAAAAGAGACTTTCCCTTAGCTGGACGACTAGAACACTCATTTCTCCTCCCTGGTGCCTTGGGAGGGCTGTGTGTGTTTCTCACAGAGCCTGGTGCACGGAAGGGGGAGTAAAGCAAAGATCCGGAGGGAGGGAGGGCAGAGAACCGCTCCAAAAACGCCGGCAAGAGGCATTTCTAGGCTGGGTAGTTTATCCCGTTTCCTTTTGGTGGCACTGTCTGCCCAAATATCGCCAACCATCAGCTGCAGGTTGAAACCCCTCCTTGGGGGTCTGGTTTCCTCCAGGTACCAAAATCCGGCTCTTGGTGCTGTGAGAAATGTATTGCAGCAAATTATTTCGGCTGCTTTCACAGGTTTTGGAGGAAAGATGCAATGAGGTCATTATTCAGCACTGCTGGGACAAATATCCGCTGGGCAGACCCTGGTCCAGGCTGGACCCGGAGGGTTTGTGCATAACTCCCTTTTAGTGATGGCCATGGGGTCTCTGCAATGACAGCAAGGATGCACAGGAACGAGGCACTGGCAAAAATAATACATTCTGAAGAATAAACATTTCCTTGAGCTTTAGATAAACGCCACAAGAGCAGCACTCAGACCAGGTCTGGGTAAACGCCCAACCATCAGGAATCCTTCAGCAGACTCAAGGCTCTGCTCCCCATTTTTCAGTCTTCATTCTGCTGATTTCTTCTGTCCCAGTCCTTCTCAGCTGCCGTCTTGGTTTTTCCTTCCACTACAGCAAGGATGAACACAAAATTCTTCCTATAGACTCCACAATGAGTTAATGGAGCTTAAACAGGACATTGTGAGCAGGGGCTGAGTGAGACTGAATACGAACAAAGGATGCTTCTCCATTAACACAAATGAGAAACTGTCTCACTGTGCTCATTTAATCAAATCGTTGCCCACAAAGCAGTGGTGTTTGCTTCTCTCATGTAAATTTTCCTGCAGCTTTCAAGCATCCTGATTAGTGTTTGCAACTTTGAAGATCTCCATTTAACTGTCCTGTTTGCCATTCTTCTTCCTGGTGTTATTGATTGCAGAGATGTTTCCAGGCAAATAGGGTGTTCACCTTGAAAAATTAGCCTGCTCCTCTTTCCCCCATGATGGGTTTCTACCCCAGCCTAGCTGGGCCTGGCAACCAAAAAAAAAATCCCTTTCCTACAAAGGAATGATTGAAAAAAAGATGGAAGGGTGTTTGGAGGGGTAAACACAGAGGAAACTTTTTAACTGAAGACAATCATAAAGACACACACACAACTCACAACGTTTAAACTAAATTTGAGGACTAAATAATTACTCAAAATTACTGAGATTTTCAAGGCAATTAAAAAAAAAAAAAGAAGACATGGTCCAAATCTCCATTTATTCTTCTAGAGAGTCACATATCCAGCTTCCAGAAGCTGAAAAGCGTTTATTCTGACTTACAGTTGCCAGTGGGGTTTGTGTGAGGAACTGAGCATCCACCTGCTGCTATTCCAGATGTGGTATTTGCCACAATCATGTAGGTGGGAGGGGTTTGATCACATGAAGTTGGAGCTGAAACCAAACTCACCTCGGCTGGGGAGTCTGACTTCACACAAGACCTGAAAGCCAAGAGTGGGGATTTCTTTACCTGAATGTGGATTTCTGTAGCAGAAATGTGCACTCCTGACCTTAGGTTCCCACTGGATCACAAGCCACAGCTCATCCTAGATGCCCAAGGCTGCAGCCATGTCCAGCTCAGGCAGAAAACTGAGCAGGGAAACGTGAAGCTTTAAGGGAAAAATCCTATTCCAAGTGTTGGGAAGATTCCTCCCAACCACCAGCCCTTTTTCTGGCACGTTCTCATGCATATTAAATAAAACAAAATAAAATAAAAGTTTAACCATGTTAGCGTAACTTTTGGAATTTAGTATAAGTGTGGCTTTGCAATATGTAATCACTTGCAAATAGAGGTTCTGCCCAATTGTGGGCAGTGAAGATAAAGGGGAATTGTGGCTTACACGAACAGATAAGTGCACCTGAAGGGAGCCTGCAAGAAATTTGGAGAGAAACTTTTTACTAGGGTGTGTTTTACAAGGGGGACATGGGGGAATGGCTTCAAACTGAGAGAGAGTAGGTGTCGATTGGATGTTAGGAAGAAATTATTTCCTGTGAGGGTGGTGAAGCACTGGAACATGTTGAGCAGAGAAACTGTGGATGCACCATCCATGGGAGTGTTCAAGGCCAGGTAGGATACAGCTCTGAGCAACCTCGGCTAGTGGAAGGTGTCCCTATGGCAGGGGGCTAGAACTGGATCATCTTTAAGGACCCTTCCAACCCAAACCAGTCTGTGATTCTATGATAGTCTGCTGGGGCTGAGCGGAACACCATGAGCTGGCAGCTGTTGATGGAACAGTCAAAGCTCAGGAACTCGTTCATGGCTTTGAACAAGGTGCTCCACTCAGGCTCATTAGCAGTACAACCACACGTTGCCTGCCCAGCTGCCTCTGCCAGGGAAGCTTCCTGCTCATTCAAGGTTCTATCAATAGTTGCTGCATGGAAAATGAACCCAGGGCATGGGATCAGGGAGCATGAGTCACAGCTGGCTGTCTGCTCCTAACAGGGCAAAGAAAAACACCTTTTCTGCCATACTGTAGCTGGCTTTCACAGCATTGCTCTGCCTCAGCTTCAAGCATGTCCCTGCTGAGCTGGCTCAACTCAGCCAAAACCTCCTCAGCTTGTGGGAGAATCAGCCTTGCCTGGGTGGCAGGGTGGCTGCAGCTCACCAGGCTCCAGATACTGCTGCTTCTCCTGCTCTCCAGAAACTGCGGCAGAGGAAGACCTTGGTATGGCAGAGAGGGCTGCTCATGGAAGCAAAGATGTTGGATGGTGCTTGGGAGCTGCTCGTGGAATGCTTGTCCTGACTGCTGGCTGGTGCTCAGGGGATGTGTTAGATGTAACTGGGGAATGTCCTGGTCTTCTAGGATGAGGGCAGCCAGTCCCACGAGGTCTGTCCAACACTATGGAACTGTATCAGCTGGGTCTTGCCTATATATCTGGAGTTATATCTTCTCAGTTATATCGGCTACTTCAGGCATTTGTCAGAGGTGTTCCCTATATGAAAAAAATAATAGATAAGATGTAGATAGATATAGATTAGATATAGTAGAGATATAGCTATAGATATATGATGAAAAGACCAGAAGATTCCTGTAATGCTGCTCCTCCAGTAAAACCTACCCAGGTCCTGGGCAAGGAATGGCAGAGAAGAGCTGCTGTGCAGCCCTTCATAGTGGGGCCCTCCATGCCTGTTTCTGGTGGTTTTGTAGCCTCTAATTCATCTTCCATACACATTCCTGCAGAGCAGGAACTCATGTTTTGCTGCCCACAGAAACAGGCTTCTTTGGTAGCTCCTGGAGGGGAAAACTATTTCTGCTATGTGGCCCCTGACATGTCTTCCCACAGAAGGGTGGATCTGTCTGGTTGCTATAGCCATGAAGTTGACCTCTTATCACTACTCACACATTGCTTCAGGCTGTTTGTACATTGCTTTTTAATTTACTGTCTCTGCTCGTGTGACTCAGCCCCTCAAAGAGACACCAAGCATTAGACCCTGCTGACCAGTGACCCTGGCTGCAGCAGTGAGGTTTAATGTCATTTTACTTGTATCTTGTACAGCAGCTTGAACCATTATATGTCACTAACAGGTTAATATTTAAAGGGACTTTATCCCTGGATCAGCTGTATTTCCAGTAAGATGCATCCCGGCCCAGAAATCGTTTACAGATGGATAGGAAATTCATAATCCCTCTTTATCTCTAACAGACTCTGTCCCTGCTAAGTTTATTCTTTAATTCCCAGAGTGGTTAAGTGTGACTCTACCATGAGTTCCTGAGCCTGCCCCAGTTCCTGTAGTACAATGCTCTCCCAGAGAAAATATAAAGCTCTGGGTATGGCAGTGGGAAATTTCTTCCCTTCTATCAGTAGCATTATAAACCTACTGTGGAAGGGGTATAAACTGGTCAAAGGAGTGTGGTACTGTGAAGTACAATGGATTTGTCAGTGAGGAGGAGGTGGAATCAAGAGTGTTCAGATGATACAGTCTCCCTGTTCCCTCTCTTGGCAGAAGGAAGAGGATTCCTCATCCATAATCCAAACCACACTCATCTTCCTCTGACCAGCATTTGAGAGTGGCTGCAAGCCCAGTCTGGGATTCAGAAGAGCAGAAAGGATGGATCCTTTCCCAGTTTTCCATATGGCACTGCTGCCTGTCACCAGTAGAAGGCAATCCCCTGTCAGCTGGGAGATGGAGGTGTATGCAGAGGTCTCAGCAAACAGCACTGTACTTGATACTGCTCGGTGGAGATAAGGGCAATGAGCCTCTCAGCCCATGGGCAGGATGTGGCACCATGCTAGAAACTACCTTTGAGTGCAAAGATGCCCCTGTTGGTGCCACTGCCCCCAGGTAGCTTTGCCTTAGCGGCTCCAGCTCGCTCCAGTATAACAGCAGTCTGGTAAAATCATGGAATCACAGAATCCTAGAACGGTTTGGATTAGAAGGGACCTCAAAGCTTCTCTAGTTCCAACCTCCCTGCCATGGGCATGGGACCCTTTCCACTAGACCAGACACCCCTCAGAGCATCAGCAGCAGCACAGGTTCACTGGTGCATAGAGGGGCTGCAGCCTGCCTGGAAACGGCTCAGCTGCTCTCACTCCACAGCTGGCAGAAAGGAGAGACTCTTTCTGAGCTGCAGCCACTACACTTTAGGGGCAAACGCACCCTCACAACCCACAGAGGAGCAGGGTGAGTGAAGAGAACCACCACAAACTTGCACACAGATCCCTGCCCATGCTGGGCTGATCTGTAGGTTTGTGGGCACTGCCAAGATCAGCGGAAGGCAAGCGTGTCCTGCAGCCCTGTGTGTGCCCTCAGGTACAGCTGCAAGGGCATCTCTGCTCAGCCCCGGCCACCGCAGCCCCTCTGCCTCCCTCCTCTAGGCTGGTTGCTGCTTACAGTAAACTCTCCATAACTGTTGGTTTCAATTCCTGGTTCAGCACTGCACAGAGACCATGTCCAGTATTCCCCCTGACTTAGCAGATGTTCTGAATTTGGCATGGAAATGTGTTACTCACAGTTAAAGAGAATTCATGATTAATGATTAATGCTGCCATCTGAATAATTACCTCATGCAGCTAGCTTTTCTTCTGGCTTTGCAAGAAAGCATGCATGAAAAATGAGGACAATATCCTTTCTCTGTGTTACTGCATATATGGAATAATATTTCTTCAAAAAAGGAGAAAGCAAATTCAGTGGAGAAAACAAATAACCAGCAAGTTTTCACAGTGCTTGTGCACATATGTTCCCTCCAGCATTTATCCAGGACCACAGTCCCCCTCAAAATCCATTAAAGACTTGGTACTTGAAGAAAACTCTCCTCAAGAAGAATGCACATTGTTACATGCATTGAAAAATCTAAAGTTTCAGGTGTAGATTATCTGAGCAGATAACCATGCAGGCAATATCAGATTTCTATAAGAAATTTCTAGACAAAAGCTCCCTTCAGCCAACTCAGTGATAAGGTTTCCTGTGCATAAGTGCAGGCACATAAGGGAACATTGTTTTAAGGTCTTTTTGTGGAATATATTAACTTCTCAATGGAAATTAAAATATCAATTATTTCAGGAAAAAATTTAAATATTTATATTTTCAGCCAGTATTTTGGCATTCAGGATTTCTTGCTCATGAACTACTATTTTATGTAGCTACTAGAATATGTAGACAAAACACATTTCAACAAAACCCAGCCTGGTATCCCACCAAGACAACATAGCAAACCTGATGCCAATCTTTTTAGAAAGCCTCCAGAGCTCATCCAAGGAACTGCTGTCTGAAAAAATTTGGACTAGACAGAACAAAATTCGCTTTGGGCTGTAGTATAAACCACAGCCAGATTTGCTATTTGAAAATACCACATAGGAGGCACAAGAGCCAGGTTGGCCTCAAGATCAGGTGTTCACCACCCAGGAAAGGGAGCCCAGCCTTCTGCGTTACTCAGAAAGGTGTGCTAGGAATTCCCAGAAAAGGCTTCCAGCTCAAACTGAAGTATCTTTATGCTGCTGTGTCTGGTTCTTTCACTTTTGGTTCTGGCTGCGCAATTCAAAGACTTTAAACAAAAATAATTGAGGATTGTAAAAACGAGCATCTTGGCTGAAAGGGGAATAAAACAGAACTGGGGTTTTGACTCTGGGAAAGATAGGATGGAGGGAGAAGTGGGTAATAGATGTATAAGAAAATTGTGAATGCTATGTAGAAGGAATGGGGTAGGGGACAACTGTTCATTGCTTGCCAAAATACAGAAATGGGGGGTATCTCCTGAAAAGACAATACAGAAATTGAGGGTATCTCTTGAAAAGATAATACAGACTTTGGGGGTATCCCCAGAAAAGATAATACAGACATTGGGGGTATCCCCTGAAAAGATAACACAGAAATTGGGGGTATCTCCTGAAACGATGAGGCAGTGTGACTTCAACGAAGCAAAGAGAGATATTTTTCAGTTCATTAAGGCTGTTATACTCTCTGCCTCTGGACATAAAGTTTAATTTGCGAGTTTACATCACAGTCCCCAAATCCTCGGGGTTTTTCACAGTGACCCCCCGCCTCCCGCCCAGGGAGCGATGCTGCTCCCTCCGCCCCACACCGCGACCATCCCCGGTGTGATGACCAGCCCTCTCCGCCCCGCATCCCCGGCCAGCCGGACACCGGCGCTGCCCCCGCCGTCCCCCCCGGCCCCACCGCGACCCTCCCCGCCCCGGCCGGGCGGTGTCTCCGCCCTTTAAGCTGCGGTGCCTGATGTCACAGCGGTGGAAGCACCGGGCGGGCGCGGAGCGCGGAGCGCGGGGACCCCGCACGGCTGCGGGACCGCCGGGGACCCCCTGAGCGCTGGGACCGGCCCGGAGGGGCGGCATGGGGAGCCTCCAGCTGCAGGACTTCGTGGCGGGCTTGGTGGGCGGTGAGTGATGCCGTGGGGGCGGTGGGGAGGCAGCGAAGGGGCGGCTGAGCCTGGGGGGTAAAAATCCGCCGTGTCACCTCCGGGCTGTGCCCCGGCCCGGCGGCTCCCACGGTGCGCTTCGCTTCGGCTCAGAAGTGCGGCTTTAATCCCGTTTCCGCGGGCGGGATACTTAAAATCGGAGTCTGAGAACGCGTGATGCTGCAGTGCCGGGGCGACCCGCGGAGCCCCCGCGGCTCTCCCGGCCTTTGCCCCGTGTCTGGAAGCGCCGCGGGGCTCGCAGCCCAACCAGGGGTCCCCCGGTCCCCCATCCCCGGGAGTGGCACAGCCGGGCTCTGTCCCCGCCGTCCCGCTGCGGACACCGGGCTGGTGGCCAGGGCGAGGATTGATCCTGACTGCTGGGAATGCCCATGGCAAACACCGGGAGACGGATAGCAGGAAGAAAAGGAAACGCAATGACCTGTAGAGGCGCCGATAATGGGACATGTTTTACGAAACCGAGAGATGCCCACTGGGTACCCCAGCTGAGAGGGTGCCCGGCTCTGCTGCCCCAGTCCCAGGCTGGGCTGAAGCAGGACAGAGAGTCTCTCGTGGCACCAGTCACCCAGAGCAAACCTCTGCCCAGGTGACCCCTCATGCCAGGCAGAGGAAGCTGGTGTGAGGCGTCACAGGTGACTTGCCAGATGAGGTTAATACCTTAGATGACTCTAAAAAACCCAGCCGTGTCAGTCTGTCCCACTGACCTGTGCTGTTGGTGCACATCTCTGGGAGTGGGACAGGACATGATGCCCTTTTCAGCACAAATCCACTATGAGTGAGAAATTTCATGTAGTCTCCAAAGGACTGGTGGGCACTGGTTTGCACAGAGACTTGCTGGTGAGGAA
The DNA here is from genome assembly GCA_013396755.1 of Sclerurus mexicanus. Taxonomy (NCBI): domain Eukaryota; kingdom Metazoa; phylum Chordata; class Aves; order Passeriformes; family Furnariidae; genus Sclerurus; species Sclerurus mexicanus. Next base: position 1,807,000 of record VWZF01004021.1, read on the forward strand.
GCATCACAAATTACCCACCACCTCCACAAACCCTGTAAAGCACCAGTGTTGTTTGCAATCAACACACAAAGCCATATCTGGCTGTTCCATTCTCCTGGAGAAGAGGGAAACCAAACTGTGCTCAGTCCTGTCACAAGAGCTCCTGACAGTGAGCAGTGTGTCTTCTGAGGCTAAACATTTGTATGAGCTTACAGGCGTGCAGGAGGGCTGGTCATGGACAGGACACACAAACACAACACTTCCTTCTCTTGCTCAGATGCCTTTGAGATGTAAAACTGATGAAGTCCAAAAGAGTGTACACAGAAAGATGTGGAAGTGTTTCTGCTCTGCTTTTACATGTTACTATGCTGGATGTTGCTTTGGCTGGGCCCCTTACAACTGCTCCTGTGGAAATCTCTCCTTCCCTATAAACTCATCACATCCTATCCTGTCACAAAAGCCTCTTCAGTGTTTTGTGTAATACTTTGCTTCCCTCCCCAGGAGTTGCCAGCGTGGTTGTGGGCCATCCCCTGGACACGGTCAAGGTAAAACACTTTGAATTGTGCTCTCCTGCCACCGATTCACACTCTCTCTAGATAACACTTCAAAGGACCTTCACTTACCCCAAGGGTGAATTTAGCCCGGGTAGAAATGTTTTGATAGACTTTTCCTCCTCTCCAATGCTCATTTTGAATGAGAAACTGAAAGAATTGGCTGACAGAAGCGAGTTCCTCCGATGAGAATTAATGCTGAAAATTAAACCTGGCCTTACTTAATGTGTGTTTCACTGAACAGTCCTGCCAGTGTTTTATTGAACTTTGCCACAGGCAAGTATTCAAAGGGCAATGAGGGAACTGTATTTGTTCTGCTGCAGGCACATTTTTATGTGTTTTCCTGGTGCTGGCAATGCTGGAAGGACAGAGTGCTGCGATTGTTATCCCAGGGCTATGACACAGTATTTACAATTCCTGCAAGACAATGATTCCTCAGAGGGGAAGGGGAGGATTTGGAGAAGTAAGAAGAGACTTGTCAGCACGATGCAGACAAGCCCATGCACACATGAAGGCATCATGACTCAACCAAGTTGACCATCCTTATTGACGCAGATATAGAGAGGAAGATATTCCTTTCTGTTTTGTACAGGCATTTCTGGGCAGCTTCCATCACTTCAGCTGCTCTGCCCATGTTGGAGTAGTTCAGCCTGGAGAAAAGAAGGCTCCAAAGAGATCTTACTGTGATCTTCCAGTTCTTGAAGGCGGCCTATAAGAAAGACAGACTTTTTAGCAGGGCCTGTTGTGATAGGACAAGGGGTAATGGTTTTAAACTGAAAGACAAGGGGTTTAGATTACGTGTAATGAATAAGCAAGGGTGGTAAAGGCACAGGTTGCCCAGAAAGGTGGGGAGATGCCCCAGCCTGGAAACATTCAAGGGCAGGTTGGACTCTGAGCAACATGGCCCAGTTGGAGGCTCACTGCAAGGGGGTCAGACCTTGAGGAGTCCCTTCCAATCCAATCTATTCTATGATTCCATGATTCTCTGTGCCCTGATCTAGTTCCAGCCTGGTTGCTGGCATCAGGCAGGGCTGCAAATTGTGGCAAACCCAAAAGCCACTGCTCTTGCCTGCATCTTAAAGACCTTTGGAGCGTGGTGGGGAGGAGGCAGGGTCCAGCACAGCACACACCACATCCCTTCCCCAGCCATCACTGCCACCCCCTCACAGTCTGCTGGCTCTCCTGGGATCAGCCCTATCCTTCCTGAGCTGCTCAGGTGGTACCAGCTCTGGGAGCATCACTGTGCAAAGATAGGTGCCGGCCCCATGCAGGAGGAGCCACAAGGCTGCTCACACCTCCCCAGCCATGGGCAGGGCACGGGCAGGCTCTGCCCAGGACTGCCAGGGCAATCCCCATCTCGGGCTGGTGGTCAGAGTGTCATTGCCAGGTTTGGGGGGGTTTGGCAACAAGGATCCTGCTGGGAAACACCGAGTTTCTGGATGCCAAGAAAGAACAAGCCCATCCTTCAGTACTTATAAAGATAATTGTCAGGTTGCTTTTGGCAAGGTTTTGCCTTAGGAATACCAAGTGGGCAGACTTGCTACCTTTCCAAATTTAGGGGCAGGGAAGTGGAAAGGAGAGTTTTAAAGCCAGCAAAAGGGCTGCTCAGTAGCATCTGCAGCCTCCAGGGGATGTGTGGGGTCCTTCCCCACCTGGGGGAGGAGACAGGATGAAACATAAGGCTGGGTGGGGTATGTGGTACACACAGCACAGTTCCCATCAAGCAGGCTTCCTCCTTCAGCCTCCCCTTCCCAGCACTGCAGCTTCCATCCGGCCCCAGCAGCTGTTGTTCCCCTCCAGCCTCACAAAACTCTTAGTTAAAGTTCTGCCTCTACTCACTTTTCATCCTCCCTGTTGCATTCATTTCCCTAGAACTTTATTCAGCTTCCGGGTGTCACCCAAAGGCTCTATGAAATCAGACATAACAAAAAGGAGACTTTTCCAGAGGAATATCTGTACTGGAAGCAGTTGACTTTATCAGAGATGCCAGCAGGCATTTCAGTGCCAGGTGTTAACAGATTAGCTAAGGAGCATGTGTGCAAGAAGCAGGTTGTGAGGACACTCAGTTGCCCTCAGTTACTCAAAAAATGCATTAACTTGAACTTCTAAACACCTGGTTACTGTGTAAAAGGAAAAAAAAAAACAAGCCCGTGGAGGCAAAATGGAAATGTCTGGGCTTAGCATTCAGGTGAAGCCAAGAGGGAACTCAGGGTTGGGCACTGTGGTCACCCTGTCCTGGGCTGCTCGGGGTGCAGCCACGTCCCTGCCGGTGCCCCCCAGCCCCGTTAACCCCAGTGTGAGTCACGGTGTGCACGGTCTGCCCCCGTGGCCCAGGCCTGCCTGCGTTGCACAACGTGAGCTGCGTGAGCCGCAGCAGCATCTTCATGTACCAGCTTGTTCCTGAGGGCTCAGTAAATACCCTGCTGCCCTTCCTGTGGCCTCTGGCCAGGCAGGGAGCGGAGCGGAGATGCTCACTGTGCAAACAGCTTCATGGAGCCATGCTAGGGTGAGCCTGCGGTGAGGGGTGACCCCAGACTTGGGTCCCTTCTGCTCCTGCCAGGGTCCCACCGTGGCACCAGTCAGCCTCTTGCAGGGCTCTGGGCTAAATGATTGTGCCATTCAGCCTGCTATTTGCCATCCAAAAGCTCTCCCCACGCATAAGCTCTGGAGGACACACGCTCCTTTGGACTTCGTATTCCCAAATAATTTCTGGTTCGCCCTGGTGCGAGTCAGGGCTGAGCCAGCAGAGGGGACTGGGCACTGTCCCTCCAGTGCAGGTTAGCACTGTCCCCCGAGACTTCATCTCAGCATTGCTGCTGGAAGTGCTGATGGATAAGGCCAGAAATGCTATCCCCATCCCCTAAAAACATCCCTAACAGAGCACATGTGGGTGTCTTCCTATAAAAAAATGAGGTCTGGCCTCAGTCAAAACAAGTTGCTGAAGCGCCAGGGCGTGTGAAGTGAGCAGGGTTTCTATTTCCTTGCACAGCTCTAAGCCCAAAAAAGGCATCCCTTGTTAGGATGGTTTTAGTGCAAACTTGTGAGCAGCTTGAACGAAAGATAATCTAAATATGTATGTGTGTGTGCATATATATATATGTGAGAAAGGGAAAGTATGTTGAATCCTACAGGCTTTGGCCTGACTTACACACCATTTCTTACAGCTGTTGGAAGGCATACAACACAACTGCTTTCCAGACACAAAATGTCTTTGTGGGAAATGATGTGAAAATGTATTTTTTGAGTGAAGCACAGAGAATTTCTGAGATGATGCTGAATTGTTTTGGCTCCATTTAGTATTTCAGCGTCTTAAAATCCACCTTGGATTAGAAGGGCCCCACAAGTCTCCCAGGGGAGCTCACCTCTCCACTCTTCGGCAACACATCCCAGCCTTCCCTGAGAGCCTCCAAGCTGAGGAGACCACACCGCTCTCCAATTTCCACATAAATCAGGCCCCTGCCAATGACAGCACTGCAGCCCAGCAGCCTGCTCTGCTGGGTCAGGGTGGCTGGGCCAGCCTGGAGAGCGGTTTGACAGTCATCGATTCCAGATGTTGCTGAGAGCTTCAGACCTGAGAGATTCCACTTAGCCTGGCTTCTGGCAGACTTCAAGGGGGTTAATGCACATATATCTTATTTTATTGCTCTGTTCTCTTTACGACTAAGGAAGGACTTGCTCTCAAAGCAAAGTGCACATTGTTTACGTAGCGTGAACTGTTGTTGGGCTGGAAGCATGGGATTTTAATGGCCTTTCATGAATGTTTTTTGCAGACTCGTTTGCAGGCTGGGCAAGGATATGGAAATACACTCAAGTGTTTTCTCACTGTGTACAGAAATGAGTCTGTAAGTACTTTATCTTACTTTAAATCTGCTGGTAGAAAGTGCAAGTCAATAGATAGATAAATACATAAAGCAATTCTACAAAATTACTGTTGACACCGGCAGTTATACGAAGCCCAATAAAGTTGGGGTAATTGAGCCTGCAAATCCCTGCAGCCTCCTCTTGCTGTAACCCTCTTGGTTACCCCTATTGGGAAAAGACATATCCCTGGCATGGAGTGATCAGTGTCTCCTCATGGGTTAGGGTGTTACATCCTCAGTGGCTCTTTTGCCTGATCCTGCTGGAAAAGGTCTCCCAGAGGGATTCTGCTGACTTTGGCGAAGCCAGGACAGAGGCTATTCGTAAGAGGGACTTTTACGTAGGTTCCTGGGCTTTCATTGTATCCTGTATTCTGCACAATCTTTCTAAGTCTTTAGCAGCATGAACTCATTTCCTTTGCTCAGCATGTGCAAACAGTCGCATCCAGGAGACATCTGCTGCTTGGATTTGCATTTCATCCCTGTCTGTGGCAGGAGGTTGGAACAAGATGACCTTCAAGGTCCCTTCCAACCCAAGCCATTCTAGGATTCTTTGTTTCCTGGCCTGATAGACAAGCAGGGGTTGACACTGCTCAGTCCCGTTCACTCTCTTAACCCCTGCTCCCTTCCCTGGGTAGGTGACCGGCTTCTTCAAGGGCATGTCCTTCCCGATGGCCACCACTGGCATCTACAGCTCAGTGGTGTTTGGTGTGTTCAGCAGCACGCAGCGGTTCCTCAGCCAGCTCCGCCACGGTGACCCGGCCATCGCGCCCTCGCTCACAGACATGACCGTGGCCAGCTCTGTGGCAGGGTTTGTCTCCGTGGCCATCGGCACTCCCGTGGACCTGGTAAAGATAAGGCTACAGATGCAAACACAGCCGTACATCAAAGGTAAGGAAGCAAGAGTTTCTTCTTCCTTTCTCCGCCAGCCCTTGGCACATACACAGAGCTTTAGGACAGCTTTGCTTCAAGGCTTGGCTCACTGCTGCCCTGTGCTGATGCAGTTGGGCTAAAAATTCCCCCTTTCGCCTCAGGATGGACCCCATCCTGTGCAAATCAAGGGGAGGCTTTTTATCAATGGCACTTCCAGCCAATAGGGATCTATAAGGAACATGGGGCAGGTCTGCTCAGCACCAGGAGCTGCAGGAACTGGAAGTCCCTGGGTGTCTGGTCCTCTGGAGATCCCAGCAGAAGCACCGCAACTGCCAGTGGCAATTCCGGCTCCCACATACATGCCAGTGACTTCTAATCGATGGCAGCGGGCTTTGGAGAGCAGCTCTGTGACAATATATCTATTCTAACACTTGTGTCCTTTCTTTTTGCAGCGAATGTTGAACTAAAGCCCACAGCTCCTGGATCTCCTGTGTACCGAGGCCCAATCCACTGCTTTTGGACAATCCTACAGAAAGAGGGGATAGCAGGAATATACCGAGGCACGGTAGCGATGCTCCTGAGGGATGTTCCCGGCTACTGCGTCTACTTCATCCCTTACGCAGTTTTCTGTGACTGGGCCACTCCTGATGGATGCATTTCTCCCAGTCCCTTCTCTGTCTGGCTGGCAGGGGGTGTAGCAGGTAAGCACCTTTACTTCCTCACAACACCAGCAAAACAAGGACAGACGGGAAGGTTCTCAGGGGTGATTACGAGAGTGACTCAAGGGCCACGGCATCTTCCTGAACACCAGGAGAGGACACGGGACCCAACGACCTTCCTCCCCAGGGCCAGGTGCCCTGGCACCACAGCAGCACTTTATGGCGTGACAAATTTTATGGAAGTCGTGTTATCAGACCTGCATCGGGCTCAATGTCAGGGAGGAAGAAAACAGGCAGTGCCTCCATCTCCCTGGATGCCTCAGGGCAGCCTGCCTATCACATTGCCAGTGATATGGCAGCCAGGATGTCCCCAGAAGAGGACTTCAACCTGTTGGCTGCCCACCAGGAGGGTGTGCACCTACCCACATGTAGCAGAAGCCAAGTGGACTGTTACTGATCTATTTTTCCGTGTGTATACCCACCAGTAAGATCTGTCGCCCACCACATGGAAGGTCAGCCCTCCACCCAGTCTCCATTTCTTGGCCATTTCTAAATTGCAGAACCATAAAGACAAGTCAATCCTTAGCTCAGGTAATGATAATAAAATGCCTTCTCCATTTCTCTTCAAACAAAGAGGCCCCTGGCTCATCTGGACAGCTTTTCTAGTGTGCCCCAGCACTCATGTAGGTCCAAACAAACTCTTGTCTGTCCAGCTGGGCCATGGATTGCAGTCCCATGCTGATCTTTCCAGAGGCAAACCACCCCACTCAGCTGCAGGCTAATCCATGTAAGTAGATGTTTCTTTAGAGCAATGACAAGGTGTCTCAGCTGCATCCTTGTGGACCTGCTTCCTCTTCATATTCTCAGCTCAAACTTTGCTCTACAACAGAATTATCAGAAGACTCAGTTTTTTCTGAAGTCACCCCAGGCAGCAGCTTGGGCTCTTCCCATGGCATGTCCATGTTCCACCAGCAGCACAGCAGAAGATGTATCTGCACCTGGGGGAGCCCCTCCTGGGCTGCCTGCACCTGATTAGCAGCATAACCTCCAAAATCTCAATGCTTCAGGGAACTTTGCTCCCAGAAATAATGTTTCTGTGCCTGAGCAGGGTGAATGCCTTCAAATGAAAATCACATGAACGTGATGTGATAGATGAGAGTTGGATTTCTGAGTTCACTGACGTGCAGTCAAGGAAAGATAGAGAAGGAATGATTCAAATACTTCTGCATTTTTCTAGGAGCCATTTCCTGGGGATTATGCACTCCAATGGATGTTGTGAAAAGTCGGCTTCAGGCAGATGGAGTTTATTTAAACCAGTACAAAGGGACCCTTGACTGCATCTTGCAGAGCTACCAGAACGAGGGCTTAAAAGTAAGTGCTGTTTGGAGTAAAATCTGGTTATTAGGCATTTGATTGTCAATTGGAAAATACAATGGCTGTTACAAACCTATCTGCAGGGTTGAGAGACAGTTCCTGCTGAATTATTACAGCAGCAGTAGATAATTATAGTGCAGATTCTTTCTAAATGAAAGTAGTGAGAGTAACAGGGCACCTTACACAATGAAGAAATGAATGACTGGGGGTCACGCAGAGCTGCTGTAATCAGCTTCAGTAACACTTCATGTCAGTGCACGTAATGGTGAATGTGATTTCACTTAACATAAATCAGAGGTAGGAAATCTTCCCTCAGTGGTTGCTTTCACAAAATGCAGAGGGTCAGATGTTTCCCACTGACTGCTGTGTCAACGAACCCATTCCAATGGGACTGTGCTGGCTCCCTGGGGGGTGTGTGGTCACCTTGAGCGATGCTTTGGTGGAACCAATGCTGCATTTTGCACCAACAGAGAGTTGATTGAAAATGTTCCTAAATCGGAATTGCTTTCGTTTCAAACGGGAAGAAGGGCTGTGTGCCAAAAAACTTATCTCCTTTTTCTGACTTTGTCTGTTAGCGTAATAAAAGATACCTGTTCTACCAGCAAACTTTGCTTCAGTTAAATATGAATGGCAGAGAACAAGGGTTTGCAACTTTATTGCATTGTCAAGGCATGGATAAGAGAAACAACATCTTCTGATATTGAAACAAATCTGTATTTATCGTTGGAACATCACGTGGGCTTTTAGCTCCAAAGTGTTAATTTTCACATTCTGAGAGAAATGCAACAAGTTACAAAGAGAAAAATAACCTGCAAAATCACAAGTCAGTGTGATTTCGGTGTTTGCCAACATGCCGCTGTGTTATGCCAGCTGTCACAGCAGTCTGGTTCAGTTTTTGCCACTGAGTGAAGAAAGGCACATGGATGTGAAGCACAAGCACCTGGAGACATGCACAGGACTGGGCTTGGACAGTCTGAGGAGGGACAGGGTGCCCAGGCTCTTCATTCCATTTGGTGTGCACTTGCACAGTAAAACATAGGGTGGCTGGAAAAGGACTCCCCATGTGTTTTCCCTTCTCTCTCCATCCTCCTCATCAGCCTCTACCCTCCTTGTCCTGCCTGAATATTAACAACAATTCAGAGCCTTAGGGGTTTTTGTGGGAGGTCTGAGCTGCTCACAGTTTTTGTGCCATCACACGTGGCACCCACATCAAAGCCAGGAACAGGACTGAGTAATAGTTGATGGCAAGACTGGATCCTGCTCCCATGAGGAAAACCTTTTCAAATGTTGGGAAACAAACAACTGACAAACAGCCAACGCAGGGCTGGATGTTTTCATTCTGGGACGAAGGAGCAGCATTCCAAGTGCTTGATTGCCTGATGTACACAGAGGAATGTAAATATAACCCTTGTCTTTTTCCATAGCCAGGTGTGTTCATTCTGAGGAGAAAAATTTATGCCTCTGGGCTTTCCATCCTAAATCTTCATTATTATTTACATTGGTTCTCTTGTGTTACTTCCTGGATAATGCAAAATAATTGAATTTCCTTCCAGGAAGAAAAAAACCAAAACACAAAAACATCCCAATGAAACAAGTATTCTACACATCCCAGTGCTGCAATTTCACACTGCAAGCTCCATCTTAAACCATGTGAACACGTTTTGATTCTGCCTCAAACAAGTCAGCACTGTGCTCTGGATTTATTGGATACAAGATGTGATGGTGTTTCGTAGAGCTCAGTAATTTCAGCAGAAAGACTGTTAGACACTTAAATCTATGGGCTTCTGGTCTTGCAGCCAAGTTCTTCCACAGTTTCTTACAGTAGCTCTGGGAACTTTGCCATTGGAAAGCCTGGAATGGGGCTGGATTGCTGATGTTCCTTTTCATGTCTATTCTGAACTCGTGGTGTTTAGATTAGTGACCACGATGATGAGCCTGGGTGGTTGATGGGGTGATTTTGTGAGGAACAGGCCAGTAGAAACACCCCCTTGCAACCATCATTTTGTGAGCAGGCTCACCCCAAAGTGGGTGGGTTGTGCCCAGCCTGGCACACACCAGGGAATGGTGTTTGTAGCGAGGCGGGTTCAGAGGGAGACGAGTCAAACTCAGGAGTGACAAGACCCCTCTCCACTTTCCAAAGTCACTTTACTGTTCAAGCACTTAAAAGCCACAGCATCTTTCCATCCTGTATGTACCAGCATCTTTTAAAAAAGACATATATTGAACAGAATGAGGAAAATCTGACTGCTGGTATTTATTTTCTTAATGAAAGAAAGCACTGGGCTGTGTACAGGTACCAAAGTTTGACCTTAGGAACGCTCACGTGAAAAAAAAGCTTCTACTGAGTATTTTTCCCAAAGGTGGTGGTGAGAGCTGGTTCTCAGCAAGGTACAGAGTAAATCTAGTTTTCTGCCGATTGAGAAATTCCTTCTATGCTCAGAGGTGAAACCTGAGAAACAGTCCCCGTGGCACAGTGCCCACACCGGCTGGGCTGGCTCGCGGCCGCACCGCTCCCTCCCCGCTTGCCAAATATCTTCTGTGCCCACGGACACAGCCCTGGGGGTCGGGGCATTTCCTGCCTGAAAACAGCAGCCTTCTTGAACCCTGGGCTCTGCAGGATCCCCACACACCTGGGTACGCAAAGGGAAGGCAGGCCAGGCTGGACGAGGCTTGGAGCAATGTGGTCTGGGGGGAGGTGTCCCTGTGCATGGCAGGGGGGTTTAGAACAGGGTGAGCTTTAAGGTATGTCCCTTCCAACCCAAACTATTCTAGGATTCTATCATTCTATGGCTGTAGCAAGGTAGGACAAGGCCTTTTAGTTTTCTTGCTTTCTGTGGCATGAGACCATTTTTTTGCCTTTTCCCTCTTGTAGGTCTTGCTGATATGTACAGATGGGGGTCTTCGGGGAGCACAGAGCACATGACACCAAACCAGTGACCTTTGCCATTGCATTTCCCTTCTCCAGTGCACACTTCAACAAAGACCAGCAGTAAGAGTGTTCCTTCCAAGCAAACCAAGATCTGGCTCTTCAGAATCCCACCACGACTTCATTCAATGTTTTCTTCCTCTTCTTAAAAAAGCCAGTGTATTCCTGTGCTCTAACCTTTCTCCATCCCCAACAGGTCTTTTTTAGGGGCCTTACAGTCAATACAGTGCGAGGATTCCCATCGAGTGCAGCCATGTTTCTTGGCTATGAACTTTCCCTCAAAGCAATGAAAAGAGACCAAACTGAGACCAATCCCTAACTTCCAGGTCAGCACGTAAAGACCCTCCAGCTTTATTAAAATCACAGAATGAATCTTTGAATCAAATAGAGTTGCAATTGCATAGGTCCTCTGAAAGTCAGATAACAGGTGGGTACCTACACCTGAGCGGCCAAACGCTGTTCGCGTTTGGGTCTGTGGGATTCAGAGCAGACAACAGATGTGCTGGTGGGTTTTAGTTTCAGTCCAGTTCTCCTGGAGCTTCACTGCAATCTGTTGTGATTGTTGTGATTGTTTAGATTAATAACAATCAGAAATGAATATTTGAAAGGAGATTTTTCTCTAACATTTTATACCTTTTGAAATATCATTCTCACTAAAGTCCCTGCATGGTATCCTTTCCTCCCTTGTTCCAGCCACAAAGACCTGAATTAAACCCTTTCAAAGTGTCCTGATGATCAGCTCACTGTTTCACTCTTTCCTTCATTAACCTAGGGTGGCACAAAGGAGCAGCATTAAAAATACTGGATTAAAGGAAGCTTTTTTAGCAGTTAGACACTCACGATTATTCTTGGCGGTCTTTGCTGTTTTCTGCAGTGGTTCATAAATCTCCTTCTTTCTTATTTCAAAAGTGCTGCCAAGAAGACCAGAAAGTCTCCTACTTTCCTGAGCCAAATCAGCAGTGTGGTGTTGGTGAGGGCTCAGCTGCTCTGACTGAAGACTCCCATCCTGCACCTCCAGCATCTGCTGCGGACTTAGCCCACGGAGGACTCCGGAAATGGCACCAGCTCAGTCAAATCCAAACACCATTTTCCTATCAAACCTTTCACCCTGTTGACTAAGAACACCTTAATAATTCCCGTGGTGGTTGTGGGCTTTTTCACCTGTGACATTTTTCCTGCTGAGCCAGGAAAACAAGTAACTTCCCTTTCCCAAGGGATTTGCCCAAACCCAGCCCACCCGACATCACCAAGGGAGCGTCTTTTGCACAGCGCTGTGCGTGGTGCTCGCCTTCTGCGTGAACAAGGGAAGGAGCAGATGTGGTGGGTTCACAGGTGCTTTTCCTGGAGGAAGGTCTGGATTCCTACTTGCTTCAGGTTCAAAGAAATGGATGACTCCTGTACAAACACATACCTGTGTTTTCTGTCACAGTTTACCACAATTTAACCTATTACCGTGAAGAAATGTGAAGGGCTTCAACAACTTTAGCCTGTTATTCAAGTTTATAATTGCAACTGGGAAAGAGGAGGATGTTAAATTCAGAGACTAAGCTGCTTTTTTTTAATTGAGAAAACAATAAAACAAGTCTGCATTTCACAGAGAAGGCTGTCCATTAATTTACACAGCCTGCCTGGTGCAGGCCTCCAGGGACCTGCTAGAGGTATCCCCACAGACCTTCTGAGCTCCCTGACACGATGGTCCAGCTTGACAACTGCCAAATCCTCCAGACATCGCAGCCTTGCAGAGACCATCACCAAAGGAAGTCTCTTTAACACACAGAATATCTTCAGACCTCCAGCCCTTTGCTGCAATCCCACCGAGACCACTGGGGCAGACCCAGGTGTCCTTTTGGTCTACCTCAACCTTTCAATTATTCCAAGATCTTTTACATCATGATTTATTCCTGTTTATGCTGTTGAATATATCCATGTTTTATTTTTCAAGCAGGGAGTTTTTGCTGCCAAAACCCAAGAAGAACCAGCTTTGCTGGGACGAGAGGACTCTGGTGGCATTGCCAGGAGAGGCCAAGGGGGAACTGGGTCACATGCAGAGGGACATATGGCATGGGGGAACAATGAAGGACAACGCTGTCCTCTGGGAAATGTTCTAGAGGAACAGTTCTTCTTCTGGAGAAGAGCGCTGGGGGAAAAGCCCAGCCATTGCAGTTTTAGCAGATGCCTTCAAAAAGGATTTCTGAAGACAATGTGGAGCAGCCATCCAGCTTTCCTCCATAAAAGAAGGAGAAGGAAAGAGAAACTCCTACATCCTCTTCCCTGGGTGAATGGAGGAATTGGTGACCAGACTTGAAGACCTCAGCAGAAAGTGCCTTAAACTTTGGTTCTGGAGCAGTACTCAGAAATGGAATCACTTTGGGCTCCTCATCACTGGGGCCCAAATTAAAAGCAGAAGTGTGGGTGCCCCCAGAACTGGCCTTAAAAAGTAGAAGAACCAGCAACAGCTGTTGTTGCTTCATCTCAGGACTTGCAGGCAAGGAGAATCACAGTGCTTTTGACCTTGGTGAGAACACAGAGAACTGTTTCTGATAAACAGTATGGATAAAACTGATGAGCCTTCACACAAGTATTTTGTTGCTGGCTGCACTTAGGGATTCATCCTTTCCATGTTGCCTATTTTTATGCACGTATGTAGAACATGTTTTCTAGATGGATGAATATCACGTGTCTCCAGGGATAATACTCGGGGAGACTGCCTTCTCAATGCAAATAAATGGTGTTGTTTTTCTGCCTGCATTATGTAAAATGGACCATGAATTAATTAAACTGGTCAGGTTCACAACAAGCTGAGCATCTGCATGATCCTGCCCTCATGGTGCCCGGGTTCAGCCTGTTCAGTGCCCCCTGGGCATAAAGCCCTGAGACCCACGGTGGAGTTGCATGGTGATTTTCCTGTATTATTCATTCAATTAAAGCAGTCTTAACATGGGTGCCCAGAATTCATTTGGACAAAACTCTTGTGTAACACACACCTGCCAGAAAGAGCTGTCAGGGAGAGCTATGGGCAACCTGCTGTGGAGGGGGGGCAGAGGGCAAAAGCTACTCTATAATATAAATAAATATATATAAATATAGTATAAAATATGAAGAGCAAGTGGAAAGTGAATAAAAAGCTTTGGCCACTTGATGGCGTCCTCACCCCTGTCAGGGCATGGCATGTGCTCACTGGAACTGCCAGACCTCCTCCTCCCTGTGTCTTTGCTCCATTCAGCCCCGAGCCAAACCATTCCATGGTTCTATGATCCCTGCACATGGAGCCCCATGGAGAGTTTAGTGTTGTAGTGAGGACGTGGCTGTGTCACCAGTGGAAGAGGTTCAGTCGTGGTCCCAAAGATGAGGGATGGCAATTACAATTTATGCACACAGCGACTTGACAGGTCTGTGTCTTGTGAATGCTCTTCTTTACGATTCACACAAATGCATTAATTTTTAGGTATAACATCAGTATCATTATCCATGGATAGAAATTGGGATCCCCAAGGAATTTTTCGGGGACCTGGTGGTGGGAGTTTAAAGCAGAGCCTTGCCTGGCAGGCAGACAGACAGACGTACAATTGATTCAATGGGGCACTGACTGCATTTGTTGGTGATTTTGTCCCTGAACTACACAAAAGGAAACCCCCCATGTCAGGATATGGATCAGCTCCTCTGTCAGTGCTGTGTCCAGAGTGACCTGCCATCGGTAACACATTCCTCACTCATGCTGGAGTGGTAGAAGCCATCTGCTTGATAGTTCCTTCAAGGTCCTTCCAGAGCTACTCGTTACTAAGACAGATACAGTAAATCCTGAAGTAGCCAAAAAATGAGAAGGGAGACCAGGAGGACCAGGGATAGGGATACCTACTTCTGTTTTTGTTGCCTGGATTATGAAAGCATACTCAGCCCTGTCATCCCTCAAATAAGTCTAATTGCCAACTTTCATGTCTCTGGTGGCATTCCAGCTCTTACAACATCCTTTTACTTAGTGAGATGCTAGCTGTGTAGCTGTTTTTTACAATTTATACACCAATCAGTGCTATAGAAGGAAAAAGTGTAATAGCAGCTTATTTCCCTGTTTGAAGAAAATTGACTAAACAGGAACCAATTTCCCAGTGAAAAGCTGTTTTTCTAGAAAACAGCCCTGACCTGGAGGAAGCTCTTTGGCACTGGGAGAAGCTTTGTGATGCCCATGGGGCATGGGGTGGGAGAGGACTGGGGCTGCCCAGCAGTTTCAGCCCCTACTGAAGCCCTGCCTGTAAAGGTCTTTCTCAACCTAAATGATTTTAGGATGGCTCTGAGCCAGGCTGAGATTTTCTCATGCCTTGGGAATCCCTGCCTGGCATGTCCCCTCCACAAGGGAAGGCAGATCACAGTCCCCATCTCAGTTTCTCTGTTTGTGTTGTACTCTGAGACAGAGGAGTAGGGTGACGTCTTCAAAGGCATTAAGATATATCTCTTCGGTTTATCTGAAGTTCTTGTTTTGTCATAGAGGTTGTTACAGTAGAGATTCCTCTCCTAGATGTGGCCTTCATGTCAGCCAAGAAGCCAAAGCCTGTCTTGTACCTGTGAAAAAAAAAGATAAAGTGTAGAGCCAGAAGAAGTGGTGAGGTGCAAGGAGACAGGTGGGAAGGAGTTCAAGTGCTAAAATGGATGTAAACTGCACGACAGCTCCTTCTCTCCGAAGACACCTTCTTCCTACATGTGGTCACTTAGTGATGCACAGACTGATCCCTGCCACCTTAGACAAGCAGTATATAGAGTATCCTTCCAGACACAGGCTCCGAAAGGAATGAAGCCATGCAGTGAGAGGAAATTTAAGTAGTCACGCTGATTTTCAAGGTAGTTTTCCTAAATCGTAGATCCTGTGACAGCTCTAGAATCAGACACTAGCAGAGCAACCAACCTGTCAGAAGCCCTACGTGCTGCAGAAGGACAGTATCTCTTTAAGGGGGGGTCTCAGAGATCCCACACAGAGTTTCACTGTAAGATATAAAATGCTGGATGCATCAAGAAATCCTTTCTTAGTATGGGTGAAATTCTAAGGCTACTGGGCTGTAGAACACCCAGTCTCTGGAAAAATATGAAGGTCCTCTTGAGTGATGGAGAAAGCAATGGATGACTTTGGGTCTCGAGCAGAAACATTTGGAGAAACCAGAACCTTGCAAGAGGGGAGGAACACGCTGAGACTGCCCTGCCACTGACACCTGCTGCGTCAAAAGCACCAGGACTTACATAGCTCATCTCCCGTGTTTCAAAACATTTTAGCACTGATGTGGCCTGCTTCACACACAGAATAGACAATCCTGCCAATTCTCATGGAAAAGGGCCAGGCTGTTCTTACTCACACAACTAGGTGGGACCTGCCATCCGTGCTTACTTCACTACCGAGTGACGATCGCCGTGTTTCTAGCAAGTGGTGTGCAGGTGCATTTCCAGCAGGAAAAGGGAGCTGTGAAGCAGGGCTGGCTGGTGAACAGCTCTCACACAGCCACAGAGGGAACGCCCTGTGCTGTCTGTCCGTCCTGAGTGCTCAAGCTCCCTCTACAAGCCGTGCTGGGTGGGAAATCCAGCACCCAGCCTCATCGCACAGTGGGACAAGCAAGGAAGGGTGAGTGGACTTCTGATGTGAGAGAGCTCGATGTTTCTCTTTCCTGGCACGAAAGCGGTCAGGACACAAAAGAAGACACTGAAGTGTGAGCAATGGCACCAGGAAAAACCTTTATATACAGGAGACCTTTGTGGTCAATTCCTGCCTTCTTCTGCCTGCTTCTGGAGATGGTTGCCTGTGGGAAGCACTTTCACTGTGCCTGGCACCCAGTGTGGCTGGCATGCTGCTGTCAGGGCTCTTTTCTTTTAGATGCCTCAGCTCTTGCTAAATATCATTGCAACATGGAGAGCTTGAGTCAGCCCAGGAAAGCTCTGGTGATGGTACTGTTGCATGAAACAAAGAGGATTCACAGCTCTGAAGGTCTCTCTTGTGTGCTCTCCCCTCTCTGGAGTGCCACTAGTTTTTGTTAGTAGGCTTAAATGGTTTCAAATTAATTAATACTTCTGAAAGTAACGAGAGCTCCATTATCCACAGTCCTGAGGACATCCCCTGATCCATTGCTAGGGCAGAGCACAGCGCGAGAGCGAGACTCTCAGGGAGTGCTACAACCACAGCTGGCATATGAAATGTTCCCATTAGGATCTGATGACTTTCTGTCATAGGCCATCCTGTTATTGCTACGCTACGGTTTACCCTTTCATGAAAGAATTAGGATGCCCCTATTTTCCTTTATTTCTACATAAGCATATGTCATCTTTATTTAAAAGAAGGGAAAAAAAATACTCCAAGGCACCTTATCTCTGGAAAATGAAACTGTGAATAGCATTTCTTCATTTGTGGTCTTTGCTGCTCTTCTATCTTGATCAGTGCACACAGCAAACGTAAAACAGGCTGGTGTGTTATCTGGGTGATTTTTCCTCTACAGGGAGTCTCTTTTTTTCTACGTTAGAAAACCCAAAATGTGCAGAGTTTCTTGGAAACCCTACACTGGGATGCAAATTCTCTCATGAGAAGATCTGGAGGTTTATGCAAACCAGGCCAAAATATTGATCTGGAAATTGGATGTTTGTGCAGCATTTTTGGTCATTCAACCTATCACCAAAGTAAGTGCACTGAAAGAAAATATATCCCAAAGTATTCACACATAAACCAAACAGGTAAGGGACATTAGATGAAGAATTCCAATGGAGACAGCAAACTGCCTGTAAGGGACCATAGAAATATATTGGCAAGTTTTGTGTGTTCACCTTTCCCAAATATCTATTCTGGGTTGGAACTTTAAAATCCTGTCACGTGAAAGTTGTTGGGCTGCCCTGTGCTGGCAGTACCTCTGGTGATGGAGCTTTCTGCCCCTCCCTCAGTGGGTAGGGACACAGTAGGACACATGGGGATATCCCATCATTTCCTCTCCACATTTTGGTCTGTGTCGCTGAAAGAGGGTGATCAGCTACCTGGACAAAACAGAGCCCGAGCTCTCTAAAGAGAAGCTGCAACTGATGCCACTCGCTCCTGCGCCTCATCCACCTCTGCTCTAATCAACGCAGGGAAAGTTCTTTCGCTGCCAGTTTGACTTCTGGTGATTTCTGTTTCCCTGTAAACTGAATGCAGCTTCTCTGACGACCCATTTGCCCTGCAGCAACAACAGTGTTGAGTATCTCACTAAGCAATCAGAGA
Organism: Sclerurus mexicanus; assembly: GCA_013396755.1. NCBI lineage: Eukaryota > Metazoa > Chordata > Aves > Passeriformes > Furnariidae > Sclerurus > Sclerurus mexicanus. The sequence continues at coordinate 1,824,432 of VWZF01004021.1, forward strand.
TGCAGAGATGTAGAGATAGTGCTGGCACTGCTGGCAGATTGTGACTGCGAGGAGGAACCGCAGGCTTGGGAGCAGCTCGGGAGAAGCTCTGGAAGTTCTGCCACCTGGATTTTCAATTAGTGACAAAAATACAGGTCTTGCCTTTTGGGCTGTAGGCCTGGGAAGAAGTTACCTGATCTGCTCACTGCCCCAGTGCCCACAATTACATCTCGTGCATGGAAAGGTCCTAATTATGTATCTTGCCTGTGATTTATGCCACCAACTTTCACTTGCAGAGCGTGGCAGCTGCACTGAGACATCAGTCCTCAGGTGATGAGGCCCTAGAGAGCCTGCTAAATATATCAGATTTTGTAAAATCCTTGCAAAGGCAGCATAACAGTTACTGGGAAAAACTGGATTTCTAATGAACATACTTTCCTTAAAAACAGACACAGTGGAACTTCCAGGCTGTCACAAAGAGCCTCTCATCCCTCTCTCCCATTGTTACATGTTCCTTGCACAGTCTTAGCTAAATCAAAGAGACTTGTGAATTCTTTCCTTTAAAAGAATGTAACATAATTTTTTTAACCATCTGAGAAACAAGTGTCTCACAAATGCTACATATAATTTATTTCCTTCAGGGATTTATGCTTTGAATTAATTGCTCTTGCTTTTGCTGTGTGGCTTTACTGGCTGAACAGAGAGCAGCATGCCCATTGCTTAGAGCAAAGAGCAGTTCCCCTGAGGGAGAGGTACCTGTAAGAGAAGTCTCTTTATTGCTTTTCAGGGAATCACAAGCTCTCAATCACAAATCAATGATTTTAGTCCTTCTCTAAATGTCCAGTGCCTTGAAAGATGCCTCGCTCATGGGTGCCAGCCATCCCCAAGGTGCCTTTGTGCTCCAGCTGCCAAGGGAGGGTCTCTGCCTTTTCCTAGGTATCCCCTGGGGCCTGAGTGTGAGCTGTACCTGCCTAATGGGATGGGTACACTTCCCACACTAAATGCCCTAAGGACAAATTTCACCAAAAAAGCAGGAAGCCTCCAGTGCAGCCCGGAGGTGATGCTGGGTGTGCCCGCAGGGAGGCAGGGGCAGCAGGCAGATCCTCCTCCGCTCCCCTTGCTGGCAGCCAAGCCGTGCTCAGCCGGATGAGTCCCTTGCTGGAAACAAATGCCAGAGGGAAAAAAACCCAACAAAACAAACAGTTAATTGCAACGCAGTGTTTTCTCTTTCCAGGACAGTTTCCAGAGGGATCACACTCATCCTTCAGCCAGACTGATAACAAGACAGCTCAAACTTTTGAAGAAGACCTTTGAGGCACAATGGGACTTCAGTCAACACTAGAGATTTAAAAGAAATCTCAAGGGCTACCACTTGCTTTGCCAAGGTGTGCAACTTGAAATCAAGGAAACATCTGTGGTCAGGGAGGCCTCTGGCCAACATTCAACCTCATTTGGAGACGCCACCCAAGAGAATTTCCAAGTTAATACCATTCTGGTTCCCTAGGACTATTTTGCATCCAGTCCTTTCTGCTCAAGAGGGAGCGGGTGGGATGCGACCCTGTTTGCACCCTGAGGGCCCCACCCCGAGCTGCACTCTGGTGCCCCTGCCCTCAGCAGAGGTGGCATCACAGGCGAGGACCATGGGATGGCTGTCCAGATGCAGGAGGTGTAATTCAGTGTGACAGTGTGTCCAGGCACTGCTCCACGACTGCCCATCTGTCTGTCTGCTGCAGTGGCACCAGCTCCCTCTGACCAAAGCCAAGCCACCCTGCAGAACATCACTTTGCTTTCTCAGGAACTCTGGCAATGCTCAACGTTATCATCTCCTTGCTTTCATGGAACTATAATTTACATAAGTGCAGGAGACAAAACCCACATCTTTTTTTTTAAAAAAAAAAGCTTTCATAGATTTTTAACCATTGTTTCCTGCTGGGGTGTGACATCATAATGTTCAAATTAATCACTTCTGAGGAGCATTTGTGAATTTCCACAGTACTGAAGAAAAGTCGCTGCAGTAGGTGACTCAATTCCACATTTGATTTTATTAAAATGCTCTCCAAGATAGCGGGAAAAAATAGTGGGCACCTGGTATCGGTTTTATAATTGGGTTTTTCCATACTAGAATGGGAATTTTGTGAAGCCTCAATTAAAAGGAGTGTCCTCCTGTTGTTCTGTCACCCATCAGACTGAGCTGACCTGAGTGCCAGCATGCTGTCACACATAGTCTTCTCTTGCCTGCTGCTCTCTGTGCAAGCACAGTATTGCGGGGTCCGGGAAATTATCCGCTATACAAAGAGTCTGCTTGTAAGTGGCTGTTTAGCACCTTCATTCTGTAAAGCTGCATGTCTGCACGGCAGGTGATAATAAATACTGATTTCTCCCTCGCTCTTCTTCCAGGGGGATAGTTCTCTGAGTTGCCCATGTAGGCAGACAGCTGGCAGTGTGAGTACATGGCTTTTGAGAATATGAGACTAAACAAATCTGTTCTTGTACACATTGAACGCTGGATTTTAACCCTTACTCTTTTCACTTTCAGCAATGTTCATGTCTTCCCATTCCTGAGGTAAGTATATTTTTTTATAACTTTTGTAGAGGTTAGAGAAGTTTGGTATTAACTGAGTTTACTCTTGCTCACTTTGCTCCTTACATAACTTTTGCTTTCCGTTATGAGGAAGGTTTTAACACACCAGTAGCAGCAAAACTGAGCTTGATGAACAGTGGTGGGGAGGGAAGCAGAAGCCCTCTCATTGCAGTGCAATCAATGAAAGTCCTCTATGGGCTTGACTTACATATCAAGAGATACAGGCTCTTGCTCTGGAAATCTCTGCAAGACCTTGTTTCATGGCCAGGCACCCGAATACTAAGTGGTCCTGGGCCAGAGATGTCAAGCCTCAGACTTAGCTCTAGGTGTAACCCAGCACTATTTTATTGTTTTCAACGTGCTCAGATGTGGTGAAGCCCCAGCATCAGCTAAAATTATCCTTCAAAGAGGTTACTTCTGTTTGAGGTTTTCTGAGGTGTTTCTTATGGCCTACGTGAAGATTCAGTGTTTTACAATCCCCCCAGAGTTCTTGTAGCAGTTTTCAATACATTGCAAAGTGCACTGCATTTAACTGTGACGTGCTGCCATGGCTAGGAATACATATTTCTTCTTTCTATAGACGAACACAGAATGTACTCTAGCTTTTTCTAATAGAAAATCTTTTTAACAGCCTGGCCATGAACTGCCATGCTTTGTGGAAGGAACCAGACATATGAAAACCAAAATATCTTCCAAGCAACAAATTACAAGGCTTTACCTGACCTTCCAGGCTCTCCTGGATAGAAACCTCTGTGAAGTAAGACTTCCTTACTTTTCTACAGATATTTATCTATCTTTTACATAAGATATATATGTAATATATAACTTAAACTTTTGTAGGCAAGTGTTTAATTAATTTCAGATGTGTTTTAAATACCCATTTTGTGCAGGAGCCAGATATGACAAGTGCAACCTGTGTGAGGCAGTGAAAGGCTATTAAAGTTGGCAGAGGAAGGAGGGAGATGGGCTCTGCCCCACTGTGCCCTTTCCCTTCTCCAAACCCTCCTAGCATGAGGACCTTTAAACATAGATCTCCGGGGGAGGAGCTTTATTTAAATTGCTTTTCTATTCTCCTTTCTCAAAATGTGTTTTGCCGTTAAGTAACAATGATTTAGAACTGGAGGGTGGATGTGCAGGAGCTGCAGGGCTGGGGCAGGGTGGACAGGGCATCCCTCCCCTCTGCAGCATTGATTCTACCCAAGCTGCAGCATCTTCAGCGACACCGGGCACGAACTGCTGCTGTGACTGCAGCATCTTGAAGTTGTGGTGATGCCCTCAGGTGCCCAGGTGCCTTTTCTGAGGCAGTGAAACATCCTGTGTTCACGTACTGAGCAGAGCTGTCGTGGAATTCCACGGGACACAGAAGATGCTGTCGAGGCAGTTGTTTCCAGCTCTTTTAAGCCGGCTTCAATCTTGCAAGGAGGACCATCGTTAGGATGGCCTTGCAACGCCCAGCAGACCCACTGCCCTGGTCTCACTCCGCTTCTCACACTGCCCACCCTGCTCTCTGGGTTGGGACAGTCTGCTTTAGATCACTTGAGCTATAACAATGTGACAGCCCAGCTGCCACCTTAGCACGAAAAGCCCCTCTTAGACTCCCTACTCGAGGAACAATTCTTTAGGAATTGTTTTTAAATCCTCGGGTAGCTCTGAATAATGTAAATCTTTACTGTTTCATCTAAATTCTTTATTACAAAATCTTTGCTAACCCAATCTTTGTTCTTTCTGTCCCAGAGCCTGGCACGTGGGGATCAATGCCGGTACAAGACCAAGGGCAATGTGACAGAATTTCTGAATAAAATCCTGACAACCTATCAAGCAATGAATAAATTCAGCCCTTAATTAAAAAAAAAAAAAAGAAAATCTTTAAAAAACCTCCAAACTCTTTGAAAAGAAGGGTGAACAGAAAAGTTATTTATTGTATTTATTGTCCATCTGAAATATAAAGGGTAGAAATAACAACTGATAAACCAATAAAATTACAGCTTACCTGAGCATCAAAAGTATTTAAGAGTTTTCATTTTATGTTTTGTACTTGGTGAAAGGTTTGAACATCCTGTTTTCATACCAGTAGGTGTCAAAATGCTTCTGCAAAGCTCCAGTCCAACAATTTCACTGACATGAGATGCTACAGCAGAATTCACACTCTGCCCACTGTATAGCATGAAAAATATTTGTGGACTTGAGATGCAAACAAAAATTCCATGTTTTCTTTTTGCATCACTCTTTTTTTGACAATATCTACATAACGCAAATAAGTTGCTCATCTTCCCTCTTGCAAGGCTGTGGATTTTCCAGCCCACAGCTACTTTTTTATTTTCTTCTAAGTATTCAGTAGTAGAGAAATCATGAACATCTTAATATACAAAAGCAATGCCAAATGCAGTGTTAATTACAAGTTTTTAATGGGCATGTGTATTTAGAACATGTTGTGGACAACTGTTTCCTTCTGGGATGTATTTAATGCTGGCTTGGAAGTCCTTTCTATCATGCCCTGAGCTCAGATATGCTTCTCTATCACTTCTCCACTCAGCTCAACAAAAGAGTCAAAAAAGGAGATTTGATGGGGGAAAAAACCCACGAAAAAAGGCAATACATAGTGGGAGATGTTTATCTCAGCCACCTATTCCAGCCTTACCAGCATCTTACTGAGATGTCTTCACAGGAGGGAAAATCCCAGATAGGTAAGAGAAGGTCAGATTTCATCTCCTTTGTGGCTCAGAGAGGAACAAAAGAGGCGAGGCATTGTAAAGGGCTGGCCTTGGAGGTGGAGCTTCTTAAAGACCTCCAAAGACTCCTGTCTTCACCACCTCCACTGGAGCAGGGTGGACTTCTCAGACTTCAAGGAAGAGGCAAAGGCATATAATCCCATTTCTTTTGTTCATTGATGGCATGAACATGTTTCTGCATTGTTGTTCTTAAGCCTTCCATTTGTATGGGCTTGGGGCAAAGACAGAATTAGATTATAGAAAATGCATCTGATACAGCTATATAAAAGGAGTTATACTTATGTAATATATCAAAAGCATTTCCTCATGTGTTTCTGCTACCTGCTTAAAAAATGATAAGGAAATAAATATTAAAATAGAAAAGACTATTTCTGTGGTAACACCTACGAAGATGAAACCAAGAAATAAAACAACTATTTCACCTTTCTCATATTTTCACATCTTCCTACATTTTCTACTCCACATTCAGCTCAGACAGCTCTCTCCTAAATAATCAATATTTGTTTGCATTCAAGTGCAAAGAAAAATCATCCACATTTCTGACAAATCAGCAGAATGCTTACACATGCTCCTGGCCCTGAGCAGGAGAGAAAGGCTCATTAACATCCACTATCTCATTGAATCTATGATGTCAGAACTCAAATTTCTAAATATCTACTCACCAAATTGAAATTCAGTCTTGTTAATATTTCCAAGTGCAGATCCAAGCTATTTCAGTCTTTCCGTGGCATATTACTTTTCATACCTTTGTGTGTGCAGATCACCAACCATAATCTGTAGCCAGTGTAAAATCTAAAAGAAAAACATTCATTTTTATAGATGCCCAAAAGACTTCCCAGATCACAGGACTGCAAACAGCAAGGACAAAGAGAACTCTTTGTCTTTTATTCCCCAAATTACTTCATTGAATTTATGAAATAGAGCCGTGGTGAAATCGTGACATGAGCAACAGATACCTAATAAAATCAGTTTTGTCCAACATAAGCTGGCAGGAGTGAAATCCAGTCAGTCAGCTCCCAGTCAAATCTCTTCTGCAAGACAGCAATAGGAACTCTTGCACAGAATTGGACTAAACAACCAAACTTATTACACTGCAGAAGATACGCCTGCAAAATATCTCCTCATCTGATGCCTCGATTTGCATCTGCGTGAGAGAAATGATCGCTGTGTGTTTAAAGCATCCCGAGCAGAATTGTGCAACCCACGCTGACTGTCACTGAGCCCTTGCATCTGGGAGCTGCTGCAGCCTTTGCTTGCGCTGGTCAGCTCCCCAAACCGTGGGCTCTACAGGGCAGGAATGTGGCAGTTCCTCCATCCTCCAGGGTTTTCACCCTCTGCCTCCCCGCAGGCATATTCACATCTTCTGCCTGGGTCTCTAAGACCCTGCGAGGCTTTGCAAGCCCCAGCTCAGCCTGTGGGAAGGGCTGGATGTCTCTGGGCAGGCCAGAACGCCCCTTCAGCCAGCCTTGGGCCAGTCCCTGAGCAGAGGGGGCACTCTGGTTCACAGTGGGATTGGGGAACTGGCAGATGAAAACAAAAGGCAACTCTTCCATTGAGTTACTCAGTTACTGTAACAAGTCCCTTATTCTGTTATCTCAGTTATCTTTTGCTAACAGCTCTCTACCGCCATGTGTCATCTTACGCACTGATAGAGAGGATGTGGCATAGGGCAGGGGAGACAGGGGAGGTGAAGAAGGTCAGATATACGAGATAACCTCTCTGCACAATTCCGTTCTGTTGTGGGATAGATTTACAATGACTAATTGTTAATCAACAGTGACTTTAGGAAAGACCCCATCTTCCAGCCATTCAGACCCCTCCAGGAGCCCACGGCAAGGTGTGTGCTCGTTTTCAGGTATGCCCAGTTCCACACCTGCCTTTCTTCTACACCTCACATCAGGCAAAGGAGGCTGGAACACTGTTTGCTTTATGATTTCAGAGACAGAAACCCTCGATAACTGGGGATGCAGGGCAGGAGTGGAGAGTAACACTGTTCTCTCTGTACACAGCACCTCCTTCTTCAGGAATGCCTGTCTCAGGAGACTTAAGTGTTGGGAATGTGCAGCCCAATTCCATGTCACATACCACCACCACTCGATTATTTTCCTCACTAGCATGAAGTAAAGCTAAATTATATGCTATGAGTGACCCAAAGGCCCTTGAGAAGCTATTTTACCCTTCAGCAAAGAATAATTCTCCCAGTCCTGCTGCAGCAGCCAGCACACGACCCTTTCCCTGAAAGGCTTTGTTGCTGACAGCAGTCAGCCAGAAACCCATGGAGAAAATCTGTGGTTCCACAGCAGAATTTTCCTAGTTCAGGCATCCCCTTAGCAGCATGGATATTACATAACTGGCAGTGTTGTCTTCAGAAACCCGGCTAGGACAGCTTTATGTCTTGGAGTCTCTGCTAGGACACTTACCAGGGCAAAAGAACAGCAGCAGAGCCAAAGCTCTTGTGCTCCACTCTGTATCTCTGATTTTACACAACCCCATGACTTGCTGCAGGGCAAGCCCTAAACAGTGCCAGTGGTCTAATAAGAAGCTGTCTCCGATGACAAATAATTGAACACTGTTTTTGAAGATATTTTTGGAGGGACAACAACTGCCCCAGTGCATCCAATATGTTGTTGTTTTTTCCTTAATCTCTTACACCTCTCCAAGAACAAGTCTGGTATATGGCAAGCTATGGGAAGGAGAGGCATAGAAGGGCCGTTCAAATGCTCCCCAGACACAAATCACACTTGGTATATAAATGCAGATTTATACGCTTGTTAAAGAAAGCTGCTCTTGCCTGGATAATCCTCACAATACCTTCCTGAGGCATGTGGACAAGTGTCGCCCTCCTAGTTTTATAGAAAAGTAAGGAAACGAGTTTGGTGAGATGGAGAACTCATTTCTCCCCAAAACTCTGGGGTTTACAACTGTCTGAAGACTGACAGCATTTGCTTATAGAGCTCAGCACACACCAGGGTTTAACATCACCAAGACTCAATAATATCACATAAATAGTATCATTTTGATACTGTCAGGTGGTGCTACTAGGAAGACTAAAGCCAAAGTAACTACCATTTCCAGGCCCAGATGAGCCTATATCTCCCCACAGCTGGTTACAGCTCCCTTCCTATCTTCTCCATTGGTCTCACACTTTTCATTCAATCAACTGAAGAATCTCCAAAAGTTGGAACTGAAGATTCCCTGTGTGCAATCTCTCACAGAAGCAATCACAGTGGTCTATAAATTACAGCATCTCCAGGGACACACATTCTACAGTGTAACATGGGACATGTTCAAAGAGTAGATCTTTTGTCGTCTTACATGAAATTTGTAAATAATCATGAATTTTCACACTGTTACGACATAGAAGATAATCCTTGTCTTCTTCCTGTTAAGACACGGAGTGGATTGCAGCTCAGAAGCAGCACAGCTGAGGCAACAGAGGAGTGAAAGGGTTCCACAAAGAAGGCAAAAAGCTACACTAACACAACGCTGGGATTGCCCTAATTTTTGTTTGTTTGTTTTTTCATGAATCACATAGGAAAAATCAAACGAACAATGTGTCTGAATTGCTTCTGCTATCTTAAATCTAGCAGTGAAGTAATGCATGAAGCAACCCCAAGTTTGTATCAGGTTATAATCTAGAAAAAGTATCAGTAAGTAAGAAACTACTTAAAGGTCTTTTTCCATGTAAAATATCAGTGAGATTTGTTTTTACCCATGTCAGAAACAGAATCATCAAGAGATGTTTGGAACACAACAACAGATACCCTTGATTTGTTTATTGCATTCATATTGCTACTTTTTAATTTGATAACTTTCAGACTAATATAAATATTTCCCAATAAGTCAACAAAAAACCCAGGAGTGAGGGGAGTTTCCCCTAACTTCCCACAAAATTGGAATTGTAAAAGAGGAAAACAAGAGGGAAATCATGACTTGAGAGATGCAGATAATGATCAGCCTAGTTCTGACTTCACAAGCAGCCTGTGGGAGAGAAATGTTCTGTCTGACATCAACTTCAGGCAGGATATAAATCAGCCATTGAGATATAAGATTGTTCCACAGTGGCAGAAAGTTTCTCACTCTCATTTTGCCATGCCTCCCTACTCCTGACAACATGTGATTAAGTAAAATGCAATAGAGAGGAAAGCACGACGACTGAAGATGCCTATTGACCTGAAGGCATTTTCAGCAATATAGTGCAGTTAGAGACAGAGGCTGAGGCATTCACAGTCACAAAGTCAAATAAACAGGATGATGGCATGCAGGTGTGGTGCAGTTAAATAAATAACTAGATTGTTTTATAAGTCAGATGTGCAAATTAAAGATAATGATTAGTTATACAACTGTGTCCTGAGGGGTATCCGACCCAGCATCACCTGTTGGTCGAGAGAGGGGATTGTCCTGCTCTGCTGTGCTCTGAGATGGCCTCACCTTGGATATTGTGTGCAGTTTTGGGTACCACAACATCCAAAAGATATTAAGCTCTTAGAGAATGTCCAAAGGATGGCCGTGAGGATGGATGCTGCATAGTGCAACTGCTACCTGATTACGTATCTTCTGCTGCAGCGGGTCTGCGCTGCTTCCCTGCCACGGGATAAGCCAAAGGGCCGCTACAATCTGACAGCAGTGCTTAATGAATATGTGTGAGGGACCAGACACACCCCAGGAGTGAGAAAAGGTTCCGCTGTCCCACAGGAGGGTGGCTGCTGATTGCTAGGAAACCAATGACCCCAAGCACCTCCAACTCAAATATCAACACATCCAGATCCTCAGCTGTCAGGGGTTCTCTTGCAAGCTGCGCATGGGCTGCCTTCTCTAGGAGCTGGACAGAAACAGCAGCAAGGTTCCCCAGAAAAGTTCTCACACTGTGCTCAGGTTATTAGGGACATTAAACACCCATTTTTTTGGAGGAACTTGCAAACACAACGGCAGGATTGCCTGATCAGTGGGAACATCAGTATAGGAATGTGTGTGACACCAGCTTCTGAGGAGCTCATTAGTTGTCAGATTGGGTCTGGATTTACAGCTTTATTTATTTTAGAAAAATGAACCCTGGACAGATCAGACACAATCCATGCTGCTGCCACTGGCATCTAGCAGAAATTGGAATTGTACGATATGCATGTACATTAAATACCATGAATTCTGAAACAGATTCCAAGTACTGTGAAACTTTGGCTGGCAAAGGACTCTCTGTAGAGGCGAAAGGCAGACAGTTAAAACTATGGGCTCCTCAAAAGTTTTGCTGAGAATAATCCCTGCTGGTCAGGCTCTGATGGAGGGGACACACTCTGCTCCATCTGTGGCCTTATACCATAAGTTAGCACTACTTCTGAGATTTACAGAACTGCAGAGGGGGAGCAGAGATAAGGCACAACCCATGAGCATGTACCTGGGAGTGTCAAATACGTACCCAGGAGTGGTGTTTCTGGGCCATTCTGGGGCTCTTTTCTGCTGTCATGCCGTGTATACATAAATATAGACTTGCACTTACGTATCTGGCATGTACCAGTATCTCTTTACTAGTCTGCAGTGTCCTCCTGGTTTAATTTAAGAATAAATCACAGAGACTGATATGCGAGTTCCCTCTTGTGACCGAATCATGTTATAGCAACACCTGAAAGTACGCACACAGTATGTGTTTAAAAAAACAGACCTTTAGGGAGCAAAGAGACAATTCAGATTGCAAAGAACCCGCCTGTTTTGCATTTTTTTGTTCCTCACCGACTGATCTAACAAAAAAATAAAATCGCAGCATCTGTGGATAGTACAGAAGAGCATTAACAGCAATGTGTCTTTGAAGAAGACTATCAGAAAAATTAATCAGAAAGGAAGATGAGGTTGCTAAAGCTAAAATATTCTTTTATCTATACATAAATCCTAGGACTGATGGATAAAATCCAAAGAGAGTGGAGGAAACTGTTTGAAATCCCTTTTATAAGCTTTAATGGTGTTAGAATTTTCCTTCCTCGCAGAGGAACTGCAGCAAATCCACTTTTCCCTCCTGCCAAGTGGGTGAACAGATTTCCTCAAATCTGTGAAAAACACCCACCACTTGGCAGCGAAAGGAGATATGGGCATAAAGAGATCATGACTGAGTGAAATACAGGATTGAAAGGGAACTGAGAGTGTTGCTGAATCCCTTCCTCTCATCTGAAGCAGATGAGATGTATGTCCAGACCATCCTTGCCCAAAATTTTGCTTCTCTGCTCTGAAATCTTCCAAAGAGGGTTCTGGAGGCTCCATAGGCAGCCTTTCCAAGCCATAACTCAGCTATAAAAATACAAAGCTTTTTCTAGTATTAAAGCTCAAAATGTTGGTCACTGCTTCAGGAGCTAATTTATTATCAGGTATTTCTATTATCAGCTATTTTTCCGATCAAATCAAATCTTCCGCTGCCTGCTTTGGACAGCCTTAGTCCTCTACACTTTGTGTTTTCTCAGTGCGGAGGGCACTGTTTGTTAAAGCAAGTAATCAAAGCCCAGAGTATTAGAGATGGCATCTTAAAGGCAATTTGTTGTGTGCTCAGCTCAAAGACATTTATCAGAACCTAGGTGGATATGGCCATCTCAGAGGATTTCATTGCTCAGGTCAGCCACACTGAGATCTATGTATCAACACCAGTAAACAGACGCTGGAGTAGCTGGCAAGTTATTTTTAACTCAGTTGAGATAATATTGAGTCAGAGGATCAAATAACCTGTATTTTACGGATTAGTGGGCAGAGTTCCCCATCGAAAGTGTCAGGGCACTAATACATTAATAACCTAATAGGCACTAACAGCCCTGAGCAGCCTGGGGCCTCACCCCCACCCTGCCCCAGGGCCCCAGCTGCCCATTCAAGCTCAGCCCTGGTCAGCAAACCCTCCCAGAGCAAAGCAGGAGCTGTGCTGCCCGGAGCCTGGCCTGGCTTGACCTTGGACCTGCCCCATGACGTGGGCTCTGGTTAAGCCTGGCTGCCACCCCTGGGCCAGCCTGGCTGGGCTGGACAGTGACCCCTGCCCAGCCAGCACCCCCTGCTCCCAGCCAGCCCCCGGCATGCCCTGACTGAAATCCTATTCAACAAGTTAATGATTGAAAAACTGGTCTTTGCTAGATAGGGATTACATAGATGTGTATTTAAATTAGAGATTAAAACACACTGGCCCAATGGGGTTTGAATAACGTGCCTGCAGTACACCACAGGAATTCAGCATCTCCACATAGTTTATTTTCAGACAAGTTATAAACTATTCATACAGCTTTGTGGCTTTTTCCACAGGAAGTACAAAGAGCACCCATATCAATAATATTTCTTGTACTTGTTTTGCAGTTTGATGGGCACTGTTAACTGTAGCTATTAACAATTTCATCTAAAAGACAAGTGTTTAGCATATATATAAACCAACTGTAATATACCATCTTATAGAATCGTAGAACTAAACCAAGCGATTGGATTGCCACATACTTGGACTTACTCCCTTCAGTGATTCATGCTTGTTTCTGGAGAGACAATATTAGACTGCTTTTGTATTTCGAAAAGCTCATCTTAGGAAGATTTATCCATTTAAACCCGTTTTAACTCATTCTTATAAAGGAAGGCATTTGCAAATAGGCATGTAAATAAACTGCTCTTTTCCCTAATTGTATTTCAGGTTCAGTGAAGGCAGTAGAAACTTTCACAAAGGGTGATTTCTATTCCTAAGACAGGTTGTTTCTTGCTGCCTGTCTAGCAGAGCAGCTCACAAGGCTCCAGCTCACATGACATACTAACCCACTTTCTGGGCCTGAGCGTCATTCACTGTTCCAGCCTGCACAGTTAAGTTTAAATTGTTAAAGCTGCAGAGTTTGATCACGAAGTTTGAGTCTTTGGGTTTTAAATTAACAAGGACAGTTCAGCTTTTAAAAGGATTGGCTACAAGACAGGACTTCCTTGGCTTAGCACATCGATACAAATGCAACTACTTTCAGAAAGAAGCTGGACTGACCCTGGATATCCTTCAGCTTGGAAATGATGGTGCCTGTGTGAAGTGTCAGCCCAAGCCCAGCACCACGGCCTCCACTGTAATCTTTCAAGACCTCAAGACCATCAAACACACTGAGAAGAGTATCCTGTGGTTATGTGGATTTGTCAGAATTGTTGTCAAGACGAAAACGAAGCAGAGCTTGCTTTAAAATGTGTAAGTCCTGCTATGAAATTCAGCTATGCCAAAGCTGGCACAATAAAAAAGCTGGCAGTGATTTCTTTTTTGAGAACTTTCTGTAGGAACTGGCTTTGTACACCACAACACTGTATGGTTTCCTCCTTGATCTGACAATAAACAGCCTTGACTTTATCTCCTTAAATTTTTTTTCCAACTCGCTCCTCTCACTTTTGGAATCCTTTTGTTAAAAGCTGGCTAAGAAATGGTCAATAAGCAAGACTTTTCACACAGTTTTTGTAAAGTTTCCAAGTGCATGGCATACTGATTCTGAATTGGCATATGTTCATCCTTTGGTCTCAGGGAAATTTTGATTTCCTGAAAGCTTTTTTATTCTAGTTAACTCATGGCTTTACTCAGACTGTTTTTCTTAATTACTACTTCAAAGCCCAATGATAAAAAATTGAATATTGCAATTGATCAAAGTACAGAAGGAGTATATATTACGAAACCTGTGTGAAATATTATGCCAAATATTCCTGTAATCACCATAAACATGAGAAGTGAGTAGAATATATCTTTCTGTAAGTCTGGTTCCAGGAGAGGCAACCACAGGGGGAAGGCTAAGCTTGACTTTAAGTAGCTGGATGACGTGCGCAGTAACAGCTTAGACAAGCAGGGTCTGTATCCTGTGTCCCAGCCTGTATCAAGGCCAAGTTGGATGGGGCTCTGAGCAACCTGGTCTAGTGGAAGGTGTCCCTGTCCATGGCAGGGGGTTGGAACAAGATGACCTTTAAGGTCCTTTCCAACCCAAACCATCCTGTGATCCAGTGGAGCAGTATGCTTTCATCTTTGCATCTTGTGTATGAGAGGATTTGGAGACACAAGCAGAAGCTCTGTGCCAGGCACCTGGAAGATGAGCAGAAGACACAATCCCCTGCGTGTGCCCATATTTGTGCTTATTTTCTTCCAGTACTGTCAAATCCACAACTGATTTTTCTTTTACTCATATATACCAGTAAGCATCTGAGCAATAAAGAGCACAGCTTTAAAAGGCATAGAATCCTTCTATACTATTCTACACTTGTCCATTTTAAGTTGGGTATAAAATATGTCTCTGCTAGGCTAGATCAAAACAGGAAACTCTTTTACACAGAAAGACTCAGAGATTAGCCTATATGAATCTTTCTGAAGTACGTTTGGAGCTGCTCCTGCACAGCAGCCCAAAGGTTATTGGCAAGGCACCAAAGAAACCCATGACTGGCGGATTTAGATACCAGCTGCAAATCTGCATTAATCTCTGTTTACAATCTATCCTCTATTACTGTCTACAGAGAGTAACTCCTAAGATAAAGATGCTTTTTGTAGCAGTATTTACCAGAAAAAAAATCAGTTTAAAACTGTATGCTAGGAACAAAATGCTTGAAAAAATTACCTGGAATTGAATCTACTACTTCCTGTGCACTCTGAACAAAGCAGTCAAGAACCATATAGGTAAATGATTTTGGTAGATTTTCTAAACTCTATGGATTTTAAATGTGTAGTATATTTTCTCTCTCTGAGGAAATTGCGTACTTTGAAGATGTAATGGTCACTGCATGATAAATACTCATTAGCCCTTCAACATGCTAATTTTCTGGGTTTTTTCAGGTGTACGTGAAGAAACTGTATTTTACTGTCACACAAATACTCAGTTACATTTTGCCAGCCTTGGTTTTATGTAGGGCAGATGTAATCTACCACGGAAATGCTGCTCATGTTTAGCATTACCTCCTGATAAAAGGATGATATAAAGGCTTGTTAATGGTTAATAATTGCTACATATGCAACAGCCAGGAAATCAGTGGCTGCAAGTGTTTTGTAGCAGTTGGTAATAAAAACTCCATTGTTCAGATATAACTGAAATAATAGAGCGGCACTGCCTAGTGACAAGCTGTTATGCAGTATGTCTGCATAGATAAAATCTGCAATTTTTTTAAAATTATGCTTTAGATGGCAAATTAAATGCTTTTGGCATCTGCAGTTTGGACAAAATGCAGTACTCAGCCCTCTCTCCTTGGGCAGGCAGCGAGCACACACACAGAGCACGCAGGGAAAGCCTTGCTGTTCAGGAATTTCGGCCAACAGACACCTAAAAATCAGTAATAGGGGCCTGTACCCCATCTTCTTGTGAGGTGCCAGCTGGGCTGGCTGGGGCTGCCCCTGAGGGGGGCAGGAACGCGAGCCCACTGAGAGGATGCTGCTCCTGCATCAGCTCTGAGCCTCCTGCCCCAAAGGACAGAGCTCCTTCGGTGCAGGCCCATCGAGCTCTTCTTCTCTTGCTCTGCTTCCCAAACACTTTTCTTGTCCTCAGCACAAAAACGACGTGCACCCTACATGGCCCTGCATCCCCTACACAGCCCCAAATCCCTTACATGACTCTAAAATGCCCTGCATCCCTTACATGGTCCTACATCCCCTACACTGCCCCGCATCCCTACATGACCCCTCATCCCCTACAATGCCCTACGTTCCCTACAATGCCCTGCATCCCTTACACAGCCCTACATCCCCTACACAGCCCTGCATCCCCTACATGACCCCTCATGCCCTACAGAGCCCTGCATCCCCTGCTCCTGCCCGGCCCTGCCCCTGCCCGGCCTGACTCTGCGAGGGAGCCGCGCCGAGGCGGCGGTGAGAGCCGGGGGGCCGTGGCGTGGGGGGTGTGTGTGTGTATCTGTGTGTGTNTCCCCTACACGGCCCCACATCTCCTACACAGCCCCGCATCCCTTACGTGACCCCTCATCCCCTACAGAGCCCTACATCCCCTACAACCNGACGGACAGGCCGAGCGGGGCGGCCTGGGCTGCGGGGACGGGCGGGCGGACACACAGACAAACAAACACACACCCAGACACAGGGACAGACACACAGACAGAGGGACAGACACAGGGACGGCCCTCAGAGCCCCCGGTCCCCTCAGCCCGTCCCGCCGGGGGCACCGCGCTGGGAGCGGCTCCCGCCGACGGGCTGATTTTTACACTACAAAGCGCTTCAGCAGCTCCTTAAAGCCTGGTGGGAGCGTCGCTAGGAAAGCTGGGGAAACGACGATTTTTGTTTATTTTTCTTTTAATGTTTATTTCCGTGCCGTGCGGGTGAGCCCCGAAGCGCTGTGCGGCCTCAGGTGTGCCCCGGGCCCTGAGGGCGCTGCGGGGGCGGCTCCTCCGTGAGTACATCAATAATCAATACACGGCGGCACAACACCAGTGCCCGCATTTCATCACCAAAAGCGCACTGCGTTCGTATTCCTTAAGTCGGAACTAACGCAAGCCTTAAGGTGTTCGGCTGAGCCTGGGTTATTCTTAGATCCCTTGAGGATTTGTCCTAAACATGCTGGAAATGGGATAAATCCCCGAGGAGCGAGGCTCAGTTTTGAGAAGAATGAGGGCTGATTAAAATAAAGCAGTAATCCCTTCCAGAAGCAAAAATGCCACCCATTAAGAGTCTGCTGTGCCCTAGATGAAGAAGCAGCTTAATCTTGGAGCTCATCGTGCCGAAGGACGAGATGGAGACTTAAGCTTAAAATGTGTTGTTTTCCCTATTTTTGGAAATGCACTCAGCAGCAGCTCCCACCCCCTGTGCAGCACCTGCTGCTCCTTAGTTCCTTCACGTGGCCTCGGTGCTGTCCCCGAGCTCTTAAAGACACTGAGATTAATGGGACGTCTATTTCAGCTGTTAAACATTAATTTCCGAGTGCTGGAAAGTTAAAGCTTAATTACCAACATGCCTGCTTTATCCCAGAGGATTTCCAAGCTTGGTTGTTAGAAAGGTTTGTTTGGTTTTTTTTTATTTCTCATGAATCGCATTTGGGTTTGGTTATGTTGCTTTGTTTTTGTTTTCATGGCCTCTACTAGAAACCTGATTTTATGGTGTTTTAATAATTGCTGCTGAGCCTTGGTGTTGGGAACTGAAAGGGGAATCTAGAAATCAGAGGAAGCAGTTGTTTCCTTGTGGCTTGGATCTGTGATGATCTGGGTTATAGCAGTAAAACCTCTTTTTTTTGAACTGATACTGTAGCTTGGGAAACAATGAACAGCTGCTTGGTTAGCAGAGCCACTGCTCACCAATTCTCACATCCCCCACCGAGCCCCTCTGCCACAGGAGAGGTTTACAATGCCCTAATTTTAGCAGAAGTTTATGGTTCTGTTACCAGAGTAAGTTGCAGAGTTACTTAACCTGATTTTTTGGTGGAATCCTTGTTGTTGTTTGTGGATTTGAGATAGTTTGAGTAGGGTAATGTGCAGCTGTGCAAAACGCCTGATCACAGGACTTCGAGGTCAAGGAGCTTGTGGAGAAAAAGAGCTGGATGGAGCAATTTTTGATACTTTGCTTTACACAAATGAGGATATGAATAGATTTGATGACCCTCATCAGTTATTGAAGTAATTTCAATGACTATGTTGCTGCTCTTTATCTTGGATAATAATTTGGGTAACTACCTGAGATAACAATTCACTGTCGTTTGCATAACAAGCTTGTATTTGATTGCATCTCTGATAACTAGGGCTTTTTTATTATAAATGTTTCTGCTTACATGACTTAAGCAGATTTGGATGGTTCTCGTGGCCTTAGACACTCAGATATACATTAGATGTGCATCTGATTATATTTTTTTTTGTTGACAGTAATTTTCAGTAGCTTTTTTAAATGTAGTATCTAAATTTTTGCTACTTGTTATCTTCAGTGTAAAAATATGAATGTCCTTCTGTACTGAGGGGTCTTAGGACAGGTCTGTGCAAGAGAATCTCCCTTCCTTGGGTGGTAGTCTGTGATTATTCAGCTGTTATAGATAACCAGTCCAACACTTGTGAAATTCAGAAGTCTGCTGAGCATTGTAGGCAGTCTTAATTTTTGACTGCCTACATTTGATACATCTATTACTATAAATGGATATTACTGTCCTTTTCTTAAATTTCAGGTGTGACTTTACTATTAATAATTACTTTTGCTTGCAGTGACACTGGGAAGTGTTGGGAAAAATACTAAGTGTAGAACAGGTGGAGAGGTACTCTTCCCCCACCCCCATGATAGGCATGTGAAGTTTATCACAACAAGGCTTCCAGTTACTTTGTGTGTTTTTATAAAAAAAACCCAACTTCTTGATACTCTTGGAGATAAAGCTCTGAGCGATTACTTATGCGGGAAGACACTGAAACATAAACTCATCTGTAATGTAGTATTAAAAAAAAATAGGTGTGGAGGGACGCAGGGGGCTTTTAATCTGAACCCCTGGAGTGGTTTCTTGTGCTCCTCCTTCGAGGGCTGTCAGCTGGCTCCGGGAGCTCGTAAACAGGGAGGAGGCTGCGGTGGGTGGGTTGTTGTTGCAGCTCCTGCCCTGTGACTGCAGCCAGGGCTGGGGCAGGTGCTGAGCCAAGGCTGCGGCACGTTTGGTGGTAGCAACCTGTGCCACGTGGCCTCTGTGTGTTCATCACCTGCCACAGGTCCCCAGGCCTTTGGACAGCCTTGCCAGCGAAGAAAAAACATTTGGTTTGGTTTTTTTTTTAAATCTGTATTTTTCATGATTCTTAGAATACACTAGTAGTTATGGTGTTGTTTACCAAACTTCACTGCTAGTGGTGATGGTAATGCAAATACTGAAAAACTGACTGTTTACATTGTACTGTCGATCAGCACAATGTAAATGCAGTTGCAACACTTGTTTCCCATCGGTTTTATACTTAATCTGAACTCACGTTTCTCTCAACGGCAATATTTGCAATGAGGGATGAGCTGCCTGGTGTTAAGATGATGCCCTTAAGCTCCTTTGCTGAAGCAAGGAAACTTACAAATTGATGTCAACATATTTTCCTATCATTTTTGCGTTGGATGTAATATGAGGATTGTTCTTTGCAAAACTAATAAAGGTTTTTGTGGCATTTTACCTGGACAGGAGGGGAAAGCAGACAGATGCATGTGAGCGCCCCATGGCTGCAGCTGCCTCAGTTCATTCAGTTACTGCCTATTGTAACTCGGAAGCATTCTTTAGGTAAGAAAGTTGCTTTAAAATATGTGGTTTATAAACTTAGTGCATTTCTGTGTTGAATCTTTAAATTGCATCTCAGTGGTTTGCACCGTCAGTTAGAATGTTATTTATGTATTCTGTTTATATGCGTCATAAAGCTGGTTCTGTTTGTTAGACCCTGCCAGTACCTGTGGAAAGGAGTTGTGTGTGCTGTACAGACTCTGCTCACTTCACAGGAGAGAGAACACGTGATCCTTGGAGACTGTGCAATGCAAGGCCACCATAAATGGCAGATTTCTTCAGGTGCCACCCACGGACAGAGTTACTAATGAATATCAACTTTCTCATTATAGACAAACATGACTGTTCAGCTCTTAAATTTCCTGATGTGTCAGTTGAGCACAGGCTGCAGTGTTTGATTTTGCAGAGAAGGTGTGGGCTGCTTTTCTTCATAAATAGCACATGTACTACACCTGAGCTAAACTTTACAGCTATAAAGCTGATTTTAACTGGGTAGTTCTCCATAAGATGAAAAACCTCATGTCCCATCTTTTAAAAACTAATAAAGAAGTGCAGCATTGAAAAATTTCTAAAAATGTTATTACTGGATGAACACAATGCCTGGTAAACATTTTACATTTCTAAATCTGCTTTTGAAATCTGTCATGATGTAATGTAGTGGGTGTTGCTGTTTCTGTAGCTTTCCATTAAAACATCTTCAAATATTGTAAAGTGGGGAACCGAATGTGGAGGTTTGGGGTGTATTTTCTCATAGCAGTCCAAGATACTCTTTAATACTAAGATACAGGGTAGTTTTTTCAGATTAGTACATGGGAGGGTATTCGTATGCTATTGGTATCTTTTTTCCAGATACAGTGTAATTGGTCAAAAGTAGTTTTTAATTGGTCAAAGCAGTGTTTCTTACTGTCAAGATTATCATAATGCAGTAAGCATAGTTTTGGAGTAAAAGTGAGTAAAGTTTAAAGCCAAGAGTCTTTAAATTTTGAAGAATCAGAAGTCGTATCTTTAAGTAAACTCTTCTGATTTATGTGGTTTTGATATACAGCAGCCTGAAAAAATAAACACTTCTTATCCGTGTTTGTAATTCCTTTAGGTAATACCCAAGAATCCAGAGGTATATCTGTGTTTCACAAGAGTACTCATGTGACTAAAATTATAGTTAACACAAAAACTAGATTTTTGCCAACAACTACACCTTCCCATTAGTTAAATGATATTTTTCAGTAAACGTTGGTAAGACTAATTTGCTGGTCACATTCTGTTGTTCTCCTTCCACATCTGCCCTGCAGAGCAGTGTGCACGACTCAAATCTGTTCCAAAATTGATTTTAGTCCTCCCTCTGAGTTTCCCAGATGCTGCAGAAGAGTTTTAATTTGATTGGTGGCTTCACAGGTTGGTTCATCTTCTGGGACCCGTCCCTGCCTTCTGGTTAAGGAATCCACGCACACACACAGGATGACTCAAGAGTGGGATGGATGTTCAGATCCCGAAAAGGTGCTGGTAACTTGACAGGAACCTCCACATTCTTTGGAGGTATGTGAGCATGTAAACCTCTCAGTGAATAGTACCTGGGTTATAGCACATGGAACTATGATTTAGTGAACTTCAGCTGTGTTTTACAATATGGACTGTTTAGATGTGAAGTATTCAGAAGGAAACAAGCATTCATATTCTCACAGTAAATATTTGGGCTTCATGTTTGGTAAAAACTTTTCAATACATAACCAATAGAACCTATTTGTGGCTTTGCATGCCACAGCAAGTAGTGTGAATTAATTTTGCTAGATTTAGAGGACTGTAGTATAGAATATTAAACATAAAAATTTGGGAGATAACTAGCTTTTAAAGGATGTAGCAACAAGAACAAGGTCTGGCCATGTTCCATCAACTGTTCATACAGCTGGAGTGGACGTGCTGCTTGTGGTCTGTAGCGTGACCTGTGTTCTAGGGCAGTGCCCTTTCTGGTTGTTCTCAGATGCCAGAACCTCTTTGTGGGAGCTGAATCAGAACCCATGAAGTTCAAGTAAGTTTCAAATAAGAGAGCAAAAATTTCAACCAAGATGTTGCAGATCTGCATGAGAATAGCAGTAGCAAAGAGAAGCTTCTCAGACAGCGGAAGTTGTTTAATTTGGTTTTCTATTCTGGACTTTAGTTTTAGCAAACAGCTAGATTTGTAATTCTCTCGAGGAGGGAGGAGGAAGAACAAAGAACAGGTATTTGACTCAAAAGGTATTTAGCCTTTGCTAAATTTAGCAAGGCTATGAGCAACTGTAAGAGTTATGTAATGGTTAATTACTACATCCACACTTAATGCTTTGGAATGCCCATTCATTGTGTGACTTAAAGCACTCAAAAGTCATAAAACATGGTTGTGTGGATGATAATTTCATGATCTTGTGGCAAAATGTTTATTCATGCTGAGATTGCATCATCATTACAGTAGTAATACTGTTAATGTAAGCCCCATGTCTGTTCAGGGAAGAAAACCTTCTGGTTTTTAATATCATTTAAAGAGTGTTGGTAGCTTATCCTTCTTCATATAGTGCTGATCTGATTCCAGTCATTAATGGAACTTTAAATAGACTGAGTGAAGATTTATAACTACTGCTAAAATGAATTCCCTGCTGGTTAAGATAATTTGTCAGGAGGTCAAGCAGTAGTGAAGCTGTTCATATGAACAGCTCTTAATTAATTGAGTAGGTTGTTCTTTCCCACTTTTCAAAGAATGCACGTGCTTTCTTTTTATGAAAATGGAGTTTGTGTGTCAGACACCTCCTCAGCTAGACAGATCAGGTTTTATAAGTTGGGGAAAATGGCAGGTAGGTTACTGATAGGATAGTATGTATTTTGGCAGCTGTTTCTGCCATTTTGGGGGGCTTTGTTTGGTTGGGTTTCTTTCCCCCCATAATGAGGATACTATGGAAAATTTTCAGTCTGGAAAAAGCATGCAGTAAGGGTTGCCATGGAAGTTTGCTCAGTTAAAATCTAGATAATGTGCTCTGTTTGTTCTTGAAAAATGCATGGTTGCTTTGAAAATATTTTAGACTGGATGGGAAGAGAGAAGGTCTGGCTGAACGTCTGACTAGTGGGACATTTGAGAAGGGGCCTCAGCCTGCACTAAAATGAAGTGGCATTTGAAAGAGTCAAAGACAGCTGCTGAGAATTGTCTGAATCACAGAATTCAGTCTAGATTGCACTGCTTCAGCCTGTGAAAGCAGAACTTTTCCTTAGGCTGCTCTTTTCTGAGTTCTGACATTATGGCAGTTGTCCCTCGGTGAAGTTTGCTGAATTCCAAGGTCACTGTCCTTTCTCCTGCTGAAAAACAGCATGTGAGCTTCACTTACTTTGCCCTGTTTGGATAAGTGGCCTCTGAAGTTTTTTGTTGTTAGCTGTACAAACTTTTTTCCCCTGCCTGGCACGATTTGGAAAAAATTAATACAAAAGTAAAGGGAAGGTGGGCAAAACTTTTCAATCTGACTCTTCTGAACATACCTGTTCCAGGTTTATCTGTGTTTAAAAAGGGAGTTTATGAATTAGGTTCTGTAGTTGATAAACTTCTTTGAGAAATCAGTAGTAGATTCCATCATTTGTCTGCTGAGTTTAAATTGAAACTGAAACATTTTTTTTCTGCTTAAATGAAATTGCTGTTATACTTCTTTTTCCCTAGAAAATGCATCATGTACTATGAAATACTAACACATGAAACTAGACTTGGTAAATTCACAAACCCAGGTTCTCCAGATTCAAGTCAAGTTGTAGAAAATAAAAGGTACTGAGAGAGAAGGTCCTTGCCAACATCTGTGCACTGGATAGTGACATATGGACATGCTTCTTTTCAGAGTAACATGCTATATTTAAACTTTATTACCTTGTTATCTCACCTGGGTTTCCACTGCGCTGTCTTCCTCCCCTGATCTTCTCTGTTTTTCTGAAGACCTGCTGTGCGTGAGCCCTTTCAGGAAACTGCAGTTTGAACACGTTGGATCATTACAGTCCCTGACACTTTCACCATGAAGAGAGCTGGGCAGAGAGTTGTGCTTGGAACTGAAGCTCCTCAAACATCACAGACAAGCAAAAAACAGAAAACTAGTTTGTATGGCTCAGTGTTTGGTGAACCTGCCCTGGGCACCTCGATGGACTGGGGCAGCCTCCCCCACCACGTGATCCTGCGTGTTTTCCAGTTCCTGACTTTAGTGGACCGAGCCAGGGCATCTTCAGTTTGCCGGAGGTGGAACGAGGTTTTTCACATCCCGGATCTCTGGAGGAGATTTGAATTTGAACTCAGCCAGCCAGCCACTTCGTACTTAAAGTCTACACATCCAGATCTCATTCAGCAGATTATCAAGAGGCACGCTGATCATCTGCAGTACGTCAGCTTCAAGGTAAGCCTTGAACAGGAGCCTGGGGTGTCACGTTACTGTGTGCAGGGGATGGAGCTGCTCTGTGTCAGCTGGCTTAAGGCCTGGACCTGGGAAGGCTTTTGGTCAAAAATGTAACTACTGCAGCAGTTTATTTCCACATGTGCACACAGTTGCCTTCAATCTTGTACACTCTAATTTCTACAAAGTAAAGGGCTATTGTCATGCAAAACAGTGGAGGAAGGTGAGATGAAAGAGATTTGTCCCAGGTTACTCTTCAGGCTTATGAATTGAGAAGCAACTCATTATTTAAGGTGCTGTCCATGCAGATGAAATGGATTAGTTTGCTGGAGCATATCTAAGCTTTGTCAAGTCTTTTTTGGGTTCTAAGAATTGGCATTTAAAATATGTGTATGTTGCACTGTCTATTGCAGCACCAGTGCCATTAGAGTACTGTAATAACATGAGGTTATTTGAAGGCTTAAATTTAAGCTCTCTTCATACTAGAAATACCCAGCAGACATACTCAGGAAAACTTTCTCATAGTAACTTTCCTGAACTCTTTCTTGTCTTGAAATTCCTCATTAGTGTTGCACTTTGTCCCTGTGGTAATTGCAGTGTGGAGCAATACAACTGAGAGGTGTGGAACTTGCAGTCTTGGGTATCCATAGTGCTGTTTTCTAAATAGTACTGAAAAATGACTTCATTGCTTTCAAATTGCTTTTATAGGTTGATAGTAGTACTGAGTCAGCAGAAGCGGCGTGTGACATCCTTTCTCAGTTGGTGAACTGTTCCATCAAGACACTGGGATTAATCTCTACAGCAAAGCCAAGCTTCATGAATGTCTCTAAGGTAATGTTCTACAGACTGTAACTAGATACTTTAGGCTCATCATTGTGTCCACTTATCTCTGTTTTATTACAGTGAAACAATAAATCAGAGTGGATGAGTTAGTTACTGAGTCTAAAGTTAACTTTGGTCACATGCAGCAGCATGTTTTTAAACAAATATCCCATATGTTCATGTTCACATAAGCCTTTCTCTGTTACACAAGAAAGGGGATACCTGAGAAGTGATTGTTTTTGTACTTCGTGTGTGCAGAACATGAGGTTAAGAAGCAATTCTGCCTATTGTTTCATAAGATGTTTTCCCTCTCCTTTAATTTCTCCAAACAGGCTCATTTTGCTTCAGCACTGACAGTAGTTTTTGTAAACTCCAAGTCATTATCATCAATCAAGATAGATGACACACCACTTGATGATCCTTCCTTGAAGGTTCTTGTTGCTAACAATAGTGATACTCTAAAACTGCTAAAAATGAGCAGCTGTCCTCATGTTTCACCTGCTGGTGAGTAGTGACTGTATGTGAAAAATGAAGTAGTAAAGTACCACAAAACAACAGTGGGAACACACACACAAAATGCCTGATCCACAAATCAACTAGTGCCTGGTGGGATCAAGGAGATTAAAGCAGTTGTCAGTACTGGTTTTGCAAGGTGCTGTGAATGTGTCCAGGTTTCACAAAGCAGTGGTGTAAGGCTGTGAGTGTTTCCAGTTTCTGTAGTGCCCTCGTGTGTCCAGATCTGGATCTGAACTCATTTGTTGCTGAAGGGCTCACTCCCTTCAGTATACAGCCTTGCTAGAAACTTCGGAGGGCTTTTGGGTCCCACTTGCCTTTCTCCTGAAACCTTAATGGTAGGGAAAGGGAGTCTGGATCTGATCTGTTTGCTGTATTCTTCTCTGGAGTCCACAAAAAGTGACTTAAATCTGTGTACTCTGTATTCAGCCTATAAGGAACAGTTAAGTGGTTTGTCTTAGTTCATGGAAGGCTCTGTTTTAAGTGTTAAACAAGGTTGCTGATGGTGATTTAAATAGTTTAGATAAAAGCTGAAGGAAGAAGGGGGTAGTGGGAACTTCATCTGAATCTGACCTGATTTCAATTCCTGCTTCAAAGTTGAGGAAGTTCTGCGTAGGGAAGGGCAAAGAGGAAGATGTGCAGATCCCATATCAATGTTGACTAGCTTGAGTTGGTCTTTTACTGGTAAATATTAACGGCCAAAAACCTAGAAAAGGTTTTTTATCTAGAACTCAGATATTTCATGTGTTTTGGATACAAGCATGAAAACTCAAGCCAATGGAATTAGTACTTGCTTGAGATTTTGCAGCAAACAACTGTGCTTGTACTTGCTTTTCATTTTACAGAGTAATTTTTCTTGTTCCTCAGGCATTCTCTGTGTTGCTGATCAGTGTCATGGACTTAAGGAGCTGGCTTTGAACTACTACATATTAAGTGATGAACTTCTGCTGGCTCTGTCAAGTGAAAAACACGTTGACCTGGAACACCTTCGCATCGACGTCGTGAGTGAAAACCCCGGACAAGCTGAATTTCACACCATTAAAAAGCAAAGCTGGGACGCTCTTGTCAAACACTCCCCCAAAGTCAACATTGTGATGTATTTCTTCTTGTATGAAGATGAATTTGATGTTTTCTTCAGGGAGGAAACGCCTGTTACACACCTGTACTTTGGCCGTGCGGTGAGCAAAGCGATGCTGGGCCGCATCGGCATGAACTGCCCCAGGCTGATCGAGCTGGTCGTGTGTGCCAATGGACTCCAACCTCTGGACGATGAACTCATCCAGATTGCTGAGCGCTGTAAGAACCTGACAGCCATGGGGCTGGGGGAGTGTGAGGTAACCTGCAGGGGCTTCATTGAGTTTGTAAAGATGTGTGGGGGCAGGCTTACCCAGCTTTCCATAATGGAGGAGGTGCTGATCCCAGACAGTGACTACAGCCTGGATCAGCTCCATTTGGAAGTCTCCAAACACCTCGGGAGAATGTGGTTTCCTGATATGATGCCAACGTGGTGACTTCTCTCCGTTTGTGGGTAAAATGGTAGAGTCAGGGTGTTACTTTCTATGCAAATAAGGAATGTAAAAATGAAATGTGAAAACTTACTTCCAGATTTGAGTTTTTCTACCTTGAGAACCTCTCGTAGACTAACAGCAAAACATTCTAGAATATTAATTGTATATTAAAATAGAAAATAGATTAAAGTGTACTTAAAAGTTCTGAAAGTATGTCTGTGGTTTACAGGTGCTTCAAACGTCAGTGAACTTGGGCTTCTCTGAGCTTCAGTTTAAATGTTCCATTCACTTTAAAGTGGGTTTGGGTTTTTTTCGTGTCTTTGTTTAATCTTTCTGATGTAGTCAGAAGAGGAATAGAGAAACTTTTTTCCTTTAGGAAATCTGTCTTTATGGAAAGCTGTATACAACTTGGAGTACAGTATTATTTGTCATGTTTTATATAGCTTTTTTTAAAAATACTCATGTTTTAATTGTAAAAGCTTGTACAGTAAAATACACTAGCCCAGGTTAATCAGATGTGATCTAGTTTAAACTCACGGCAGCATATTAAAATGTTAATAAGCTTAAACTGTAAAGTTTTTTGTAAGCATTAAATTGCACTTTAAATAATTCGGTCACATTAGTGAAACTGTAGAGACTGCATTGTGCAGCATGTTGGTTTTGTCCTATGCATTAAAAGAATGGGAAAGAGACTGTTAAAATTAAAGGATGTAAAAGTTTGTAGCTAGATTGAGTGCTTGAGTGAGTAACAAAGCACTTTGGAAACTGTCGGGATGTAAGGAACAGATTTGGATTTGGGTTCAAGTCTTTGTGATCAAAGACTGATGTCTGAATGCTGTTCCATGCTTTCATTGCTAGGAGATGAGAAGGATTTCCTAAGTGTGGCTAGTGAGAAGGAAGGAACAAATGGAATACAGTTGTCTCTGATCCCTTTCTATCTGGAATCCAGGATTTAAAGAACTTAAATTACTTGTCACTTAGAGGCCAGGCTGGCCTGGAGTGATCTTGGCTGTATCTCACAGAGCTGTGCCGTAGGCCTTGATTTCTAGAGAAAGGGTTGCTGAAGGTAATTGTGAAATATTTAGTTTGGGACTGTTTAATACTTGCTACTATTAATTGTTTTTTAAGAAAGAAGATTTTATTATATTTATTTTCTTAAAAGGGGAAAGGCATGGTGAGTTGATGTAAATTTGCGTGTATTTTTTGTTGATGTTTTGAGCATTGTAAACTAAAATGCATTGTATATAAATTCTGCTGTAATCATTTTCATGCTGTACTTGTTCTATCTTCCTGTTGAGAATGAGAATTCTACAGTAATTTGCTGGTGGTGTTTGTCACTGTCATGGTTTAACCCTGGCTGGCAGCTCAGCCCAGTGGGATGGGGGAGAGAAGGGGAGGACAACAGTGAGAAAACTCATGGGTGGAGGTAAAGCAAGAGCCACACATGCAAGGAGCCCCAAGAAAGGGAATTAATTCACCGCTTCCCAGGGACAGGCAGGTGCTCAGCCATCCCCGTTCCCAGTTCCAGGCCACAGGATTGAAGGTGACACGCAGTACCTGAGTCGGTGATGCACTGTTGCCCTGTTGCACAGGTAAGAAGCATCTGACTCTGGTTAGTAGCACCTGTGATCCAAGTACTTCCATGATCTGGGGGATTATAAGTTCCTCTTAAAAGACTGAAGTATTTGGTTTAAGATACATAGTTTGCTTTAAATGGAAATGTAATAAGGTGAATTAATCTCTGTGCTGGTATTAGACTCTTACCCATCTGATGCCCTGTGTCTTGTTAGGATTCTGTCCTGGTAGAAACCATAAATGTGGCAAACCTTGGGAGAGGCCGAGGAAATGTTTAACTTTTAGATTATGGCATATTAGTCATTGTCATTGTGCCTGAAACCTGACGATTTCTGACATGCAAACTGTAAAATGGAATGTGGACAAGCCTTGTGGGTGGTTGGTAAGTCCTGGAGCCCTCCGTGTCTCTCCAGCCATCAGAACAGTGTTAGGGACTTGCCAAACACTAGTGACTGTATAGAGAGAGACAGCCCAGGGGGAAACTGCTCAAGTGCTGTAAAATGAGTACTGTCCCTCTCGCTAAAGCAGCTTTTCTGTGAAGCCATGAGTTGTAGAACTGCTAAGGCTGGAAAAGGCCTTTAAGGTCCTCAAGTCCAGCGATGGGACATTTGCTTGCTCCAGCTCCAAGCTCCCAGATAGATGGGCCTGTACTTAGGAATATTGTGATTTGTGATGCGCTGATTTTTTGGAGCTGGTTGGTCCAGCTGGTGCTGGGAGAAGCTGACAGCAATGCACCTCCTCTGCCACAGGAGGGCGCAGCTACTTCGCATTTTAGATGATTTTTTTTTTTAGGCTCTTTGAGAAAGCTTTAATTAGTCATTGCTAATTTCCCGATTCTCTTTTAAATGCAAATTCCAACAGAAACTCACATCTTTTTTCCTTGTGCGAGTCCCTTTTGCCATCCAATAGGGACACTGTTTGTGTAAGGCTCAAAGTGCTGCATTAGTAATAGCATAAACTGTTGTGCGTGAGAAGAAAAGACACCTTTTGGATGCTGAGATGAATTTATTTGGAATTTACTGCATTTCCATTTCACTCTCTTTGCCCCTTCCCCCTCTCGAGATTGCTTGTAGGATCCGAGTGATCGCAGTTCTCAATGTGAATATGAGAAGTGATGCCAGGAAATACTCTTTGCATTGGCAACATTTTCCCAAGGACTTGTCCCTTGGAAATTGCACCATTGTATCTTATGGGATGGATACAGAGTAGTTTTACACAGAATCCTGGTGAAAACAAAAGGAGGGAAAACCTCAGATGAAACATTTGTTCTTCTGTACAAACTATGGCAGAAATACTAACAATTTCTGTCTTATCCTTTCCACTGCACAATCAACAGTGGAAATACCAAAATAGCAAAGACAGGGGGGTCGTAAAAAATAGGTGGTGGTTGGAGTCATTGGCTTGGTGGAAGAGGGAAGATGGAAGGCAGGGAAAAGGTGGGAATTCCTGCTCAAAGACACTGCCCGGAGCGCAGTTACTTGCATGGTAGCAGGAGCAAAAGTTCTGCATGTCAGGGGATAGAAGCAAACATTTACCTTGCTTAAGTGCTTGGTAGCTGCGAGGAAATACATCCTGTATGACTTCAAAGACATTGAATGAAAGAGCTGTTTACCTGAGCCGCTGATCTGCACTCCATCATCGATGGCATTCCCGTTGTGGAAGAATTTAACAGGCCCGGAGAGCTGGCCGGAGAAGGGAGCGTACACGGTGGCTCCGTCGGCACAGATCACATCCACTGCCCTGTGCTTCCCTTTCCCGTTGCGTCTGCAAAGAAAGATGGAATTAGGAAACCTCCTGTCAGGCCCAATGTTACAGGGAGAGATCAGGCAGTGCACAGTGAGGTCTGGGAATGGGTTGTTAGGACTGGAATAGTGTCAACAGGCTGGCTGAAGAATCTGCAAAGGTTTTTTTGGTGTGGGTGATTTAATAGGGTGAATGATCTAATAGAGCTGGAGAAAAAAGCCTTTCTTCTAAGTCTTAAATGGAGCTGTGGAGTCCCAGAAAGTTTGGTTGTGTGGAGGACATCGAGTCCAACCTTCTGCTTGAGTGAGGAATGTTCCCAACATGGGCTCAGGTCAGGCATGGCTTAGTCCGAGTGATAAAAACCTCCAAGCAGAGAGGTGTTATGAACACTGAGCAGCCTAAAAGTTTCCTCATGTCCAACCGAAACCTTCAAAGCTGTAATTCTTAAGAGGCTTAAACAGACTCCAACTCTCATTTCAGTCGAGGAACAACAAAACCCCATGTGTTCCAATGATATGGTACCTTGGAGCTCCGTAGTATCCGCAGCCGTACTTATCACAGCCTCTTATCTCGTTGGTGGGATTGCCAGCACACACCGTGGCCCAGCGTCTGTCTTGTTGGGGCAGTGGTGGAACATCTTGGAAACACAGAAACACAGCACATCACAGTTAACTTTTGGACTGTTTTAAGCCTTGAGTGTTTCTAACTACCATGTGTTAATATAGTTAGGTAAGAACACATTGGAATGACATCCCACGCATGTAGCTGGATTTTCCTCCTTAAGATTTGTCATCCTTTAGGAAATGTAAATAGAATGTACAGCTGAGCTGGATGGTAATATCTCACAGAAGAAACATGCTTTAAAGGCAGAAATTCAAAGAGAGTATCACAGGTCCTTGAGTGCAAATCTACTCTTGCTCTGGGCTGCTTTTTTTGTTGTTTGGGGTTTTTTTACCCGGCGTAAGCAGATGGGTCGGATCGGAGTGGTCGCAGTTCTCAACGTGGATATGAGAGATAATGCCAGGAAACACTTCCTGCATGGGCAGCATTCTCCCAAGCTGTTGCCCTCTGCGGATTTGGCCGTGGTACCGGATGGGGTGAATACAGACGAGCTTCACACAGTAACCTGGGAGGGACGGGAGAGGAAGAGAGGTCAGGAAGCATCGGCTGTGTCTGCTCTTGGGGCAGGCAACCCCTGCCAGCCTCTTACTGGAGACTGCAAGGATGCAGCAGGAATGTGGTCAAGGTACCAACAACCACAAAATCAAATTACTGGATTTGAAAAGAGGAAAAAGGGGAGATGGAAAATAGGGACAGGAAAACGTCCTCTCAGCAGAACTGAGGGTGTATTTCCGATGCTTTATTTTTACTGTTTCCTTTTTTATTATTATTATTTGGGGTTGTTGTTTTCCTGCTACCTGTTTTTCAACTCCTTTCTTCCCTCCTTTCCAAGAAAAGCACAGGAAAAGACTACATCCTGTTGATGCTGCCTTCCAGAATTTCAGCGTGCTAGAGAGGGTGTAAGACTGATCAACACTACACTTGAATTGAAGAAGCCTTCCTCGAGTCAACGCAGTGACCACTTGTTCATGCCTCACAGCACTCCTGCTGTTCATGACTTGCCTGATCCCCTGATCTGGACTCCATCATCGATGGCATTTCCATTGTGGAAGAACCGGATGGGTCCGGAGAGCTGCCCACTGAAAGGGGCGTACACGGTCGCTCCGTCCCGGCAGATCACATCCACACCCACGTGCTTGCCCTTGCCACTGTGCCTGGAAGCATCAATACACAATGAGAGACAGCTGTCAGGTTTAGTGTTACGTGTAGACATCAGGTACCTGAAGCTTGTCTAACAAAATCTTTGTACCTGCAATGAAATCAGAAAATAGCAGCTTTGATCTGTTTTGTTCTAATTGCAAAATATTCACATTACTCTGACCTTCTTTAAAGGGGGATGAAATATTAAATTTAAGCTTATTTTTAATTTTCCTAAGTTCATAGGGTATTTCAAGCTGTTTTAGTGAAGTACCATTGTTCTACCCCAAAATACATCTGTGCCCATGTGAAATAGACTCTTATGTTTGGAATTTTCTCTTTAGAAATTTGGAAGTGGCATGACGAGGATGGAAACTTCTTACAGAGCCTGGGGAGAGGAGACGACAGGAAAATGCAGAGAAGGCAGGAGACGTTCTACTTATAAAAGCATTTTTCAGGGAAATATAACTTGCTCTGTTATGAGACAACCGTGCTGACAGACTTTTAGTTTGTGTGAATGAACCTACCTGGTTGTTGCTGGATGTTGGTTAAATATCTGGCCTATAAACCACAAGAATAAATGACACAAAGCCTTGAAATACTTCCATTTCCATTGGCTGTAATTCATGTCATGGTCTCGCTGCTTCACCCCTGCATCAGTTACCAGCAGTGCTATCACTGCACTCGGGGGAGATTGCTGAGGTCAGAGGGTAAGAGGTCCTGCCAACAACACTCTCCTCATTCTGAGTGTCAGCTCTGTTGGACTGGACTGTCTCCTGGCTGAACATTTCCCATGGGGCAGCAGCGACGAGTCCCGAGGCCCCGTGCCCACCGCCCGCCGTGGTACCTGTCGGCACCGAAGGCACCGCAGCCGTATCTGTCGCAGCCCCGGATTTGGTTGGTGGGGTTCCCGCTGCAGATGGGGGCCCAGTGCCTGTGCTGCTGCTGGGGTGGGTGTGCATCCAGCTGCCTGGAGAAAACTTCACGTGGGAAAGAGGGAAAACGGGGAAAGTTCAGTCACAGTTCTCAGTCCGGTGCAACAGAAAGTGGCAAGGTGCAAAATAGGGTGTTTAGAGAGGAAAGTGCAAACTCACAGGAGTTTGGAATTTGTGGAACTCTAGGTAAAAGGACACTACACAACCTACTGAATAGATTTGATGCATTTTTCCTTGAGGTCTTACTTTAAAGTGTATATACTAAAAGAAAAGCAAAGCTATAAATAAAGATTTTAAAAAACAGTTTGCGAAATGGATCAAACCAGCAGTGCCTGATGGATGGTTGGATTTGATGATCTTAGAAGTCTTTTCCAGCCTTAACAATTCTATGATTCTTCATGACCACTCTGATGACTTTAATATATTACTCTTAATGCACACCTAATTGCATATTTTATAGTAGTACCAGCTGTGCAAATTACCATAATTCTTCATAAAACTACGATGAAAAAAATTAGCATTCTTTGCATTGGAATGAATTCGGTAATTCATTCGTGTCTGCCTAAGCCCAGTCAAGACCAGCTGTAGTACAGCAATTTCAACTCACCAGTGGACACCAAGCTGACCAGAGCAACCAGACTGAGAGCTGACATTGTGGGCCTGGTTCACCCGTGTTCCTTGATCCCCTCCGAGACGTGGAACAGCAGCCACCCGGGGTATTTATGTGCTTTTGGACATGTCTGTTGTCTTGGCCAATCGGTCTTGAGCAAAGTCTTACAGCTCCTTGCAGGTGGTGTTGCCATATTGGGCACCAGGGATGTCCACAGGAGCTGCAGTTGTTCGAGCTGGTTGGGAAAGACAGAGCAGAGATAACTGGGCTCTGAGCACGCTGCAAGAGGTGGAAATGGACAATCCCACACTGCAGGAAACTCTGGCTGAGCCGTTTCTTAACAGCTTTTCTTCCCCTTCCTGAACTAAGGGCACCTTTAGGCCAAAAGCCGTAGGAATCAGGCATATGGTCCAGAGGACTGACTCGGAGGGAAAAGGTGGGCAAAGCTCCAGAGGGGATGTGACAAGTTTGCCCTTCACTGCTCATTCCAGTGCCTCCTCCCTGGGCATACGTGCCAACCAGAGCTTTGGGACCAAAAACACACGAAGCTCTAGTGTTTGGCATAGCAGGAGTATTCACTTAAGCTAAGGAATACAGATGCTTTTGCATGGAAACAACCATGTTACAGGTGCACAGACACTGAAGAAACTTCTTCTTGAGCCCTGTTTTGCAATCTGGCCCTTTCTAAAGCAGCTCTAAGCTACCTGTTCCTTGCAGTTCTTCCCCATCTCCTGTGTGCAGAGCTGACTCCAAATTGCTCATAGCCGTGTACATTTACTTTTATTTCTTTTTCTCTAAAAGACATCCTAACAGCTTTGTACCTTGCTTTGTAAAACACATCCAAATGTCCTTGCTACTGTGATATATCTAATGCACTTCTGGAAAAGCACTCTTAAAACAGTTTCAGTGCATTTCCAACCTTCCCTGGCCGAGCTGGCAGGTGCAGAGCTCTCACCTCGGGCATGAGGAAGCTCCAAACCCACGTTGGGGGGACTCCTGCGTTGGGCAACCGAGCTGTTAATTAACAGTCGGTGGGTGCAGTTGTGAAAGTCCCAAACTGGCTGCTTGGCACACCCCAACAGAAGGATATGGAACAACCCTCTGGCATTGCACAGTGCCGGGAGCTGCCCTTGCACCATTTCCTCCCCTGCAGTGGGGAGAGGACGAGGAGCTGCAGAGCTGCAGGAGCTGCAGGGACAACAGGAGGGGCTGAGCTGGGAAATGCTGCTCCTTTCTCCTGCATCACCGCCCTGAGGACCCCATCCTTCCCCCAGCAGTGTGAATATATTCTTCGAGCTAACCATTCTGAAATGAAACGGGTTGCAAGAATTGACTGTAGAAGGATTTACCTGCACCACTAGCAGGGCAGGCTTTTGCCTGCAAAACCCAGCGGGCACAACGTGAAACAAATGGCCCTGGGTAATAATTCCGGGTTCTGATCATTGAAATAAGGGGAATTTTGCCCCAGGGATTCACTAAGCCTCGTGTACACGGCTGAGATTGTAGTTCCTGGGGGATATCAGCAGGTTGCGCTCGCTGACCAGCCAAAAGGCAGGGCTGGGAATGTCACTGGAAGCAGATCCCAGGCTGTGGGACATGCGAGTATCCTGTCTTTCTTCCCTGCTGACCCTGAGCTGAAGAGGAAGCTGAAGTTGTGCCAGTGCATAATTCTGACTGGAGGCTCCATCTCAAAATTTGTCTTGTCTTTATTAACAAACATCCTTGCTAAGCCTGAGGTGGGCAGGTTTCCATAAGGAGGATTGAGGAACACAAAGTATTTTTTTGCCACCTCTGTCCTGTCTCCTGGGGAGGACAAAGCTTTGGCTGAACCCTCCAAAAATCCTTTAAGACCTGGGGAAATTGAGGGGTAAAGTGTAGATTTGGGTTGCAGCTTTAGGCACCCAGTCTGGGACACTGGGACACAAACTTCTAAAATAAAAGGGAGAGAAGGAAAAGAATCCCCGTAGAACTGGTGCAGAAATGAGGTAACTCTGCATGGCTCTTTCCTCAAAAGCCTAGTTGTCCCTATTTCTTCCCCCGGCTCCCCTTCCCCTCTCCTTAAATATTTCTAGAACTGTGTATTTTCCCAGCCCTGTATTTCCCTCCCAGTCAGCTACAAAAGGTACTTTCTCCTCCTCTACGCCCGGTTAATTTTTAACAGACTGAAAAGATAAAGCTGGATTTACTTGTACTCTTTGCCCCAAACTGCTCTGTAACCTGAAACAGAAATTGGTATTTACTTGTTCTCCTCTGCTACTGGGTGACAGCGCCAGCTAACACTGGAAGGGTTTTATGCAGGAGCATCCCACATCCCTGTGCTGCTGGAAAAACCCAGACTCAGTGACACATCCCTGAAAAGGTTTGTGAAACACACGAGTACAGGTGGAAATGTACCCTGTAGGGGAGCAAAGCTGGGGTGTTGCTGGAGGCTCAGAGCTCTGCTCAGTCAGCAAGGCCAGCTCAGTCTTCATTATGGTTTGCATGGAGTTGTGGGGGCTTGATTGGGGTCATTCCTGTTCATATCTGAATTGATAACTGGGTGAGAGCCTGGGATTTTAGCCAAGTGAATCTTAGGTGGGAGTCTGATCTTTCCTGCAGGCAACAACTTCATGACAAAAATTTAAAAAAATGGTCAAAACTGGAGAACGCTGAGGACTTTGGCTGAAATGTTTCTCCTTTCAGTATAAGGAGAAGAAGGAAAAGTGGGGTTTTCCCCAACAAATTTTTCCAGCTCAGTTGTAATCACTTGCCTTCAACATCTGGTCACATCTGCCCTTGCAGGTGAGGCTGAATATTTATATGGACGTGCTGATCTTTCATTCACAGCAAAATTCCAGTGTTTCCTGGGGAAGACGAAGGGGACAGAGCAGCTTTAGCACCTCTCACAGGTGCAGCAAATACCTTTCTGTAGTTTCTTAGAAGAAACAATCGTGCTGTCGAGACACACACAGCCCTCGCTGAAGCAGCTTCCCTGCTTCTCCAGGGCTGGAATTGTGCTAGGAAACACAGGAGCCTGCAGCACTTGTGGAGCACTTTAGCCCTTGACACTCCCAGTAGCAGGTTGGCAGCCTTGGCCTGAGAAGCTCTGTCCTCTTAACAAAGGCTTGTTGTCCCGGGAAAGTCTTCGGCTGATTTACTAATGGAAAGAAATGCCTCACTTGGAGGAAAAGAAACCTGGGTGTGCCAAGGCAATCCCGAGGCAGGAGTCTGGTGAAAGGAATGAGTTACTTCATCACTGCTCTTTTATGGCTTTGGTGATGGGCCCCCGGGAAGATTTGGGTTTCAGCTTCATACAGGTTTTTAATTCCCAGCTGCCTTATAAAAAGCAGAACCCAGCCCAAATTCTATGACAGCACCAAAGAAATTCAAAGCAATTTGTAGTGAAGCAGCCCTTTAATAATGTGATTTTCCATGTTCAGGCACAAGTAAAATTTCTGCCTTATTGAAGAAATCCTCGTGTTTGGCTGCGAAGAGAGCAGAGAAGTCCAAGAGGAACGAGCTGCAGTGGGGCTGCTGAGCATGGAGGATCCATCCCCTCTGCCCTCCTCCAGCCCCACTGCCTCAGCCTCATCCCCAGGGATGATGTGCAGGCTGTGGGAACAGCTTTAAAGCAGCTTCACTCTCCTTTCCCCTTCTCGCACTGAAAAGTCCTCCAACCCCATCCCTTTGGTCTGTCACGCAGTAACAGTGACAGGGCAACAGTGTGGCTTGGCCAGAGCCAACACCTGAATCCAGCTGACCCCAGGCTGGAGTGGCCTTCAGAGCCATTTGGATCCCTGTGGGATTTTCCTCTCCAGAAGAAACGCTCTCGGTTTACTGTTTTCCTGCTCACCAAATGTCATATGTAGAGAGGGGAAAATCTATTTGACCATCAAACTTTGAAACAGTATGTTTAGACAGAGTGAAAAAATGACAGTAGCTACTCCTGTGCGATGCTCCTCGTGCCCAGGGCTCAACTAAACCAAGCCAGATAAAATTGCACCAGCTTAAGTTCATTTTGTTAATTACCAATTCCTTTACTTTTTGATAGCTGGATCCAAACGTGTTTCTTTTTAATCTGCGGGAAAACCGATTGAAGAAAGGTGGCAGCAATTGGCAATTACCTAATTTTGCATTGACGGCAGGAGTGTGGAAGAGATAAAGTGGCACAAAGGGAGCAGGAGGGAGGGCAGAGCTGGGGGGGATGCGATGCGATGCGATGCCGGGCAGTGGAGTGGCCCTTGCAGAGGAGGAGATGAAGGAGCCATATGGGAGGTAAGTGATGCAGGATGAGCCTTTTCTTCATCTCACCCAGTGCTGGGAGACGCTGAGAAAGAGGGAAGGTGTGTGTGACCAAAGGCAATTCTCTTTAGCTGTGGCTGCAGAGCCTGGGTAGCGTGTATGTGTGGAGGGGGGAAAAAAAGACAGAAAGTACCCCAAACACTGCAGCTCTGGGGGATTTGCAGGGCACCCTGTGGTGTGGGAATGCCCACTGCTCTGTATTTGAGGGGGTCACACCAGGGGAGTTCTCTGCCTTGTTTGCAAAGGGGTGAACAAGTAGCAAATGGTGAACTACTCATGTGCAAGGAAATACCACAGTGCAATCAAATGAATTGTAATTTGAGTAAGATTAAATTTAAAAGACAATGACATTAAATTCTAGCTCTAAAACTCATAGAATTCTCTAAAAGCAATTTCCAAAAGTGTAACCATGCTGAGATCTAATAAAGTCTGCATTAAAGAGGAAGTGTTTGTCTCAGCCCGTCACTTAGCAATAGGAGCGCTGTTTTCCCCTGTTATGGCAGGGATGCAAATCGCTATAAGAGTTTCCTTTCTGTTTTACCCAGTACCAAGGCACGACTGGAGTGGCTGGCAATGCTCTAAGGGCTGTGAATTCCCAACTTGTGCAAACAATGCCCTTTTCTCCACCTGCCGCCCCTCCAACCTTGAGCTTTCTGTAACCCAGGTGTGTTGGAGCTCACAGCCTGCTCTTGTGTTAGCTTTACCAGCACAGCCCCAACACAAAAACCCAACAGACAGGACCCTTCTTTTTGTCTTTTGTTCACCAGTCAGTGCAACCTGATGGACTTCAACATGCTTAGAAGACCCTCAGGGTCAGGGTGAAATCCCTGGGTATGGGCAGATTGCAGGGAAGGAGACACAGTGGTTTGGTTGCCTAAATGTCAGGCTTTGGAAATACCCAGGTTTTGCAAGGTTCTAGTTTAAATTCTGACATGAATTTAAGGGAAGTGAGTCCCAAGGCATAGTACTGCAGATGCCCAGTAGCAACGTCTTATTTTTCCTCTAATTTTTTTTATGGTTGCAAATGCCACAAGAGCCACATGAGGAGACAACGAGGTGTAAGCCATGTGCCAGCACAAATTACCTCTGCGTTGTGTTGCCAATATTTCCTAGAGGCTGCAGAGTGTGTAAAGAGGGCCTGAATTAGTGAAAAAACTGCCTATGGAGTTAGCAGCTTATTGCTTTCATTAATTATTCTTATTAAGTGAATGATTTGGATGAACTAGGGAGCACTGTAGTGTCCAAAGGCAGCTATTCCATCTGCCTTCCCTTCTTTGATAACACCTTGGACCTCCAAACAAATAGGAACTAGTTTAACACCAAAAAGTATTTTTTTTAAATTATTTTTCTTAAGGAAATGTTGTCGTTAGCATGTAATGGGTTCCTGCAATGCAGCATCCAGCTTGTGTGATGGGCTCTGCGAGAAAAGATGGTATTGAAACCCTATTTAAGTAATGAGTGTAATTTAGAGAGAGATTTTACTGCAGAGTTTCACAGGAAATAGTTTAGAAACATCCAGCTTGTGGAAAAGAGGGGGTTTGTGGTCCTGCAAAAAACCTTGCTTCAATCTGCAGGAACACTCAGTGGTTTTCATGAGTTAGTGTGGGCAGTGGAAGATGCTCTGTGTGTTCAGGACCATGCACTTGTCTCTCCAGTGCTGCCCTGGCCCAGGCAGAGCTGCCTCCAGCTGCCACACAGGGTGCCCCTCCAAACCCAGCAAGGGGCTTTTTATGACTCTCTGCACCCTGTTGTGAATTTAGTCCATTATCAGCTTAAAATCCTGCGGTTTTGCCTCAAATAATTTAAATCAAAATCCTCAAATGGGTCTCACGGTGCCCAGGATCCCAAATCTCCCCTGCCCAGGTGCCTCAGCTTCCAGGATCAGTCCACAAGCAGCTTCTCAGGGCTTTGGCATTAGCAGGGTGGAGAACTGCAATATACTGGATATCTAAACATGAAAACACATAAAGAGGGCTATAAAAATAAGTGGTACAGCTGCCTTGGTGACTGCTACCCTTCTGTGTTCAGCAGATTTGCTTTTAACCTTTAAGAGGAGCTGTTGATGGGTTTCAAATGCTGCAGGCAGAGCTGTGGTGCAGGAGCCGAGCTGGTTTTGCTGATACCACCTCTGCCCCTCACCTTCAGGCTGGCAGAGCCCCGTCCTCTCTAAAGTACGGGCTGGGTGGGAACGGCCTCTTGGCAGGTCTCTGCAAGGAAACCATATCATTATAAACCACTGTCTAGCCTGAAGTACTGGAAGTGTTTAAGCTATCACGTTTCCACGGCTCCTTCAAGGGTATTTTTAGTGTTGGTGGAGAAAGTTGCTGACTGCAGGTCAAGTATTCCCTTCTGAAGTTTATGGTCCTGATTCGGGGAAGATCAACCATTTGTTGAAATGTTTGTTATGGTGAAGCTTCTCTCCTCTCCCTTGCTCTGCCCAAGCCCTTCCATGGGAGATGATTTGGCCTGAAGTGCAGGCAGGAAG
Organism: Sclerurus mexicanus; assembly: GCA_013396755.1. Taxonomy (NCBI): domain Eukaryota; kingdom Metazoa; phylum Chordata; class Aves; order Passeriformes; family Furnariidae; genus Sclerurus; species Sclerurus mexicanus. Next base: position 1,864,471 of record VWZF01004021.1, read on the forward strand.
AAAGAAGAGCAGCTTGCACTGACATTCAAAGCAGAAGAGTCTGATACTGCTAAAATGTAGATATTTGTCTAAATATAATTCCTCTTGCTTACTTCCATTGCACATACCTGCTTTTCCCAGAGTGGAGGCAAACAGCAAGGAGCTGCTTCCACAGGCAGTGCCTTGGCCAGGGCTGTTTGTGGCTCATGAATCCAGCTGTGAGACACAGCTGGCTCAAGAGCTTGGATTTGTTTGTTTGAAACAGAAGTCTCTTGGTAAGGTCATGGTGGGAAGGCGACATTAACCTGTCACTCACATGGCAAACAAAAGAGCCAGAAGCTGGAATTTTGTGAGGTATCTGATGGCCAGTTTGTGTGACCGGTGATCTATTGCTCCACGGCCGTGGTCGATGGTCTCCATCGTGCCACTCTGGTCCCTCAGGGCTGTGTGAAGGACATCTGTGCCCAGGGTGAGGGGCTGCTGAGCTGAACACGCAGGAGGGAGAGAGCACCACATTGCTCATCCTGCTTTTCCACGCATGTCGTGGAGGAGTAAACTTCCAGGGGACCTCTGGGGAGCATGGCTGGGTGATGGATGAAAGCTCTTCTGCACAGGGAGGGTTGCTGGGTGATGGAGAAGAGCTCTTCTGCACACAGCCAAGTAGGGGGCCAGCTGGAGAGTTTGCCTCTGGCAGGGGAGGTGAGCGATGCTGGCAGATTGGAGGTGGGTGCTGATGGTCTGACAGCCCGTGGGAGGTGGCCAGTGTAGGGATGAGCTGTGAGGAGCCTCGAGACGGAGATGAATCAACGTGTTTCACTTAACAGGGGGAGCCACGGAGAGAGGAGAGATGTGGTGGTGCTGACAAGCCAGAAACATTCTATGTTAGAGCCACGAATGCTGGAGTCAGTGTGGATTATTGAACTCACCCAGATTCTAGTTTAATTAAAAATTAATTCTAGGAAAAAAAATCCCATTTAATTTTAACCTGCCAATGAATATCCAGAGGCAACTCTTTCTTCCGGGCAACCAACCTCAGAGCTGAGGACGCGAGCAGGGTCTCCCTTGATGCTTTTGAGGGGTCACAGCTGCTTTGTGGTACCTTAAATGCCAATTTAGTGGTATCAGCCCCTGCTGCTGAACATGGACTTCAGGCTTGAAAACTACACTGCACCATTAAGAGAGGGTTTGTAACTAACTCCTCCTTGTACTATTAAATTCACTGTTCTTTCCTTGTATTTCTATTACTCTTGTGCCAATAACTTTCTCTCTGAGAACATTCATTCCTGCTAAGAGTTTCTTTGCGCTATTGCATTAGGATTAATTAAAACATCCCTAGGATGGTGTTTTGATGCAACGAGTGCTAGGGCAGCTTTTTTTTTCCTTCCTCTTAAGAAATAATGAAGTGTCTGCATGCTCCTGAGGCTCTGATAAGAAATTCCCACCTGTTTGTAAGGTCCTTCTTGGACACACAGCTTTGGATTAGTTGGTCATGTTGTGCAATGGGGGAGACCTGTGGCTGTGGAAACCCTGGGCAGGCTCCAGCAGAGGGTGCAGTGGCTGTTTGTGTTTGCACATCTGGCTTTTAGGAAAGGTTGTTTGCTTCATTCACTTCTCTTTATTTTTTTTTTTAAGGGAAAAAAGACATTGCAGGGCCCTTGTGCTGCCTGAAAACTTGAGTTGTTTAATGCCAATATTAAAAACAATCCCTACTTAATTTTAGACAGAATTGTAGCAGTGTTATCGTTTGTTCAGCAAACTCTGATATCCAACTGTGTGAAACCTTTTTCAATAGGCAACAGATGGGAGGTTTAGAAGTGTGTTTTCATATTTAATTTTATATATTTTCATGAAGCCTGTGTTGGGGCTGTTAAAGTTTTGTACTACTTTTTTGGGGTGTGCTGTTCCCGCTGCCTGTAGTGAGAGCAGGGTATTTCCTCCCTCGTGTTACCAGTTCTCGATATCAGGGATGCCACAGGAGAGCATCACACCCAGGGGTTCATTTGAGCCTTTAGACTCTTGCTTTCAAAATGCACATCCTGTGGAAAACAAGTTCTTTAAACCAAGTATGAAACCTCTGCTGGTGCTCAGTGGCTGCCCCTTCCAGTGTCTGTATGGACCAACACGAGCTTTGCCCCTTGCAATAACAAGTTTGAAGTAGTGTCCATGCAATGCTCAGCGGGGCAGGGGGCACCTGATAGCACGGTGATGGAGCCCTCCTTTGTGGCACTGGGTTCGGAAGTGGCTTGGTTATGATTCTTATCTCAACCAGTTGTGACAAATTTCTTTGCCACCAAGGGTCAGCCAAACCCTGCAGGGCAATTTTCTTTTTTTTTTTTTTTGGGGGGGGGGGGGGTCAAACTTTGGTGAGAAAAACCTGGTTTGATGGTTTTTTTTTAAAAACAAAAAAAAAAAGAGAAAACACCCCACAACACCATGCNAAAAAAGGAACAAAACCCCCCAAACACTGGCTCTGCAAAGAGCCAGCAAGAATTTTGCCCCTGGTCAGGCAGGACTGGCACTGGTGAGAGCTGGGCAGCCTCACCACACACTCGCCAGGGCTCGGTGCTGCCCCTGAGTGCCCGTGCCTGGGGAGAAGGGGCAGGGGATAATTTCACTGGATTATAGAGCAGGGGTTGATGCTGAAGGCTGAGCTGATCAAGGCCTTGATATTCTCATAGCGATGAGCTTCTGTGCCAGGTTGCCCCACTGCCAAGTCCCCCGAAGGTCCCTGACCCCTTTGCGGTGGTGTCAGGGTGCTATTTTATAGTGCCAGTTCTGATTGACAGGAATTGGCATGGGGATAACGAGGACTGCTGCAGAAGTGATCTCTGCCTTTGCAAAATCTGCTCTTTGAGCACCCAGCATGGAAACTGAACGTCTCCGACGGGATGGGACTTTCATGGTCTCTTGAAGACCCAGAATGTTGCAAGTCAGCGCAGCCTAATTGGATTGAACCTCCTAATTCAGGTCTATATTCTCTTCGTAATGAGCTACAGCTCTTACAAGGGTTATTGATGGGATATCAGTGTGTGGTGAGCAATGCACCAAATTTATTCTTGCAAAGAAAGAGCGAGCCAAGGCCTTGACAGTGCACCCAGGCAGAGCCCCCTGGCTGCTCTACCAACTGTGTGCACTGATCTAATGAAGGCCCTGAAGTGATCCAATTCCTGCAGGAACCACACTGAGCAATTCAGCTTCTCCACTCAGAGCTTCTGCTCCCAGTGCCATCAGGTCTGGGGATACCCTGGCACCCCGTGCTCTCCTGCTTATGGCCATTTGATTGATCTATTTTGCTCTGAGCTGTCTAGAGAAATCACTAAAGGTCTTGCTAATGTGTTTGAAAAGTCTGTTTCTTTAAATTCCCTCATTTAAATGTGATCTCTTTTTTTGTGTTTGTATGGGCCAACATGATCCTTGTTGTTACACCAGGATTGGGAAGTTTCCACTGAACCTGCTCGTATGATTTGGCTACAAGTAAAAGGCAGAAATTCAGCGGCTCCTTGTCACCATTTTCCTGGTAGAAAGAGAAAAGGAATAATTCCCACTTCCTCCTTTTCTTCCTGATGAATGGTCTGAGAAAGTGGGTGAACTTCCCACATTTCTCAGAGAGGAACCCAGCCAGGTGCTGGTCAGTATTCCAGCTTCCCCATTAGTTGTGCTGTGAGTCAAAGCTGGTGCAGGTGAAGGGGCAGTATTTTAATTTCTGAAGGTCATTTCTCAGTGGGAGGGCTGTGAGCCCCCCATTTGCTGGGGAGGGTGCCCTAGAACGCAATAGCAGAGCATGAGCCCTGTAGGAGGGTGATGTCAGGGCAGGTTGGGATGGATTGATGTGGAAGGCGGGATGAGATCACTTCACCCACTTCTCAAATGAAATTGTAGAATGGTTTGAATTGGAAGGGACCTTTCAGCTCATCTCATCCCACCCCCTGCCATGGGCAGGGACACCTTCCACTAGCCCAGGTTATTCCCCCCTGGCCTTGGACACCCCCAGGGATCCAGGGGCAGCCACAGCTTCTCTGCCCAATCTGTGCCAGGGCCTGCCCACCCTCACAGGGAAGGATTTCTCCCCAATATCTCATCTAACCTAACTTTGCCCCCTGTCAGGCCATTCCCCTTGTCTCCCCTGGCCCTTTGGGTCAGTGTGGAGCTGTGCTGGGTGGGAGACTCAGTGACTCTCACAAATGACACTGAGATGCTCGGTGTGATTTGAGCTTCCACGGTGTTTCCCATGGAAAAAAAGGAACCAAAAAGAGTATGACTGCCCCTGAGAAACCTTCCTGTGACATTTCATACAGTCTTGAGTAAGCTCAAAATCTTACTCAGACACGGGGAGGGGGGGAAACAAGGGGAGTTACCAAGGCTCTTCTGCAATGAACAGGAGCTGTGAGTTTGCCCCAGGCAAAGGCTGCCCTCTGCTCTGATGATAAACAGTCCTGAAAAGCCCTCAGCCAGCTCTTGCTGGTAATTAATAGGTGGCTGATTAGTACTCATGGTGGGTGTTTCCATTAGGGTTTTTATCCACTGGGCTGTTTCCCTAATGACCAAATCAAACTGAAGCCTGGCGTGCAAGCTGAGCTGTGTCCTGTGCTCTGCATCCCTCCAGAGGAAGAAGCCTTGCTGCCCCAGCTTGCTGTGCTTCCTAGCAAGAGGCTCAAATCCGAACCTAGCTGTACTTATATTCCTCAAAAATGATGGAGCAATATTTTCCTACTGAGAAGTTACTCCACCCCTCCTTTCAAGCGAGCCTTCATTTTCATTCTCCTTGGAAAAAGGTCTCATTTTGTCCTGGTCTCATTTTGTTGGGTTTTTTTTTGCATTTGCAGTTAATTTCCTACTTCAAAGAAAAACAGCGAAGTCTTTGATTTACAAGATTGGCTAAATTCAATACCTTTCCCAGAAACAGTGGCTCGGTGTTTCCTAACAATAAGTTCAAACGTTTGAGCGATATAATTTCCTCACTTTCTGACACTCTTCAGAATCAGCACATTGCCTCCCCTTTGGGCTCCCTCATATCCCTGTGGCACGCTTAGCATAAATCTGAGCCCCTTTAAACAATGGCTGCGTTTGCCACACAATGTCCTAAAGCTGCAAGGCCTGATTTGTGATACGAATAACACGCACAGTTGGATACCTCCATTAAGTATGTATGATGAGATCACTTCCAGTAAAATCTTGAAATGCAGTAATGTGAAAAACATCTGGTTGTTGTGCATTTGATTTAAAGTTGGAAGCCTTGGACAAAGAGACTATACATTTATTAATGAGTTCTCTGCTTTATGGAGGTTTCCATGCAATTTACTCATTAGACTTCAAAAGCAGGAAATTATACCACCTCTTGATTGAAATTAGCTTATTGGACATCAAAAGAAGGAAAATATATGACCTCTTGGTGGAAATTAACTATTGCATTGGGGTTTTCTTTTCTGAAAAGATCTGAATTTAACATAGTAATTTCCTCTTGTGAGCCCTCCACCGACGCAATATGTCTGTGTTTGTTTATGTACACATGTGCCAAAAAAAAAAATTGGGGAAAAATCTTTGGATGCTGGGAGTTGGCCACCCTGAGCCACGCTCATTCCTGAGCTGGAGAGGCTGGAACGTGTCCAGGGGGAAGCCCAGGGCAAGGGCACAGGGGCTCCCGTGGCACGGTCCTGTGGCCCTTGGCAAATGTTTAAAGCTGCAGGAGGTGGCTAAAGGATGTCTCTCCTCCAGAGCAAAGACAAGAAGGGGTGGAGCACCATCTCTCCATCACTTCTCTCTTGGATCAGTGCCTGAGCAGGGCTTGTTGAGGGCACTTGTGTCTGTGTGTCCCCAGCAAAAATGGGCAGAAATGTTTGAGGTCCAGCAGCAGCAAGCTGTGGTTACCATGGGAATCCTGCTGTTTGGCAAATTGGAGAGAGGACAATTCAACAGAGGTGGCCAAAGGGACGAATTAGAGCTGCCCCTTGGCAAGCACAGCAGAGAAAATAGTGGGGTTTGGGATTTTCTTAAAAAAAAAAGGCATGTGCATGAGTGACGTTTAATTTTTCATACGCTGCAGACTGTCTGCTCTGAGATGTGGAAAATCTTTGCAGAGGCACTGCAGATTCTGCCACGTTTCTCTTGCAGTCCAAGCTCACCTCATCCAGTGACCTCTCCTTTCCCCTTGGGTGTCCTCCTGCACCTTCCACCTCGAGGAAATGTGCTCTTGACAGCCCCAAATTCACAAGCCCTGAGGGAGATCCCCACATGTGTAGGGAAAGTTGCTGGAAATGCTGCCAGGAGCTAAACTGGCAGAAGGGCTGATGGTTTGTGACCTGTTCATTTGTCCATCACCTCTTTCTATACATAAATCTTTGTATTTGACCTCCCTGTTGGTCTCTGTTGTGCCCAGTTCCTCCCAAATGCCCATTTGTTCTGGCTTTTTTGATCATTTTTCAGATGTGGAAGCTGTGATGGCAGGTTAAGTCTACACTGGAAAAATTTAAGACATATAGATTGTAAGATACTAATGTTTATGAAATTGTTTTGTGCTATAGTCTTTCTGATGCTGCTTCAAGGTGCATTTGCTTCTGTATTTTATTCGCTACTGCTGAGGATTTTGCTGCATTAATCCTTAGTTTCTTATAAATTGTTATGTATCTGTAGAGAGAATTATGATTTTAGTTCCTACAACCTCTGCTGTGGAGAAACACGGATGGCAAAGCGATACATCTCTGCAGCAGTCACTGTGCTGTCCTTAGAAATATGGGCAGCCAAGCAAGCAGAATTTAAGCAGTCTATTCAGAAAAAGTTATTTTCATCTTCCCTCAGGCTGCCTTTTGGGGATGCAGATACACAAATCCTTTGGCTTAGGCACAGTGGGCATAAATAGGACCAGTGGGGATAAACAGGACCAGTTTCCACCTGACATGCAGCCCCCATGAGAGAGAAAGATGTGAACCTCGGGAGTTTTAGAAAACCTTTTCCTGCCCAGTTATTTTTAACTCCTTCTGTCCCGGCTGTTCATCTTTTGGATCCAGCACTGTTTCAAACACAACCACGCTTGGCCGCATCCCAGCCTGGGCTGGGGAAGTGGCTGAGGAAACCTGTGCTCTGGATGTGCAGACCATTACAAATGACCAGCTACTGGAAAATATTCTTCTCGTGGAACCGTCTGTGTACACTCTGACTCATCTAAAAGCTGGCTAAGAAGGCAAGTCACCTCTAGTGTTTAAAATCTAGGTCAGCCCCATGTATAAATACCCTTTTCCAGAGCACATTACTGTATCCATCAGGCATGTGCTGCCCAGCCCACCGTGGGTCGGTCCCTGGGAAAGCACAACCAAGGCACGATAACCCCACTAGTCCAGAACATCTGCTCTGTGTTGCCACGTGATTTATGGGAACATGCTGCAAACATATATATGTGAAATAATAATACCTTAGCACTGATAAAAAAAATCCTGTTTATTGCTCTAATGCCAGCAAATGTATTTCTTGCACTTCACAAATCACTTGCTGTGCAAATTCCTGCATGGCCGTATTTGCATAATGAAATAAGAAACAAACAGCAACTCCATTGATTTTCAAAATGAACTGCGCTTCATCTTTCTATATGAAAAGGTCATGGAGAGATTTATATATAAATTTTTTATTTCTACAGTTACTCAGAGCTAAGGTACTTAGTGGGAGTGTGGTTCAACTTTAGACTATATGGAATCATTTATCTTCATGTGATACCAATGAAGGTCTAATTATTTAAGAGCTTACAAGCTTTATAACATTAGCTCAAATTCCTCATATTAGGTTCTTAATTTGCTTTTTATTCGGAAAAAAATGTGATAGCCTTTGGAAGAAAGAGAAGTGGGTTTTTTTCTAGATAAAGAGAAATCTGAACTATGACTTGGCAGGAAGTTTTCTTGAGGACTTTCTTACAGACTAGATTTCACTATCTGCATGCATTTGAGTTTGCTTCCCCTCACTCTGCCTTTATATCCTTTTTTCCTTTAAATAAGAAGGACTTTTCTTCCTCCTTTTCTGCTTTTTACAGTCTAAACAGATCGTGAGGCAGCAGAGGGATTAATGTTAGCGCCAGACTTTTCCCAGTGGGCAGACAAGATGGGCAAGTCATATTCTGACCGTAGGAAGTGTGAAATGCTCAGTGAGGGTGCCCAAGGCGGTGCTTGCCCAGACACCCAGCTACCATCAGAGTGGCTCCGTGAGCATCTCTGGTGCCGCTGGCTCCTGAGTGGTGGGATTACACCGGGATTTACAGTCTGGTGAACTCTCAGCAGAGGGTGCAGCCTTGGCTGATGCCTGCAGGTGACCATTTGATGTAGTAGGTTAATTCCAGATGTTGCACAGCAATAAGCAGCTGGGATGCTTTCGCCTCTCATGCTGACTGTGGTGAGTTCATCCCCCCAAGAGCTGCAGCCTCGGGTCCCCTCCGCACCTTCACTGGCAGCTGGGGATGCAGAGGAGTCCTTGAAAGGGGTGAGGAGCCTTCTGTAGGTAACAGGATGGGATGAATCATGGCCTGTGATTATGTCAGACTCTGCAATATGTTTCTCATTTGCTGAACTAAGGCTTTTATGGCACAATAGCGCACTGTGTGCTATGTAGAAGGCAAGGGAGCTGAAGGATAGCAGGGAAGCCAGAGCAAGGAGAAATAAATAGCCCATGGCAGGTATGGACCCTGCTGCCTTCTCTGATTTATAGTTTAAATTCAGGCACTTAAATGGCAGTGGAGTTATCCTCCTCCTATGATCAGTATTACCCCACATCCTCCTTTCTTCCTTTAGGTGACTTAAAGCCTTCCAATCTTTAGAAGGAAAAAAAAAAATTGTTAAAAATAATAATTGGTGATTATTTAATGGAGTTGTTCATTAATCCATTAGTCAGGATATATCAGGCTCTTGCTGCTACAGCCAAGGAATCCAACCCCTTTGCCCGGGGCAGGTTATCAGCCCTATTTTCAGTGCTGGACATGCACTGAGTTGTGGTGCAAATCTGGGGGGCTGTGGCCAGGCTCCCCCCCNCTGGTCCCCATTTCAGGCAGTCCCTTGGCCATGGAGCAATCACAGCCACCACAGGACTCCCCATACACGAGTGCTTTGACATAAGCACTTGGTGCAGACCCTCAGGGGCTCGTAATGCCGTTCTTTTGCACTGACTGTTTTGGCCAAGAGTGGTATAGACTTACTGGAAAATGAATAACAAGCGTCAAAGCTGTTTGCTCTGCTCCCTGCTTTCAGCTATCTCCTTTTTCACTCAGGGTTTCTGTCCATCCATCCCACTTCCCTGCCTAGACTGGAGCCAGTGCCAGGGGGGTGCTGTGTTTTCTGCACCAACTGTATCCCTTACTGGGAAAGAATTGTATGGTTTTGTGCTTCGTGGGGAGGAAGAAGGTGACACTTGTGGGTCCCACCACACTTGTCTGCAGCTCAGGAGGAAACTGGGCTGCAGGCAGGATCTGAGATGCTCGTTCTCCATCACTGGGAGGAGGAGGAAGCTTGAGGTGTAAAGGAGGGTAGTGGATCTGGTGGTGCAGGCTTGGGATGCACAGAACTCGAGGGAAGAGAGATATGCTGTTATATTAGAACAGGGGATCCCAACTTTGCAAGTTTGTGGGGTTTTGGTGAGATTTTCTTTCTGTTGATTTGCTTTAAGGAACAATCTCCATGAGAGGCATCTCCCCAGGGCCCTGGGGAAGGGAACAGGCAGTGTGGTGCAGGGCAGGGGGATGGAGAAAGTTAACCCCCTTCCCAGGGGGGAAGAGGATTCTGTGAAACGAGTTTCTCCAAATTTCCTTGGGTAAAACATGAAGCACCCTAATTCTGAGTGCTCACCAAATGTGCTGGGAAAGAGAGACGGGTCTTGTTTTGGAGAGAGCCAGTGGTCTTCTCCTAGGGCCAAGGATGTGATAGCAGTGGAGAAAAGAGGAAATAAGTCATCCCTGGGAGCTGTGTGAGAGGCAAGGAGCCGAGTCAGCACTTGTGGGCTCACTGTCACAGACATATCTTGTAGTGGTTTTATCTGGGGAAATTTGGAGGGCTGGTTCCAAGCAGTGCTGGCCATGGAGGACTCCCATGGCTGACCCAAATGTGGGAAAGGTTTAGGCTCCAGCTGCTTTTCAAATGGATGTGATGTCAGCAATCCTCTGCCAAAGCGAGCAGGTTTGACTTAAAATCAGGCACTAATGTCTCTGAGGAGGTGTCTGGATGGGTTTTTTTGCAACCAAAGCTCTTTGTTTGGGATTTTTGCTGAGTTGCTCTGTTTTCTGCTTCACTCATTTATGGCACGCTGCTGTGAAAGTGATGTTGGTGAAGCCAGGCAGAACATCTCCACCCACAAGAGCTCTGCAGAACAAAGAGGTGAGCAAGGGCTGAGTTTCTGGTTTACCCAGCAAGTGCCTGCTGCTGGTCCTGGGGCTGCACTCGGAGCAGTTTCCAGAGGCTTTTGCCAACCTTTCCTGGTGCTTTGAGTATCCAAATCAGACATGTTGTACCTGATCGCTGGGGGTCCTGTTGAGCTCCAACCCAGGCTGTGGGCTGGATCCTGCACAGGTCAGCATTGAACCCATAAACAAGGAATAAAGGTTCAGGAGTCGAACATTTCGTCCCGTCAACCTGGGAGAGATTTGCCCAGATGACTTACATTAATTTTAATGGAAACTGTGTGTAGAAACCACAGGCTTAAATCAAGAAGATTATGTCAAAAGAGCAGACTTCATGTTCATAAATCCAAATGACAGACTCCAAGTGGGTTTTTCTGCTCACTGCAAAGAACCCATCACTATTTTAGCTCCTTAAAGCTGACACAATGCCCAGCCTTCATGGGGATCTAGTTTTGGAATGTTTTTTGTAATTCAAAGGATAAAGGAAGAAATCTCCCCAAGTAGGGTCATGTTAATAAGCAGCTGCAGTAAAAGAACAGTTCTCAGAGGCTTCAGCCCAAGTTTTGGCTTGGCATCTCACTGCAGTCTCTGTGCCAAGGTGGGATGAGCTGCTGAATAACATTTCCTTGTGGTGGTGTGGTTGGGAGCATGGCAAAGGATGTTGCATCAGTCCATCCCAGCATGGAGACTGGCACTGTCCGTGGAAGAAACAGCCTTTCCTGACCAGCTGCACTTTTAAAATTCTATCCATTAACTGAGATGAAAGGAGGGAGAAGTACAACCATCAGAAATCTCCACCATGGATAGTATTAATTTTTCTGAGGAAGATTTAGCTCAGTACCTGCTGACTTTGTGTGGAGATGGGGATCTAAGACAAAATCAACACGGCAATTACAGACTGATCAAAATGCAACTGATGAAGGGTGTGAAATTTAGCGTATTGCAACAGGTTGAGAGAACCATGGCATGTCTTCGGGCAAGCAGAAAGGAAAGGACCTGGATGCCAGGCTTAGAACTGAAATGCCATTGCATGCTGTGCCTGAGAGAGCCCCTTGGCACGCAGCTCCCAGCCTTCTCCTTTAGCAACAGGAACCTCACCATGTGGCTCTCCTTGCTTAGGTGGAAGTAACAGCCAGATGATTTTCCTCTCTCCTGTCCTGAACTGCTCCAAGACAGCCCTCCTACCTGCTTGTTTTCTCCAAAGCCGTCCTGACTTTGGTGTCTGCTCGAGTTTGTTCCTCGTTGCTTGGGGCTGGCAATGCCAAGGCAGAAGACACACTGTCTAGTGCTGCCAAACTTTTGGAGAACCTCCCAGCCTGGGATTGCCAAACCCCACTGGCTGCACGCAGGTCTGGGACTTGTTTCCTCTCTACAGATCCTAAAAAGCCTGTGCGGTGTTGTGCCTTGTGCCTGGTGTTCCGGGGGCAGCTCTGGGGGAGCTGATTTTTTTTTTCAACACCAGTTTGGATGGGCACCTCCTTGTGAACCATCAGATAGCACCCCTGCTTCTGGGAAAGGAAGGAAAAAACCCTCCCTGCAAAACCTGCTTTGGAGAGGGGGAGAAAAAGCTTTTCTGCCAGGAAACAGTAGCCATCACTAATGAGCAGGGAGCAACTTGTCATTAGGCTCTTGTCAATGACTGACATGTTTGTGGCTCTGGACATCTGGAAGGGATTTAGCAGAAAGGTCTGGTTCCTGTGACACTGCTAATCTCCCTGGCTGATGGATTCAAAGGGAAGGAGGTAAAGGAGAAAAGAAAACTGAAGATCTGAGAGCTGATTCTTGCCACATGTGAAATAAGTAAAGGACCTGCTCAGGGAAGAAGGTAAAAAACCCCATTCTGCAGCATCAGCCACTTTCTCTTGCTGGTCCCTTCTGCTGTTATTTATTGGAGTTGACCACAATGTGCTGAAAGCAAAACACCAGCTCAGACCAGCAGGGTCTGGGTTTCTGCAGGGTTGTGGAGGCTTGGGGTCCCTCCCCAGGCACCCTGCCCTCTTGGACTGAGTGTTTGGGGTTCAGTGATGCTTCCCGTGCAGAAGGAGTGAGCAGAGCTTGAACTAAACCCCCCCTGGCACCAGCTCACCTAGGTTTTCTGAGTGCATTTGGGGGTCAGCCTGTGACCCTGCCTTTGGCTCAGCAACCTTGTGCATCTGCTCATCAGCATGACCCAAGCAGACCCCACTGGTGACCTGGGACAAACGTGGGAGTCCTCCCACTGCTGCAGCCCTGGGGGAGAGGCACAGGAACACAGAGGTTTTGGCTGTTGCTTTCATTTTGGTGTGAGATAAGAAAGAGGAGTCATGGAAAAAAAACTGGCAGAGAAAGAGAGATTTCCCAAAGCCAAACATCGTGGTTGGAGCTCTCCTGGTTTGTGGGAGGCCAGAACTCCCCTCTCGGGAAGTGCTTGGCTGCAGGTAAAGGGGCTGCTCTGGGTTAGTCATGCTCAGAAAATCACTCAGTCTTACAGAAAACTGCACAGCTAAAGGCTAGTTCAAAATAAGGAACTTAATTTGCCTTTCCAATCTCCTTGACTACTTGGCTATCAGGTTCTTCTGGGAGTGACCCAAATGTCATCTAGTTCGAGGTTTGGGAAACCTTCCAGCTGAAAATGCAGCACACAAAATATTGGTTGTGCTCTTTCCCTTGGTTCAGTCCTGCTCAGGACAACCTCCTGCCTAGACGTGGTGCTGCTATACATTGTGTCCCGATGAGCAACGTATTTAAAGCTGCTTCACTCAATGTGACACAATATTTGGACTATTATCTTGAGTGTGGCATGCCTAAAATATGCTATTGGATGTCTCATGGTTTTGAGATGGTTTTTTTTTAGTCCCATATGGGCTAAAATAATAAGGGTCTGTCCAGAACCCATGAGCTCAGACCTCAGTAGGATTCACATACAATTCCTAATTTGGACAATTCCTGGTCCAAACAGTTGCTGGAAGAAAATGGCCAGGGAATTCCCTGGTTCTGCACTCTAAAGTGTAAATCACCAAAGGCCAGTGAGAGCTAATGAGCAAACCCAAGAGACCTCAACCATCTAAAAAATTATTCCCAGCAGTAATCAGCTCAGAGAGCCTTTAAAATGACCTTTAAAAATGTTTTATCCTATTCCATTTTTCACTTTTGAGAAGAGTTTTTGTTTCCAAGAGCTTTCAGAGAGTTGGACAATTGGATTTTGCCAAGTTCTGAAAACCCAGAGTGACAGGTACCCGGAGATGGTGCTGGAAATTTAACCCTGGCAGGCCTGATGAGCTCTGGAGCAAATCCTTGTGAGTGTTCCTGGGTGTGTATTTGCACATCACGTCCCTAAATCCCTGCAGTTTGTTCCCAGCCAGCCCCAGGCAGGGAGAAGTCGCTCCATCTTCCACCTACCTGGCCTCTACAAAAAAAAGAGAGGAGTTTGGGATTGGACGACTGTGACCTCATCCAGGGAGTTTCACGTTACTGTGAGGATTAGGACCATATGACTGGAAAGCCTGTGTGATAAATATTTGTTCCTGCTCACGGATGAAGGATCTCTCCTGCAGCAGCTGGAGGAGGGAGTGTTTTCTCCCTGCTCCTCCAGCACACTGAGCCCCTGGTGTAAATTAGTCCAGCCCTGTGCTATAATAGAAGAAGCAAATGTGCCTGCTTGCCAGCTTGGGAGTTGGAGAGTGATGTGTGGACAGTGCCAAACCATTGTGAGAAGCAGACTTAGAAGAATTAAAAACTAATAATGAAGAAATTAGTCGGCCTTGATTGCGCTGCAATGGCCAGACTAATCCTGCTGGAATCCTCCCAGGCCAGAGCACCACTTACTCGGTTTCTCAGTAGCTGGCAACTCTGCTTTTTAAAAGTGGTGGTGGAAACTACTTTGGGTTTAAGAAACTCTTTATTTGTAGTGAGGTTTTGCTTCATTTGAATTCCAGATTTCCAGGCACTTAAGGCTAATAGGAATGCAAACTCATATTGTAACACACCAAAGAAATCACTTCCCTAATTCTTCCCATAAATGCCCAAAGCTGAGTTTCTCCTGACCCTGCCTGAGTGGGAAGCACCACCAAAATCAAGAGCTTGGTTTGCCTAAAGAAGAAGAACTGGATTTAGCCCAAGATATCTTGCTTTACAACGTGCTATGTCTCCTATAAAAATCCATGTCTCCAATTTCTCTCTGCTTTGGCCATGCCAAAGTCCTGGTGCATGTTCAGACATCCTCTGTGAGGCCCATTCCCACACCTGCATCTCTTGTAAAAAGCAATAAACCTGCGTGCCTTGAGCCTCAGGAAGGTGTGTGCGCTTCTCAGGATGAACCAGCGCGTGCCTGCTTCAAACACCGACTGAAACCTCAACAAAATGCTGCTCCTTGTATTTCATGGAAAATCAGCGACGTGGACCTGGCTGGTTGTAGAAGTGTTTCATCCAGGGACATGTGTCTGTACATTGAGCTTGCATAATGAAGGCAATTATTTTCCAGTCAACCCTCCTAACACATATTGCAACGTTCGTTCTCAGCAGTGGTGAGGAAATGGATCCAAACCACTCCAGCTCTGCCTGGCCCTTTATCAAGGAGCCTCTAGGAGTGCTGTAGTTAATATTATTAAATCATTCCTTCCTAAAAACAATCGCTAACCTTGTCATGTTATCTTCTCAGCTGTAACTGGAAAACCACTGCAGCTAAATTAAGGTGTGTGTCCCCTGCAATTCCTTGTGGTGATGATGGACTCACAGTACCTAATCAAGAAGTGTGTCTATGGGTTTGGGGTTTCCAGGTACATGGGCACCGTGGACTGAGGTGAAGCTCTGCTTGGCATGCAGCCCCAAAGGGACAATGGGGAATGGGATGCCTGCGTCCGAGGAAGCAGAAGGGAAAGGTGCACTCCAGACACGAAGGAGGGATAGAATCACCTGGTGAGGTATAAAATCGCCTTCACTGTGCAGCATCAAAGCTGAAGGAAAGCCTGAGGAGGTGTGTTGCTGCTGGTGGTGTGATGCTGTGCAGGAGAGCACGCTGAGTGGGGTTGTTTTGCTCTGGTACCTCCACAGAGCATCCCTGTGGGGACCAGTGTGGCAGAGCCTGAGCACAAATCCCAGCTCCTGCTGCCATCACTCACTTCCCAGAGGAGTCCTGGCTCCTGCCCATCCTGCTGTGCCTCCAGAGATGGTCCTACTGATGGTGGAGCTGGTTCAGCCCACAGATCCAGCAGGAAGCTCTTTCTCTTCTCTTAGATGCAGCACGTCTTCTTGCTGATGGTGTGACTCAAACAAGGAGTTGCAACCTTGAGAAAGTCTCTTGACTTCCCAACACTTAGTGATTCTAAATATTTTCAATACTCTCCTAACTGCAAGAGCCCTCAGGGCTTGTATAAACCCTGGGGATTACTGCAGAAGTATGGATGATGTGTTGGAAAATGTACAGTAGGGAATATTCTGGCACTGTCAGGCTTCAATGTCTCTTTTTCTCAGCTCCGATGTGACATGAAATGCATTGAGAGAGGCTTGTGCAGAGCCCCCATGAGCAGTGGGCGATACCCACCTTGTCATGTGGGGTGTAGCATATTAAAATGTGCAAATCTGGAATTATTGTGCTGAGCCACAGAGGGGGGGTTTTGAGGTTGGCCTCAAAGTCAGAATCTGGTCCTGCTTTCAGGGGGCTGAGCCCCATCCGGAGTCTGCAGGCCAACAGGAGCAGCCTGCTGGCCACGCACCTCTGGTTACGAGACGGGCCACTGACATAATGTAGTTTGTGTATCTTTTTGGCAGGCAATGCTTTCTGCTGCCTGTTCTATTTAACTGGAATTAATGAGTGTCTTGGGGTTTGTTTTTGGTTTGTTTTTTTTTTTTTTTTAAGGAAGTTCCACTATATCATAATAAACTAAATGAATTCAGATTTCAAAGCTCAGCATCCCAAAATAAGTCAGTTGTAATTTGGCTCAGGATGCTCCGAGGTTTGCTGTCTTCCTGCATTACAAGGTGGCCTCTGGCCAACCTCGGCAGATTATTGTGCTGACGCTGGGCGTCTATCAGACCTTTAAATCAGTTGAAGCAGGCCAGAAAAAACTTGCTTTTATCCATTTTAAGTTCTGTAGACTCTGCTCATCAAGTGGTTTGCTCTCCAGTGATGGCACAGACTTTTCCGTGGCTTATGCAGCTATGCATGGAAATGAATACTCCCCAGAAAGATATGTCAGAATAAGATTTCTTAGGGGTTTTCTGCTTCACTGCTGGCTTGTTGAAAACAAGAAGATAAATTGCAGGATAAGGAATAAAATGTGAACATGTGAGAGCTAGAAATGCCCTGTGGGAGCTCTTTTCTATCTCCCTTTTTTTCTTTTTCATATATGGACGATATGACTAAGTGACACTGAATCATTCCCTGCAAGTTGAATTGCTACATCTTGTGACTTCCTGCTCTGTAATTTTACTGTATCGTATATCTGCAATATTGGGCAGGGGAAAGGAGGGGAAAATAGAAAACAGATGAGGGGATATCACAGCACTGCTCGTGAGATTCAGTGGGTTTATTCTGTGTGTGTGTCTGTCAGTGTACGAGAGAGCAACAGCAACAGAGAGGAGTTCTTAAAAAGATTTCTCTTGAAGTATCTAATGTGGGAAGATAATTACAAGCTTATACGATGAAGTAAGAGAATTGTTTTGTTTATATGAGAGAAGATAAAGCACATATTTCTTCCTTCACAGTGATATATTACAAGGAACCAGAATATTGTGTGTAATTGCCTTTTTGGCCAGCATTCCCTGAGGCCTCTAAGGACAGGACAAGGGGTGCCTTTCCCAGCCCATGAGCTAACTCAGGGCAGCAACCCTGCTTTAAATGCTTCAGGGGAGGCACTTCAGCATCACTCGCTCTGGATTAATTTGGCCAGACCTAACAAGACCTACAGTGATAACTCCAATTTAATCAGAGAGACCAAACAAACAGCAACTGTACACGGGCACAGAGTGACAGGACAAAGGGGGGGAGTGGTTTTAAACTGACAGAGGGGAGGGTTAGATTAGATACTAGAAAGAAATTCTTCCCTGTGAGGGTGGTGAGGCACTGGCACAGGTTGCCCAGAGAAGTTGTGGATGCCTCATTCCTGTAAGTCTTCAAGGCCAGTTTGGACAGGGCTTGGAACAAGCTGGGTGAAGATCATCTCATTCCAAGCCCCTGCCATGGGCAGGGACACCTTCCACCAGACCAGGTTGCTCAGAGCCCCATCCAACCTGGCCCGTTATGTATGTTACTGCATGCTGCTGTACATAATATATGCATTTTACTATTTTATTACTCTATTACTGTATGTAATCATAGCACTTTGCACATACAGAGGGCCTTTTGGACACAGTGTTGAGTGGAGCTGGAACATAAATCCCATGAATTTGCCACCGTGTGTGGTGGAGGCGAGTGGGATTAGTTCTCTTCCCTTTCCAGCAGGCTCTGGACACATCAAATGGAGCTGTCTGCAAAGGGAAGTGGAAGAGGATTATGTGATCTTTATCGGGATCTTTTTACAAGACTGATGCAGGAAAGCAAGAGTGTGGTGTGAAGGAGCATCTGCCACATCGTTAACACATCCGACATGGAAAGCACACCCAAAAGGCAAGTGCGGGAGCATTTGGGGTGAAGAAGTTGTTCCAAGAAGACCTAAAATGACACAGAAGGGAAATATATTCCCCTGTTGTTAGAGCAGACAGTGAAAGCAGGGAACAAAGTGAGTGTGTGGGATGAGACGGGGTGTATTTCTTAGCAATCCATGGGCAGGCTCGTGGTTAAAGTCATTTCCCACCAGTTAAGTGGCTGCTCTGCTGAACTCCCAAGCCAAGGCAGGCCTGAGCCGCTGGCTGTCAGCACTGCTGTCACCAGGGAATATTGTTCTGTGATGCTCTGATTCCATCCCTCTGCATCATTTGCTGCTTGCTCCAGCCCCGTTTGTGCTGGAGCTGCTCCCATCCCCGTGTGTCCCATGCAGGATGTGCCTCCAGCCACGGCATGTCACAGACACCTGAGTGTAAAGTGAATGAAGGATCATTTATTTATTCTCCTGAATAAATTCTTCTGAGCCTGAAACAAAAGAACAACGAAGATGCTCAGACTTCAGTGGGTTTTCTCAGAGTCTGTGAAAACGAGAGGGGAGAAAACTCTGGGGGGAAAAAACCCACAACCTGAAATCACCATTAACTGCAGCTCAGAATGAAATAGAGATTCAGCCTGTTGCAGGAATGTGGGTTTTACCAAACATCACTGTAACTGTTTATTTTGGGAATTATAGCTTCTACTACTATGAGGATAGTAGAAACTTAATATGGCAGACAAATACAGAAGAACGCACTTTTAATGTGATGCTGCTGATTATTTCCCCTGAAACTATTACTAGGAAGGTGGCAAGGTGGTTTTTCTCCAGCAGCTCTCCTTCTGGCCTTTCTGTGCAGCTCACAGCACTAAGTGAAAAATATTTATGGTCTTAATGATTCAGTAATTTCAGCCTTCGGTTTTGTTTATACAGGAAAAGCTTTTTGAATAATAAATGTTTATTATTGCTGGATATTTCTTCGTTTGGCTTGGGGTATGTCTTGCGATTCCTCCCTTTTGGTGGAGCAGCTGTTATGTCTGAAATGTGTATAGAAGGGTCTATTTGTGTAAGTGCAATTTTCTACGTGATTGATTTTGGAGTATTTGTACGAGTGTGCACAGAGTCCACTGCCCGTGGATTTCATTTCAAACTAAACATCCGTCTGGAAGCAGAGGTTAAAACAAGTGCAGACCAAAGCAGTGGTTGTTCACAAATAGGTTTGTCACAGTCTGATAGCCAAGTGCATTTGAATATTTCTTTGCAACACTTGAACTGCTCTCAAACAGATCCACAGATGTTAATTGAAAGCTTAGTCAGTACAGAAAGTCCCGCTGGAGAGGAATAATGAATAAGGATGCACTGGAGAAGAACGAGGAAGGCAGCAGGACCGGGAGGGAGGGATGGGAAGGAAGTAAACCAGCAGTGGTAGATAAAAACAGTGAATTTGCCTGCATGTCACTCAGGGGACCTAGGACATGTGTCAGTGCTGGGCACAGGATGGCAGTGGGGCTGCCCCATCCCTCCCCATGGTCAGCCTTGACCCCTCACAGCTGGTTGTCCCTCCTCACTCCCTGTTTGCTTAGTCTCCAGGGAAACGCTCCAGTGGGAAAAATCTTTGTCAAGTTCATTTCCAGCATTTTGGGTTCATCAAACTTCTGCTGGAAGGTGTCTCGAGGACGTCAACCCTCATTTTGGAAGATTCTGATGGGAACATGGTGATCCTGCTGAGCTCATCCCCAGCACAGGAAGCCCCGAGCTCCTGGGGGAAGATGCTCTTCTGAGGATCTGGGGTTTCTGCTCCTTGGGGGTGTCCAGGACAGGAGCTCGTACATCTGTAAACCAGCTGTGTGAATGAAAGGGACCTTGCCATTCCCAAAAGGCAGTCTGGCACATGGAGACAAGGCAGGAGCCTGTGTCCAGGTGCCTGGCCCTGCCACCATGTGAGATCTTCACTGTTCTTCACACAGAAATTAGAACTGGCTCCTGTTTTCAGAGGACTCAGCAGCTGGCAGTACCTTTGCTTGATCTCCCTCCTATTCTTGTTCTATTTTTAAAGAGCTTTAAGCCCTCCCCTGGCAAAAAAAAAAATACGATAGCTGGTGGAGGAGGAATTAGATCAAGGGGTCGAACTCTGGCCTGGAAAAAGGCACAATCATCAGATCAGGCTTCACAGCTCTAAATCTTTGCCCAGAGTCGAGGGACAGTCACCCCTTTCTGGGCAGAGTGTAGATCACTCCTCCCTTTTAAACAGAGCATTGGAAGCTCATAAAATGCTTCCATTTTACAGAGGTGCAGCTGAGAAAGGCTTGGGTTAGGTAGTACCTGAAAGGATTTAAAACCTCACCTTTTCTTCAGGAACACATGAAACCTCTGTTTCTTGTCTTTCAGGTGTGGAGCATGAGTTTTTGCAGGTAAAATTTTGTGATTTACCTACTTAGATGGAGGCAGCAATGAAACGCTCCCTGGGGAGAGGAAATCTGACTGAGGAATGGTTTTCTGTATTTTATCCAATAAGCATTAACGTTGTTTACGCAGATCAGATTTATTTACTGGGGGTGGCAGGAATCTTTGTAAATTCAAAGTGTTTATTATTGCTAAAGACTTCTTCTGTTTGGCTCAGTGTCTGCTCGTTGGACATGTCTCAATTTCCATCCCTTGCTAAGCAGCTGCCCTTGCTGGCCACTGCCCAGTCTGCAAAGCTGCAGGAGGGATTTGCACAGCTCTGTCCCTAAGGGCAAGTGGCCCCAAAGGACCCCTTCTGCTTCCCAGGAGGATTTAGGGGGAAAAGAGCCCTTCAACTTTGATGTCAGTCCAATCAGAACAAGTCAAGTGGGATGCTGTGGTGAGTCACAGAATTACAGAAAGATTTGGGTTGGAAGAGACCTTAAAGGTCTCCCAGTTACAACTCCTGCCAGGGGCAGGGACACCTTCCACTGTCCCAGGTTGCTCCAAGCCCTGTCCAACCTGGTCTTGGACACTGCCAGGGATGGGGCAGCCACAGCTTCTCTGGGAAACCTGTGCCAGGGCCTGCCCACCCTCACAGAATTTAGGAAGAATTTCTTCCTAATACCCAATCTAAATCTCTCCTCTTACAGTTTAAAACAGTTCTCCTTTGTCCTAACACTATTTAAAAAGTTGCTCTCCTTCCTTTTTATAATGCCCCTTTAAGTACTAGAAGATGCTCTTAGGTCTCCCTGGAGCCTTCTCTTTTCCAGGCTGAACACCCTCTCATCCTAAGAGCTCCTGCTTTCGGTGTTTGGTTTAAAAGTAACCAGAAACCTCTGACCAGGGGTGACCCCCGGCAGTGCCGGGAGGGGACCGACCCCAGCAGGCGCGGGGTGACATCCCCTTCGGTGCGGGCAGGGCTGGGCTGCGGGCGCTGGGACACCCGGAGCGCTGAGCCTCGGCTGAGNNNNGATGGAGGGGCGGGGGGACGGACGGAGGGACGGGGGGATGCCCTTGCTGGGGGGCGGCCCCTCTCCCCTCCTCCCCGCTCCGCTCCCCCCGCGGGGCCGCGCCCGCCCCCGCCCCGCCGCCGCATTTAACGCGCCGTCCCGTCCCGTCTCATCCCCGTCCCGGTCCCGTCCCGGTCCCGTCCCGCCGCCCCGGCCATGGCGTGGCTGTCGCTGTCGCTGCTGCTGCTGCTGGCTCTGGGCCTCGCCGCCGCCGCCAAGTCCCCGTACCAGCAGGTCCTGCAGCACAGCCGGCTCCGCGGCCGGCAGCACGGGTAAGCGGCCAGGGCAGGGCTGCGGCCAGGCACCGCTCTCGTCCCGCTGCCTTCGCCCCCATCCCGGAGGGAGCGGAGCACCGCGGAGGATGCGCTCGGTGCCGGCTCCGCCGCGGGGTCTTTGTGCGGGAGCGGAGGGGGCGCCGAGACGGGAAAGCTTTGCTGTCCCTCGGGGAATCTCCGCTGTCCCTCGGGGAACCGCTTCTTCCATTGCTTTCCCTTTCTCTTTCATCCTCGAGTAACTTTGTTCTTTCAATGACTCTCCTCCTTTCCTATCCCCACGCTTAGTATTGCAGATGTCAGTTCATGCCCTTCAGTGCCTCTTTTTATCACTGTCCCCATTTAAGGAAAAAGGGGGTAATAATTGCTAGATTTCTGGACCATTAAGCATTTTGTGGAAGGAATTCTTGTTTTCCTGAGTTTATAGAAAAAGAAAGAAAATCTGCTTCAGTGTGTCTGTGGAGCCAGCACCAATTTACTCTTTGACTGGAACCCCC
>VWZF01004021.1:1887899-1958915 GCA_013396755.1 Sclerurus mexicanus
CTTTGTGCGGGAGCGGAGGGGGCGCCGAGACGGGAAAGCTTTGCTGTCCCTCGGGGAATCTCCGCTGTCCCTCGGGGAACCGCTTCTTCCATTGCTTTCCCTTTCTCTTTCATCCTCGAGTAACTTTGTTCTTTCAATGACTCTCCTCCTTTCCTATCCCCACGCTTAGTATTGCAGATGTCAGTTCATGCCCTTCAGTGCCTCTTTTTATCACTGTCCCCATTTAAGGAAAAAGGGGGTAATAATTGCTAGATTTCTGGACCATTAAGCATTTTGTGGAAGGAATTCTTGTTTTCCTGAGTTTATAGAAAAAGAAAGAAAATCTGCTTCAGTGTGTCTGTGGAGCCAGCACCAATTTACTCTTTGACTGGAACCCCCGAACCCCCAGTCAGTCTTGAAAGTTTCCTTGACAGATATTATCACTTATTTACTCATAAACCTTGCAAGATAAGGCCTATGGAAAAATGCATGTAGACCTTTCTTGCTTGCTACACAATATTTATGGAGGGAATAGTTTAAGTCTTCGTTGATAGGCAGAAAACTAACCCAATGTTAATAGTTTTTCTTACTGTTTTTTAAATTTATTGGGAATTAGGAAGGGTGAAAGGATGACAGACCTTTCAGGTGGCTTCCATCTCTCAGGGTGGTGATAGTGATTGAGCTGAAGCTTCTATTTAAATGGGTTGCTGGAAGCAGGATAATGAAATGCTTTAAATTTAAAAAAAAAAGGCACAAGTAAGACTTAAGTATTGCAATTTGATACATTCTCTGGCAGGGATCCAGGTCAGAACTTAAGACAAAGGATGTGTTGTTTGTGTCTGATCAGGTACACAACCCAACAGGCAAATTCTGAGCTGATATCTATTTGTAATAGCTCAATAATGCCAGAATTACAGTGATTTACGTACAAATACAGCAAGCCTTGTTCATCATCTCTATGTGATTTGAAACTAAGTAAATACCCAGTTGTGCTGATAGCCCTGAGGCCAAAGTTTGCTCAGGCTGGCTGAGCTAGAGCAGTCCTGGTATAAATCAGGGCACTCATCTCTGCAGAGAGAAGCTTGTTATGTTGCTCCTTGTACAGTTAACAGAGGCACAGGGTGAGATTTGATTGCAGTCCATGCTGGTGCCCGAGATCTTTGGAAAACTCAGGGAATTGGTATGCCAGGGTTTCCATCTGACCCGAGTTATGCTGAGATAGACCCAGTGTAGCTGACCACAGCACTTTGCTCACTGGTCCCATTCTGATGGAGAGGGTGATTTACACCCAGCTAATTTTTGAACATACACTGAGTTTTGAGCATCGATTAATGATGTGCCAAAGAGATACGGCAACACAAAACCAGCCAAAAATGTGTTGGATGTGAGGCGTGTTGTGTTGCTTGCAGGAGGGAGCTCTGGAGGGGTGTGCAACCAGACTGCCACCCTTTGCTGTGAGCATCCCCCACACCATCAATGCCCCTATTGAACCGGGAGCGAGTTGGGAGGCAGAGCTTTGGCTCTACAGCAAAACTTGTACATCTTAATTAACTTTTTAAAAGTGAGTCAGCTCAAGTCAGTGAGAGGAGCTGAAAAGCATATAAGGAATGTTAACATTTGCAAGTGAACATGTAGGAGTGCTGTCCCCAAACCCACCCAGCTTTGTGGGCACTACGTGATGCTGGGGAGGGTCATGGCTATACCCATTGCGGGTAGCTGGGGCTGTATGTTAAGTCCTGCTCTTCTCAGCCTCTTCCCAAGGGCAGCCCCTCTCCCAGCAGCTCCCAGCTGCTGCTGCCAAGTGAGAGGCTTTGGCTGAAGCGGAACAATAGGCAGTTTTATCCTGGAGTCAGCATGGCTGGCTGGGAACGGCATGGCAGAGGTGATGAACTCCAACGAGGAGAGGGAAGAGTGTTGACAAATTCATTTTAAGCCAGACTGGGCGAAGCACCAGAACATGCAATGCAGGGAGCAGCTACTACAGCCTGCCTGCAGGAATCATTGATAACATGGTCCCGAGGGGCAATTCTTCCATGCTGAGGAAAAACTGGGAAGAAGTTTTCCCCCATAAGTCAGGGAGGGAGCTGCAGTCCCAGGCAGGGAGGAGGGAGCGGGGCAGCTCACTGCTGTCCTGGAGGCACAAGGGTTTTCTTGGCAGGCTGCTCCTGGGGATATGGGGGAAGTGATCAAACAAGTCCTTCAGTAGCCAGGCTTGTCATGATGAATATTAGAGGGATTGTCCACTGCCGTCAGCCAGACGCTGAACTCGAGGCAAGGTTTGGAATTTCGATGTAATTGAAACCATATTCCGGCACGGCGGGGCCGGGTGGCCAAGGTGGGCTGAGTCAGAGAGCACAGACGTCTCTCTGAGCGATGCTTTGGTGTGGAAGTTGCTGAGCCTGGGCCAGTTTGCACCAGCTGAAAGTTTGGCTTTGTGATTTCTCACTTCTTTTTTTTTCAGTAGATTCTTGCTCCTTGTCCCCCTGCCTTAAGTATAGAAAGTGAATGAGATGCTGTCACGCAGAAGCAAGCTACCATTACTGGGTATGGCAGTAACGGGGGAAATGATGAGCTGAGCCCCCCCAGGTCCCACAGGCCCTCTCTGTGCCCTCGGGGCAGGACGAAGGTGCCAGGGCTGTGCGGGGTCAGATCTGCCTCCACAGGACCCCGCGGTGGCCACACCAACAAAGGCTCATTGAGGGCAGGCCAGGCTCCCGCAGGGGCTGGCACTGGAGCCAGCCAGCAGAGGGGAGACCCTCAGGTTAATTCATGCTAATGATGGGCAGGCTGGCTGGGTCTGGGTGCTGGTAAAAAGCAGCCACAGCCGCAGGAGGACTTGGTGCTCGGGCTGCAAACTCTGCTTTTGTTAGTTTTGGTGGGCAAGGGGCAGCGTCTCGGTCAGACTCAGCGTGAGACAGGCTGCCGTCTGTTCTTCTGAACAGATCAACAAGACCTTTGCAGGAGCATCTCCAGGCCCCATCCAGAGTTTCATTTGTGCAAGTGAAAACTCTGCCTTGGACGGCACAGAGCGCTTCTGATGGGCTGCAGCGATGATTTATGTGTTTTGCTTAATTATTTGTTTTCCCTTCATCTGCTTGGCAGCCAATACTGCACAGACTTTTGGTGCTGCTGCTTCAACAGGGGCACGGTGTTGGTGGGAACATGGTTGGGGATCCAGCATCAGCTGAGCTGAGCATCCTCAGCTTGCTTGGGCATTTGCTGCACCTCTGCTCAATCTGCTCAAGCCCAGAGAGAGTCGATGGCCTTGCAACCCAGATCCAGAAATCACATCTTACATGCTGACTGTGTTGCCCACACTAGTGGCCAGGACTTCTGGCCACAAACCACAGAGATGGTGAGCCAGGCAGAGCAGGGAAATGCTGTGCTGGCCAAACCAGCAGCAAGAAAACTCCCAACTCCTGCTTGACCGCATCTTTGCTCACAGTGATGCCACTTCTTAGAAAGCTGAAAGGCTGCAGTCAGCTCCCAGCAAGGCTAAACATGTGTGGGACACCAACCATCAGCTTCTCTGGGTGAGCAGGAGCTCTTGGGACCTTATGGGCTGATGCAGCGACTCTTGATCTGTGCTGCCATACCTGTTGGAACAGGGGAGGGCAGTGCCACTGCTCACTCTCCCTTCATCCAGCTCAGCATCCATGTCCAAAATCAGCTGAGTCTCTCATACAGCAAAAGTACCCATTCTGGTTTGGGTGCAAGTCTGTAGGCTGATAAACATCTGTCCTTTTTGATGTCCTGAACACTAAAGTGTTTTCTTTTGGGAATCTTTGGATTGTTGCATAACTTGCTCAGGTTTTAGCTGGGATCTCAAGTTTTAAGAAGCTGTTCCCCACATGAATGCTGACAAAAGTGTTATTTTTAACTTAATTTCTTTATATTTTGGTGAGAGATGGAACATGGGGGGAAAAAAAATCAGGAATTTGCACTCAGTGAAGAAAAAGATGCTGCGGCAGAGTGAAGAGAGATTTCTTGCACTGCTTGCTCCACTTCACGGTAGTCATTGCACACTCAAATCAAGTTGACTTGCAGCTCTCAAAGTTTCCTGCCTTGCAAGCCCAGCAGGGCTTTTGGGGCACTGTCATGTGGGGTCTGGCTCCGTGTTGGGGGCCAGCACTGAAAGGGGAGATGCTCACAGGACCCCCTTGTGCTTTGTCCTCACCTGCAGCCCCAACGTGTGCGCCGTGCAGAAGCTGATCGGCACGAACAGGAAATACTTCACCAACTGCAAGCAGTGGTACCAGAGGAAGATCTGCGGGAAGTCCACGTGAGTACCTGAGGGCCACCCAGGGCTTCCCCAGAGACCTCACCATGGAGTTGGGTGCTGGCTGGGGGGAGCAAGTGGTGTGGCAGATGTGGGATGTGAGAGCCTGTGGTGTGTGTTTCACCTGCGTAGGTGTTAAGAAATCTTTCAGCTTTTTACACCCCGAGAAATGTTTATGTTTTTCTCAAATGGCAAACACGAGCCTAAAACGTTTTGATGTTAAGAATGGAAAGTACCGTGTAAATACACACCCCGATGGTTTATTCTAATTGCATTTCTATATATGCTTATATAGCTCTCAGTGCTGTAATGAAGCGTGTGCCAGATGTTTTCTAGTACTTAGCCCTGTCTCTCTCTGTGCTAGGCTCAATGCTGCCTAGATTTAAGAAATAAAACAGGGGGAAAAAAGGCAACCCAGAACTGATGGATATTGGAGAGTGTGTAAAATTCATCTCCATCTGTTTGCTTTGGAAGGGAAAACAGAAATAAGGGGAAAGAAGTGTCAGCTTTAGCCAACACTCTCTGATGACTCCACCAGGAAAGTTAATCAGACTTGCAGGCCAATTCCACGTCTGAAATTGCAAACAATAATATTCAAGTAGCTGTTGCATAAAGTATCTGTGTAAGCAGCCTCGGGACATTCTTTTGAAAGATGCAGTCAGCAGATAATTAAGGTTGTGCATGCTTGACTGTCTGCCAGGCTGCAGAGCAGGAGCAGAGTCCTTTTCCTTGGTATAGTCCAAGCTGGGCTTTTGGACACGTCTGCTGGCCCACCCTCCAGCAGGGACCACCACAATACCCAGGACTGGTGCAAAGATGCGCTGAGCAGTCCCGGCTGTGGGGATCAGAGCTGTGGGCCAGGTGGGGTCCTGGTCCTGCAGGGTCAAAAACAGATAGAAAATCATCCTGAGTGTTTCTGTTGTGGTCCAGGGTAAGTTGCAATTAGGTCTATAGGAACATGCTATTCTTTAGGGCAGGTTTGGTTGCCATCATTCGTTTAGCTGTGATGCCCGGCCATTGGGATTCCTTTCAGGTGTCTGATGATGGTGTGGGGAGGAGGGAGACAAACCAGGAGTTGTCTCTGTGCACAGCTTTTGCCCTTTCATTGTACTTCCCATGAATTTGTCCTCAGAAGGAAAATTCTGTACTTCAGGAGGGTGTATTGCTGGATGTACCATGTAGATGACGTGCATCGTGGTTTTCCTTAGGTCCAATTGTCTTTACAGCAAAAACAGAATAAAAGAGGGGCAGTATTGTAAAATCCCCCTCCCCTTAATTCTACAAACTCAACAAATGTGGGAAGGCTTAACTTGGGTGCTTAGAGTTCAGGCTGTCATCTTGGCTGAATAATGGCTTTTTTTGACAGAAAGTGGACAGGATTATGGCATGACAATGTGGTATCATCAGTGCCTCTTCTGATAACAGAGTAGCTCAGTATGTCTCCAAAGAAAACATGACTCAGCTGTGGATGTGGGATGGCTTTGCTGCTGTCACCACTGAAAGGCAAAGAGCTCCAGCCACGGATTTCTTTAGCCCTAAAGCAAGTGAGAAACTAATCTCACATAACCCGAGTGTGCAGCTGTATTTGGCAGAGACAAACTCATGCACTTATCTCCAGAAGGAGGTGTAACAACTGGCATCTGGCAGAATTTCATGATTTCATTTGAGGAGGTGGGGTAACCCCTTCTACCTCATTTTCTCTGCTTTTACCCAAGTGTCTCATCCAATGATGTATCACTGAGAGAAAAGCACACAGAGCATTAACCTGCCTGTTAACCTATGAGATAATCCTTCCATTACCCATGGATTCGCTCCCTGTTCTTTGCTTTGCCTCATCTCCACAATGGGTGTTATTGTCTTCTCTCCTCCTAGTCATTCTTGATCCTGGGCCCTAGTTTTTCCTTTGGCAGTGGTGGGGCAGAACAAAAGACGTGTGCCTTGACTCAGATTTTCCAGAGGACCCTGGGACAGCTCTGATTACAAAGGTTTGCCGGTGATGGCTCCCACTGGACGTGGGGAGCCTGGCGTATGGAAGCAATCAGGAGTAATTTGGGCTATAAAGGACATGATGCATTGTGCTGCAGCACTCAAATTCCTACACCAGTGTCAGGCCCCTGATGCTCAGTGCCTCAGCACCCACGAGAGTAGGTGGGTACAGCTAATGGTGCTCAGCATGAACCCTCGAAACTGGCCCCTTGTGTAGGACTGAGCTGGTCCCTGAGAGGTTTTGAGAGCACCACATGCTTTTAAATCCCAGAAAAAGCCGGGATTTGGCATGTTTATCAGCATATCAGGGTGGATCCAGCCTTTGCTTGGGATCTGTAGTCAGAAGACCTCTCCTGAAGCTTGTGCTTGGTCCTCCTGTTGGCAGAGGGACCTGCTCCTTCAGCCCTGGGCCAGTGGTGGAGCTGGATAAGCTTGGTCTTTTCTCTTCCTCAAAAGTTTTTGCCACCTGTGAGAAGAGCAGTCGTGGGGTTGGAGACACTTGACCCACCTCACCCAGTTCACACTTGCCCTGGCTGTTATCCTCCCTGTTTGCTCAGAGGGTCAGTGGTGCCACACATTGTATGGGTGCTGCAGGTGTACACACCTGGCTCTAGGAAGATAGTTTGGGCTTCTCTTCTTCTCCTGCTCTGAGCACTGTTTCAAACAGGTGGTGGGGAGGGAGGTCAGTGAGAGACCAGGGACTGCTGAGGAGCAAAGCTGAGTTCCTGCAGAGCAGAGAAGCTGCTGCAAGGCTGTAGCAGAACCTCCCTCCTTCTTGAGTGGTCACATCCTGCATCGGGAGGCTCAGAGCAACCGGAGCAGTGAGGAAAGCCAGCTTGAAAAAGGCAGATGTGCTTGGTCTTTAGTCTTGTCTCCAGGTGCATCACCTTTTGGTGGCTGCTCCAAGCTCATGGTGAGAGGGCTCAGTCACCTGGGGCACAGCTGTTAGAGAAACAAATAGGTTCCAACTCGGTGGGGAGACTTTGGAGGCTTCAGAGGCATCTTCTGGCCCATGGGGGTGGAGTGCTGGATGTGCACGATGGAAATTCCAACTCATGCATCGGAAGAAGAATCCTACCTCTTTATCTGCCTTTTTCTTCTTTTTTTTTCCCCTTGTTTTTATCCTCTTTGCTGAAGTGTTGGCTCACACGGTTAAGGAGAAATTAGATGGAGGATTTCTGTACAGGTTTTATCTCTGGTGATGAAGTGAGATAAGGCAGTTGGCAAGAAGTCTGACACTGCTTTGATTTTAACGAGCACTGAAACAAGATTGCTTTGGTAATCAGGTAATTTTCCACTGCTGGTTATTCCAAACCCAAAGACATAGTTTATTTAGAGTATATTCTCAGCATTTTGACTGTGTGTTTTATATTTTTCTTCCTTCATTATGCACTGGATTCATTCTTCCAGAGTTTGGGTTGCAATGGAACCTGTCCCCACACACTTCTTTGTCTTGAGAATGAAAAGACAACTTATAAATTTCGGGTTTGATTATTTTTTGAGGAATAACCCTTTCATATGTTCCCTTTTTTTTTTAATCTTTAAAATTAACTTTCCTTTTCATGTCTAATATACTTTCCTCATTTTAGGAAAAAAAAATTGCTCTCTGGCACTTATTTTACAAAAACAAAACATATGGGCTTTATTACAGGAAATTATTACGAATGGATCTTTATTCACTAATATATGCCTAAGCTTATTTTTATTACCTTGAAAAATGCGCTTAAAATTTAATTTCAGCTCCTAAGAATGCAACAGCAGCGTGACAGTGACTGATAAAACCGGGGAGCTTGCTTCTGCAGGCAGGCACAGGCGGACATTCAAGAAACGCAGCGTTTCAAAACCAGAGGGTGAAAAAGCTGTAGATTTAACTTGAAGTTACTCAGTGAGGAGGTCAGGAAATTGTGGTGGGAGGTGCTGCAGAGTGGATGACAAATGCTCTTTGTGTGAGGGCAGTGCTGATTAACCCACACCCTTGGCATCCTCTGTGTCCCGGTGTAGTGGGTTGTAGCCACTGAGAAGGCACCAGCGATGGGGATGGACTGGGCAGCTCCAAAGGCTTTTGTGCAGAGCTGGGAGGTGTGCAAGGGGAATCCTCCTCCTGTGACCCAGCTGGAGGAGGGTGTACACAAAGAGCAGCCTCCCTCCCTCTGGAGGATCAGGCAGCACTGGGTGACCTTCAGCCACAGCTGTGCTGCTGCTTCTTGTGGGCTGGAGGTGGCTGCAGGATGGATGGAGGATGCCCTGTGACCACCTTGAGCCATGCCTTTGGGTTGGGTGGTCTTGTGGCTTCCACGAAGTCCACCAGCCGTGGGAAGCCAAATGCCTGAAGCTGAAGCTGTGTTTTACAGTCCTCTGGCTCCTTGCAGGTGCCAACACTTGGCTGAGCACCTCTGTGGTCACCTGGCCCTTTGCAGCAGTTTTCTGGTACTCGGGATGGTGCTGTGACATGCTGGAGGTCACCTTCAAAGGGCAAGTGAGAGGGGGGTCTGAAGGAGTCGTGACTGGAGCTGGCCCCGTTACTGCCTTGGTGCTTCTTGCCGTCACCTTCCCTTTGTGCTAGAGATGCCAAAACCCCACTGAAAAGCAGTCACAGCATCACAGAATGGTTTGGGTAGGAAGGGACCTTCTGCTAGATCAGGTCCTTCCATCCCTTCCCAGTGTCCTCCCCTCCTGGCAGGAGCCTGGGGGCTGGGGCAGCCCTGAGCTGGTGTGCCGCAGGCTTTGTGTGCATCACCCTCCTGCCCCTTCAGAGCAGCTCGCTAATCTCCAACTGATCCATAAATGAGGCTTTTAAAGCCTATGTCGGCACTTGGGAATTATTTATGCTGAACTTTGGAATGATTTCTCTTTAATCAGCTCTTCATCTTTGATTACGGGTCTGAACCGAGGGAACTGTCTAGACTGGATTTAGTTCCTAGGGTGAAAAAAAGGAAAATTGGAGGTAGGGGAGGGAAGTGGTGGGGGGAGAAAGTGTGTGTTTCCAATGAACACGAGACAGGGGGGCTGGGGAAAGTGGAGCAGCAGGGTGTTAAGATCTCCAGTAGTCAAAGGAAGGGATTGCTTTAGGCAAGCTCTTTCCCACATGGAATATATAATGTCTAGACAATCAGTCTGGGTTTGCTTTGTAATTCTCTTAGGAAACCGTGACACAGAATTTATTTGCTTCTGTCACAGAAAAGCAGGTATTTGTTTCACTTTCTGGTTCTTAATTACCCTGAAGAATTCCCTCTTAAACCCCAGGCATTTCCACTGTTTGTTAACAGTGTTAAAATGATGACAAATATCTGAAGCTGGAGGATTTTCCTTTCTCTTTGAGTGAGTGTGCTGAGCCTGGGCGATACAGCATCCTACTTGCCTCAAGTCCACCGGGGAGCACAGAGGAAATGCTTGTGTTTGGGAGGAACACCTATTCCCTCGCTCCCTCAGCCCATCATCAGGTGGCCTTGCTCCTCTCACACCAAGCATAGAGCAATAATAAAAATAAATGGGCAACTTCTGGATTGATTTCCCCCCCCACCACTTTATTTTATTTTTCCCTGCTATTATCTAGCCATGTTCTCTCAGATGACTTTTACTGAGGGTCTGCAAATCTGTGGGACAGCACTGAGTGCCCAGGATGGTGTCTGGGGGGAAGGGTTTGATCAGAGCAGCAGTTTGCCGCCAGCCAGAAGGGAATGCTGCACTGAGGGTGTCCACGTGGCTGAAGCTGTGCTGTGCTACTGCCTGGGGTGCCCATGGATGCACATGCCACCACTGGTGAAGTTTCTCCTTGCAGGGCTTTTCCCAAGTCCTCGTGCCAAGTGCGTGCATCCAAGAGCAGGGTTGTCCTTTCCCTCCAGGTCTGTCTTGTGGATTTTGCATAAGTAAGCAAATAATTTCTGGTGGTGGACAAGAATGGGGTGAAATGAGGGGGAAACACTTGGCTGGTTTGCTCAAGCAGCTGCTTCGGAGTTGCCCAAACAGTGATCAGATGTGACAGCATCAGTCAGCCAAGGAGATCCCCAAATCCCACGGGAAATGTGCCCAGATGAACCAGCACTGGCAGTCTTGATAGGTTATCTCTTGGCCCTGTGGAATCCGTTTTCGTCCACTGTTTGTACAAAGTCCCCTGCAAAGTGTGGTTTTGAAAAGAAATTGCGCCTGTTTTTGTTCTGTGGAGGAACTGGCAACATGCGGCCCCAAAGGAGATAAAAACTGCCGTTTGTCTTTTGTTCAAGTCTGTATTTCTAATGAAGAGTCTGCTTGGAAACATCCCCAAATCTGGATGCACCCAGAACTGTAGCAAATAGAGAAAAAGCAGTGAGACACCGTTGGTTAATCTGCCGTATCCATCTCTTATTCCAGAGTCATCAGTTATGAGTGCTGTCCTGGATATGAAAAAGTTCCCGGAGAAAAAGGCTGTCCAGCTGGTAAAAATATGTTTGACATTTTTTTAGACTCCTTAAAATTATACAGCTGCCTAGTAAAGGGAAATGTTAGAAAATTGCTCAAAGTGGATTTGATTTTTGCAATTTGTGCACAATATTGCCATGAACAAGTCCAAAATGGACTCAGTGGAGCACCAGCCGAAGGCCAGATCAGCTCCAAAGCTTGCTAAGTGTTCCAGACAACTTAGAACCCTGGATATAATTAAACTTAACCAAGCATGGGAGGGCCATAGGGAACTACTTATTCCAGCAAGTCATATAGCTGTGTTGGAAATGCAGTGCAAAGGAATGAGAGAGTAACAGACAGCTCTGCCAACCTCTGCTCACTTTTGTTTTCATAGAATCTCAGACTAGTCTGGTTTGGAAAGGAGCCTTAAAGGTAATCTCGTTGGCAGGAAGGCAGGAACGCCTTCCACTAGACCAGGGTGTTCCAAGCCCCATCAAACCTGGCCCTGAACATTTTGGCAAGCATGGGGTTAGCAAAGTTGCATTTAGGAGAAAATGAAGTTCAGCCACTGGTGGGGATTGGGAGGCAATTAACTGGGTTTATTGAAGAAAGGCATATTGTGCTTTTGCTTTTTGAACGTTTCCCTCCACAAAAGTTTGATGCTGCTGGGCTGGTGCAGATGGGTCAGTGGAGACGGAGCAGCACAGTCCAAGACCAAATCCCTAAAGCCTGAGTACAAAGACTGGGTGAAAGCAATCAGTATCTTTGCTTGTCTCAGCTCCCATCCATGTAAATCCAGAGTAAGCCCATTCAAACCTGCAGAGATGCAGTGGATTCTGGATTATGCCGATGTAATTGAGGGTGAAACTGCGATCAGACACCAGTCCCCTGATGTGCTTCATTTCCCCAAGCGTTCTCACCAGCAGCTCTCCTTTAATTCAGCCAGAAGGATGAATGATGTGTTGGGAACATGACCTTCTCTTCTTTCAGCGCTGCCGCTTTCCAACATCTACGAGACCCTGGGAGTGGTTGGCTCTGCCACCACACAGCTCTACTCCGACCGCTCCAACCTGAGGCCAGAAATTGAAGGACCTGGAAGTTTTACGATTTTTGCTCCCAGTAATGAGGCCTGGGCATCCTTGTCTGCTGTAAGATATAATTCCTCTGCTTGCTTCTCTTCCTCTGGCTCTCTGGAATGGAGGTCCAGCTCTGCAGGGGTCTGGATCCGGCCCCATCTGGCGGAATAGGTATAGTTCTGACAGAGGAAGGACTATGCATTTCCAAGATGGGTGTCACTGTACTAGTCTGTCAGCTCCAGAGATTCACTTCTGCAGGATCCCAGCACTGGAGAGATGTGGATGCCGTGGAAGGTTTCCCATCCCTTTCAGTTTTTCTTACCTTGCCACTCTGATTGTTCTTACTCTATACAAATAGCCAGTCCCAACCAAAGCCCTGGTGACTCCCACATCAATGTGCCCCATACTCAATTACATACAAATTTCCTTTACATTCATTTTGATTTTGTCACTCTGTGTCTTGTGACATTTCCACTCCTGAAGTGATATCGCTGCTGTCCTGCCAGTTCCCCCATCGCAGAGGAGATGTCATAACTGTACAACCCCTGTACAGCTACATCCCACATTTAAATCACCTGTCCATAAATATTTAAGAACTGTTGAGGCAACAAGGGGACATCTTTTTGGCTTTCCCCACTACTAAGCCTTACCCTTACCGTGCTGCTGCCGGGAAAGGTCTTTTCGTGTATTTGTCCTTGGCCCTGTTGCTTTACTGCTCGTTTCAGTGCAGTGATCCCACACTGGAGCTGTCATCATCCCTTTTTCTGCCAAGGATGGAGGGTGCCAGAGCTGTTAGCTGCCGCTGTAAGGCAAAAGCTTTGCGAGAGCTGAGCTCTCAGTTTGCACAGATGGTGTAAGGCTGAGTGCATCACTTAATGTTCACGCACACGCCCTCGCTTTGGAAGACCCGGGCTGCAGCCAGACCTCCTGGCCCTCTCGAACCGCTGGCTAATTGCACTCAGCGCTGAAAAGCTGCTTTTTCTGGTTTTCAGGAAACTCTGGATTCTTTAGTCAGTAACGTTAACATTGAGCTGCTCAACGCCCTCCGCTACCACATGGTGGACAAACGGGTCCTCACGGATGATCTGAAACATGGGACAACGCTTAACTCCATGTACCAGAACCTGCCTATCCACATTCACCACTATCCCAACGGGGTAAGGCGTTCACAGAATCACAGAGTGGGTCAGGCTGGGAGGGGCCACAGTGGATCAGCTGGTCCAACCTCCCTGCTCCAGCAGGGTCACCCCACATGGCACAGGATTGCATCCAGACAGTTCTTGAGTATCTCCAGTGAGGGACACCCCACACCCTCTCTGAGGAATCTGTTCAGTGCCTGGTCGCTGCACAGGAAAGAAGTTCTTCCTTTGTATTAAATCTGTCCACGGTGGGCTTGTTTTTTGCCTGCCTCGCAGCTCCTACACCATCCTTGGACCTGCAGGACTCTGTAATGTATAGGTTGACAACTGTTGATTGAAGAGACGTATTTTGAAGGGATCTCAAAAGAATGTTTATAGTTTCCTCGATGCTGTTGCAGGGCAGTTGCCCACACTGCTGTGTAACCCTGCTTGCCCAGGTATTGGTTCTTGCATATTTTCATGGTCTTGATGATTGAGGATAGACAAAACTACTCATTATTTTCAAAGCTCTTTAAACATGGAACGTTTCAAACATCCTTGATAAAACATTCTCACTTTTCGCGTGTTTTCTTAGGAAACCACATTTCTGCTCTTGCTGATTCAATATTAAAGCGCTCGCTGTGCTTGAAATAGAAATAGAAAAGCAGCAGCGGCTGCTTTACCTTCTTGTTTTAGGGCATATAACACCCCCTGGCTCTTCCCCTCTGCAGATTGTGACTGTGAACTGTGCCAGGCTGTTGAAAGCTGACCATCATGCCACCAACGGAGTGGTTCATGTCATCGACAAAGTCATCGCTACCACGACAAACACCATCCAGCAGATCATTGAGACTGAGGATAACCTGGAAACCCTTCGGGTGAGTCAACCCACGGGTCTCCAGGGCTCCTTAAAGATTCTGAGTCATCCCACTCCTGGTGAATTGTCCTGAAGAGCTTTGCCAGTGTCGAGGGGCTGTGACCCTACAGCTGCTGCTGAAGTCCTTGTACCAGCGTTGCTCCTTTTGCTTTAGGAAGAGAAATGTTTGATATTGGTGCAATGACAGTAATTGTCACCCTGCTGTGGCTGTTCAGAGAAGAGATGCAGACTGAGTGTGTCTCCTCACTCTTGCATGGGAGCCTCAGCCTTAGGAGACATTTATGGTCCCCATTTGGTGTGTAGCAGTTTATTTACCTTGGTATTTGCCAAGTTAAGGAATAGCTCAAAAGGCACAGGGGATTTGCAGTCAGCCAGCTGTGGGTTCTGCTCTGAATTATTCACTGGAACTGCTGTGACCCTTTCCAGGCATATCAGAGTATGTGAAGTAGCTCTCAGCCTTGCCAAAAAAAAAAAAAAAAAAAGAAAAAAAAAAGGGCTCTTGTAATCAAATTTCTGGAACACAAGAGAACCATGGCACTGGGTCAAATTTATAGAGGGACCAAAGTGCTGAAAGAAGCTATTCAGGATTTTTTGTAAGTCCTCTGAAATTTTAAAATCCTTAGTAATTCTGGCCCTAAGTGTGTGCCTGGGCAAAGTCTCTGACCTTTGTCCTCCGTCTGAACGTGTTCTACCCTCTCCTTGTTTCTCCAAAGGCTGCTGTGGCCGCGTCCGACCTCAACAGCCTGCTGGAAAGTGAAGGCCAGTACACACTGCTGGCTCCAACCGATGAAGCCTTCAACAAGATCCCACGGGAAACACTGAACAGGATCCTGGGGGACCCAGAAGCCCTGAGGGGTAAGTGCTTGTTTGCTGGGTCCGTTGAGAGACTGAAGAGTATTTTTGAGTTCCTTTAAATTCCTTCTCGGGGACTTCCGAAGAGCCCCTTGATAGGCTCTGACAGCAGCTGCAGTAACAGATGTGACAGACTGCACCTTTTTTAACTGGACAGCGCAGACCTTTTTGGCTGTAGATGTGCAGACATGGCAGAGAGAGTGAACTGAGAGGAGGGAGCTGAAGGAGTCCTTTTTCTGTGTTTTCTTTTAGCACTCCTTTAAGTGATGGTGATTTCTATTGACCCAACATGATGCAAGAAAAGTAGTGTCTGATCAATGTAACTCCCCGATAAATTATTTGAATACCAACATAAAGCCTTTGTAAGTTGGCAAAGGTGTTTAAAAATGACTCTTTTCAGGCACTTTATTTCACAGGCTGCTGAATTAAAATCATCATATTTTAAAATTAAAAAGTGCAGCCCCATGCAGCACACCCTGGCCCCTGAGCAGGACCCCTAAAAGCTGCAGTGCTTTT
This sequence comes from Sclerurus mexicanus, assembly GCA_013396755.1. NCBI lineage: Eukaryota > Metazoa > Chordata > Aves > Passeriformes > Furnariidae > Sclerurus > Sclerurus mexicanus. The sequence goes on from VWZF01004021.1 coordinate 1,902,960, forward strand.
ACAGCTGATTTTTGCAGCTCACTCAGACACCTGCCTCTCTCACAGACCTGCTGAACCATCACATCCTGAAGTCAGCCATGTGTGCTGAGGCCATCATCGCTGGGCTGACCATGGAGACTCTGGAAGGAACCACCCTGGACGTGGGCTGCAGTGGGGAAGAGCTGACCCTCAACGGGAAGCCCATCATTGCCAACAAGGACATCCTGGCAACCAACGGCGTCGTGCATTTTGTTAACGAGCTGCTGATCCCAGACTCAGGTACTGGTGCCTCTCTGCGTGGCTCTGTCTGTTGCCTTTCTTTTGGCTATTTTGCCAAGGAAATACTGGGTTTAGAGGGCATAGCAGTGGGTGGATTGCCCTTAATGCAGGGTTACCATGTGTTGCTTTTCTTTTCAGCTAAGACTCTGTTTGAGTTGGCACAAGAATCTGAAGTTTCCAAGTCTACAGACTTCTTCAGACAAGCTGGTCTCAGTTCTCATCTAACTGGCAGTGAGCGAGTGACCCTCCTTGCCCCGGTGAATGATGTGTTCAAAGGTAAACCAGGGGTTAAATCCCTTTCTTCCATCAGTTTGGGCCACAGATCTCCTTCAGACGATCTTCAGCCAAGTTTTAGTGCACAAATATGCAAATCCTCTCTCAAATGCCTCAGCCACGGGCAATGGCATCTAGCTTTACAATTTAAAACTGATGTGGGTGATACTCTGGTTTTTAGTGTCTCAATAGTCATTTTAAGTGAACCACTGGTTCTTTCCATACTCTTTGCTGCAGATGGGCTCCCTGTTATTGACAGCAACATGAGAAACCTGCTTCTGAACCACATCGTTAAGGACCAGCTCTCCTCTAAATACCTGTATCATGGACAGAAGCTGCAGACTCTGGGAGACAAGGAGCTGAGAGTCTTTGTGTACCGCAACGTGAGTCCTCCCAGGCTGCTGTGCTCTGCCTGGCTGACTGATGCTTGGTGTTCTGATGTCACCTGAATTGTGAATGAGCATCATGGAAAGCATAAAAATCCCTCTTTGGAAGCACATGCTAAAAAAGTGAGTTTTTTTCTGCCATTGTGCTTGCAGAACCTTTGCATTGAAAATGCCTGCATTGCTGCCCATGACAAGAGGGGAAGGTTTGGGACCCTGTTTAGCATGGACAAAATGTTGACTCCACCCACTGGCTCAGTGATGGATGTTCTCAAGGCAGACCATCGCTTCAGGTGAGCTTTCTGCTCTTCCCGAATGCTACTTAGGAGAAGAAGAGCTGCCAAAGCAGTTTCTATTTGTTATGGGTTGTAGTCATGACTATATGTGTGTTTTTTTAACATAGAAAGAGTATCCAAACCCACGGTCTCCCTAAATTATAGGGAGTTAAACTTCAAATAACCCTCAATGAATTGTGAGCCAAGAGTGTCTGGTTCCTTAATACAGTAAGAAGCTGGCTCTGAATCCATCCCTGCCCATCAGAGCCACTGTGGCCAGACCTCTCTGTCTCCACACTCCCATTTGGTCCCCAAGGCGTCAGCATTCCCAGGTTGCTTTGCCATTTCTCAGATGTTCTCCTTGGACCTCACAGGCTCATTTCCTACCTAATCAACCTTTCGATTAATTGACATGCTGGACCCCATCAGGGCTTTGCAATTGTAACCTCACAGCTCTCTCAGAGCACATCATGCCATTGCTCAAAGACCTCCAGCGGAGTGGTTTGTAGTGAAGCTCGTGCCGTGCGTTTGTTTTGCAGTACGTTGGTGGCTGCCATCCAGTCTGCAGGTCTGACAGAGAACCTCAACAGGCCGGGCACCTTCACGGTGTTTGCTCCGACAAATGAAGCCTTCCGGGCCATGCCCCAGGGGGAGCTGAACAAACTCATGGGTGAGTGTTTGGGGGGTGCTCAGGCGAACAAACTCGTGGGTGAGCATTTTGAGGGTGCTCAGGTTGTGTGTGCTATGGGCAGGAATGGCCACATTTCTCTGCTGTAGCTCATGCTTTGACCCTGTCTGTTGGTCTGTTGCACCACTGCTTTGGATAAGCAGAAAGCTGAGGATGCACAGAGGGCACTGAGTTCCCAAAGTGTGGTTTGTACTGCCTGTACTCTTGGATGATGGACTTTCCTTTGGCTGGGCTGGTGGTGTGAGCAAGATGACTCCCAGATGTTTCTAAAGGAGCTGCTGAGGTCTCTGCCTTTCTCAAGGATAAAAGAAGTGAGACTGGGACACTCACCCATGCAGGAGCAGGGTGTCTGAAGGAAATTTTGCGAAGAGAAGACAATGGTCCACATACAGCCTCAAGTTACACTGTGTGAAATAAAAGGCTGGGGCTGTTGCTCCTTCTACGTAGACAAAGCAGGAGGTCCAGTCTGTTCCTGAGGAGACAACAGATATTCCAGCCTAGCTCAAATGAAGACCAGTATCCTGAAAAGCACAGGCTGGGTGTGGAAAAAAGCATGGGAATGTTTAATAAGGCCCTCCTGGATAAGCAGCATGATCTTTTATTTTGTTCACGTTGAAAACTGGTTGTGGTTGGAAACAATGTCAGGTATTTGAGTGTAATGTCATTAAACCCAACCAAACATTGACATCATAATTTGGGAAGCATCTGCCCATGGTAGCTGGTTATCCTTTTAAGTGCAGGGATGAGGAACCGGCAATATCAGACTGCACATCCAGTCTAGCACTTGATTATATAAATATTTCAGAACTGTTTTGCAGCTATTGTAAATGGCTGCAGGAATGAAGACTCCCAGATGTGGACACTTCAGATATTCGTTTCTCACGCAAATATTTAGCTTATGCCTCTGATGAAGAAGTGAATCATGCTGGGGAGGATGTGCAGTGTGAGCCGTGGCCACCCTAGGAAAACCATCACGGGAAAAAGCCTAAATATCAGCTTTGAAAGCATGGAAAGAAAAGGTCCCCCTGGCTGAGAGAGCTGCTCTGGTGTTGTAGATGGGGCCACCTTTTGCACTAGATGTCTGTGGGGCTTGTCAGGGACCCTGCATCCTCTGAAGGAGGAGATGGAGAAGGGCTGTTGGCCACGCTGTCACTGCCTCTTCTGGAAAATAGCTGGTAAAGGGGAAGCATCCTATCATCCTAAAATCTACTTCAAAACATGGCTAGATGAGTAGAGACTCAGTGGAAATTGGGATCGTGGTGTCAGTCCATGAGCCATTAGTGACATTGCTCCTGCGCTTTTCCCCTTCCTACCCAGCTGTGAGGGTTATTGCCAAGGGAAACTGGCCTTGGTGACATTTGCAAATACCAGAGTGCTCCAGCTTCTTCCTCATTTCACATGGGCCTTTGCCCTGCCATCTCAGCCTTCCTTGGGAAGTGAAAGCAGCAAGAGGAGCAGGTTCATGCTGTGCACAGGGAGAGAGTGAGGGATAAAACCCCAAGAAACAGGGATTTCGTGTGTAGGGCAGGTTTGGTAGGTACCAAGGTGGGACACTGGGAGAGTGTTCTTTTGGACCTGCTGGGATCCTGACCTGCCTGGGCAGGAATGGCCTCAGTGTCCTAAACAGCTCCAACCAGGTCCTTCTGCCTGTTTTTTGGGAGGTTGTTTGTCTTTTCAATTTCACATTGTTTCTTTGCACTTTCAGGCAATGGTGGTATTTTCTGTGTGATTCCATTCCAGCACATGAAACACAGGAAGCGAGAGGTGATGCTGTTTCACCAGTGCAGCTGTTTTCTCCCCCAGGTAATGCCAAGGAGCTTGCCAACATCCTCAAGTTCCACGTGGCCGATGAGATCCTGGTGAGCGGCGCCGTCAACGCCCTTGTGAGGCTCAAGTCCATGCAGGGAGATAAACTGGAAGTCAGCATGGTGAGTCCCCCGGGCTGGGGCTGAGTTTGGCTGGCCACGTCAAGGACCAGAGCGTGTCTGTGCTCAGCTGGGTGCTGTGGGAACCTCTCCTAAATGTGCTCCCAGTCCCACCACAGTGTTTGCTGGGCCGTAGCAGAGGGGCTGTTTCCATGTGTTCAATTCAGCAGGCTGGTACAATGAAATGTGGTTTGCCTCGGCTTTCCCCCCAGAAGACCAATTGTAAATGATTTCCAGGAGCTGTTATAAATTTAACCCTGAGTCATGGAGGAAAAAGCATAAATAAATGAAATGAATAGCTTGTTCAGCTCACACATCTCTTTTTGTGTAATGAAAATGATCTTTGCATGGACTCCCTTAACACAGCAGGATTTATTTAGATATATAATTTCATTTCACAAACTCTGCACTATGTGAAGAGAATGTAGGATCCTCTATTGAGAGGGGAAAAAACCATTTCAGAAAATAAATAACCAAGGCCCACTCTGTGCATAAGAAAACACAGGACAAAACTGGAAGGGACGGTGTTTCCAAGTGCACCGAGTTGGCCAGTGTGCATGACAGACCCTTCCCCTGTGCAGTCCTGCCCTGCCCTCCTGATCCCATCCCTGCAGCCATCCCCCCTGGCACGACTGGCAGTGCCTGCTGCCACCAGGCTGCTGGTGGGTGTGCTCTGATGCCACGGGCCAGCATTCCCAGCCAGAGAGAGCACTGAGGAAGCTTAAAGCCTACCAGCCATTCCAGGGTATAATTCTCAGGGTATAATTCATTTTTATATTCTCCTTAATTGGCAAGAGGAACAAAAACACCTTCAGCCATCCAGCAAATGAATGAATGTGAAGTGAGGGCTTTTTAATAACATTGGGAATGACAGGAGTTTCTCTTTTTTTTTTTTCTGCTTTTTTATTTTTTCTTTTCCTGAACAGAAAAACAACGTAATACACGTCAACAAGGAGCCTGTTGCCGAAAGTGACATCATGGCCACGAATGGTGTGATTTATGCTGTGAACTCTGTCCTACAGCCACAAGGTAGGTCCACGCTGAGGAACACCCAGAGCCACCTGGTTACAGCAGAGCTGCTTTGGGAGGGAGTGGGGACACGTGGCCGCTGCTTCAGTTTGGTGAGGAGGGCTAGGCTGGTGTGGGATTTTTATCAGAAAACAGAGGAAGGAAGCAGCCTGCTTTGATGAGTGTTTCACTGCTCCCCATGTGCCACCCTCAGCTTCAAGGCCACAAGAAAGAGGTGACGAGCCTGCAGACCCTGCACTAGAAATCTTCAAACAGGCATCTGCGTTATCCAAGGTAAGAGGCAAAAGATCTCCCTTTGGAACTACTGACACCACATTTTGGTGATGATGGCTGGAAGATAATATCACATTCATATGCTGACTTGCAGAGAAAGTGAGTGGATGTGTTTCAGGCAATGATCCGCCCTCCCTTCCTCCACGATTTAATTATATAAGATAATACATTTTGCAACATGAAGCCTCAGTCTGTGACATGTAACCTTGGCATGGTGCTATATATTTCGGCTTCCAGTGCTGGAGAGTCATTCATCCACAGTTTTTGGAGACTAAAGATAAATATATTGGAGACTAAGGATAAATATATTGACATGCAAACTGTCGGAGATTCATGGTATTTATGCAAACTTTATTCTTTCTTTCCACGCAGGTTTCTCAGAGGAATCCTCGACTAGGTAAAGAAACAACTTCTCTAGCTCATTTCTAATTGCCATCCTATGCCCCATCCCTTTGGGAGGTTTATCCTGATGTCCTGCTGTGAGCAGGACGGGGAGGGGAGGGGACAGGGAGGTGCTTTGTGTCTGTGCCACCCAACCTGCCCCTGTCCTTGGCAGCTCCCGTGTACTCCCGGCTGCTGGCGAGGATGAAGGAGAACGTGGGGGGAGTCTGAGCCACGAGTCGCTGCCTCCGTCCCACCAGCCCTGGCTGAGAGCTGAAGAGGACAGAATCGTTTTTTAAAAACCAAATATCCCCCTTAAGTTTATTTTTGTGTCCAGTGAAATGGAGAGGAAAAAAATGGAAAGCCATATATATGTATATATATATATATTTTAAGACCATTTTTATTTGGTTTTGACTTTAAAGTTTCCAGACTGAGGAAATGTTTTGTTTTTGTTTTGTTTTGTTTTGTTTTTTTAATTTCTGGGGGTTTTGGTTTTTTTTTTCATTTGTTTCGGGTTTTTTTTTTTAAATAAAAAACTATTCACTACTTTGCAATTTTAAACATACCCAGTTTTGGGCTTGATAAGTACATCCAAGGGTAGGTGCTTTTTTTTTTTTTAAACAAGCATGTGCTTTCTTGTTCCCTTGAGTTTTAAAAATCTTCCAGGAAATTCTGAACTGAAGGCTTTTAACAAAAGCCTCTCTTTTGACAATGAGAAAATTGCACAGTTATGAGCTATGGTTTAAACCATTCTCTTTTTCTTTTTTTAACTGGGTTTTTTTAAGCCTGTGTGTTATAACTGTGCTGCTTTTTGTTCACGGGACTGAAATGAGAGTTCTCCCTGGCTGAAGCTTTCCAGTAAATGGTTCATTTTTAATAACGGTTGTTTTTTAATAAAAAAATTAAAAATAATATCAAAAATACAAACATGACACGTGATGACAATGCTTGGTTGTTTTTTTGCTTGGTTTGAGTTGCTTTTTTGGCACTGTTTGACCACCTGAGCCCCGGGAAGGAGGGGAAGTCAGCGTTCACAGGTCTAATAGTTACTCAAGTGGAATGGCAGAGCGTTTCTCCTCTCTGGTCCTGGCCTGGCATCATTTTTTGATGGTGTTCTCACAAGCAGCCGCTGTCACACAATTCAAGCAGCCACCCTCCCACTGCACGTCCCTCCTGATGGATCCTCAGCCCCCTTCCCTGGCAGCTGGAGCTCAGATCTTCATTCCGTGGTGCCAACAGCACTTATTCACCCATCGGGTCTTTGTATTCACTCCCAATTAGTTATTGCCTTGGTGAACCCCGGGATTAAGGGGCAAAAAAAGAGAAAAGGTATCAAGTGCAGAATACAAAAAACCCAGATTGTTTTGGCTGAGAGACACCCTGATGGTTTTGCTTCTATTAAAAGCCCAAATTGAAATCCCACACGCTCAGACCCATCTGCATAACTCAAACGTGTGAACAATAACCGAGCTCTTCTTTTATCAGCCTCCCATCTCATTGTTTTAATTATGTTTTTGGCATGATGTTGTCCTGGTAGCTGAGGCTGGGGAGATGATGGGGGACCCTTGGAGCCACCTCTTCCCAGCAGCCCAAGGCAGAGCAGTCCTGTCAGGGGCCTGGCTCCTGGGGGAGGCTCAGCTTTTTGTCATTAGGGTAATTAATTACCATTCCTTCAGGAGCCTGAGGGAGGGAAAGCCACCTCAGCTCCTGCTCTGGCACAGCACGTACAATTTTAAGTTTGTTTTTTTTTTATTTTGTTTTGCTTTTATTTTTCCCCCCCTCCTTGAAGTTTGATAATTAAGGGATGTAAAGTCCTTTACGCCTTAGGAAGGTGGAAGATAGCTCTGCTCCTCATCTAGGTGAGTGCTCCTTGCTTATATCTTTCTTGGTGATTGGCCTGGTGACAAATTACTTGTTTCATGGCAAAATGAGACCCCTCAAGTCGATGTGAGTGGGGGAAACTTTGCTTAGATGAGCTTAATAATTGTGAGAAGTCCCACCTGCTGAGACAGAAGTTTTCATCTCCTGGAAACAGAGCCCTGGCTTCCCACCCCATGGTTTCTGGACTGGCATTAGAACTGGTGGTGATGTGGTGACGATCTCCTTTGTGCTTTGCGTGTGGCCTGGCTTTGCAAGGCTTGCTTTGAGGGGGTCACCAGGTTTAGGAGTCCCTGTGGAGTTCCCAGTAGATAGAGGAGTGTTATCCTTTCAAACCCATTCCCTTTTTGCTCGCTCTCGTCGTTTTCTGGCTGGTTCTATGGCAGTGCTCCCTCCCTCACTCCTCCTTCTGCCTGCTCCATCCTCGGAGCTGCTTTGGGGTGCCAGGGTGCTGTGGGTGCGGGGCTGCTGGCCCTGGGGTGTTGACTCTGTAATTTCTCTGGAATCCCACATCCTGGGAAACCATCCCAGGGTGCTTTCCCTCAGGCTCCCTGCTTGGAAGTCCCCCAGGTTTTTGGTGTTTGCAGATGATAGTTCGTGTTGGTGGGAACTCTTGAGAGCACATCGTTCCCTCCCCTTCTCTGCTCCGCGTTGGTTTCTCACCCCTCTGTGTTCAGGGAGAGATGCCCACATGGGTTAGATCAAGGGCAGTGGTTGAGCTGCTTCAGTTGGTCAGCAGGGACAGCATCCCCCACTTTGACTCGGTGACACTTTGGGGATGTTTTTCCCCATGGATGTTCATCCGTGATCCTTACCCTGTGAAGTGAGGGTGGGTGCTGGCAGTCCTTCCATCTAGGGGAGTGAGATGTTAATGCTTCAGCCTTCAAGGGGTGCACAGAGATGGACCAAGAAGAGAGGAGCTGAAAGATGAGGAAATGAGGAGTGCTGAGATGATGGGAACAAAAACTTATTTGCCCTTTTCTAAAGAAATATTGTTAATTTTTTTTTTTTAATGCAATAAAAGGTGGAAGTGAAAGGAAGAAGGAAGTTGCTGGTGCTGAGGCAAAACATAATTCCCCTGGGGAAGTGCTGGCTGAAGGGCAGAGAGCTCCCATGAGCCCAGCTGGATGTGGGAGCCTGAGGGATGTGCCAGCCGAGGGCTGTGGTGGGATGGAGGAATGGGAGCTCCCCTGTGTCCCCAGAATGGGAGCTCCCCTGTGTCCCCAGCCCACCCCACAGCTGGAGGAGCCTTCAGACAGCGACACGCAGGGAAGGGAAGAAGCAAAACCTGGCTTAGGAACAGCCGAGTGACGGTCTGGGCAGCTGCAGAGCCCCTGGGGCAGCCTTGGGGTGAGCAGCATTTGGGATGAGCCTTCTGGTGGCCCAGAGCACTGGGGTGCTCAGCACTCAGCCCTGTTGCACCAGGTGGGGTTTGGGTTCTCGAGTTGTCAGAGTATTTCCACCCAAAACCCAGCGTGTGGGTGCACGTTACCGTGAGCTGGAAGCAGGACTGAGGCAAAAAGAGCTAAACTGAGAGCAGACAAGAGCCTTGTGCAGAAAAGTCTTGTTTTTTCCCTCCTTTGGAGTCAAGAGTGTTTTTCTTTTGAAGATTTGCGGGGATGTGCAGCTGCCCTTGTTTACTTTTTTAGAATAATGATTCCTTCACTCGCAGTGGCTCCAGTTCAGCAAAATAATTAAATGTATGCAGAAATCCATTTAGGAAAAATACAGCTTTTAAGGGTGTGCTCTAAGTCCTGAAATGATGCCATCATGGCTGGGCTGATGCCTCTGGGTCACTCCTGTGCTGGGGGAGCCCCGGTGTTCATGGGGTTGGAGCAGCGAACAGAAAGTGGTGCCTCTGAAGGGCTGGAAAAACAGATGTTGAATGTGAAATGCTGTGTTTCAGGAAGCTTCATGTGGTGGTTTTGCTCCTTTGCATCTTGAGACATGAACCAGAGGTGCTTTTCTTCTAGAAAACTCTTTTACTTTCTGGTGGCCTTCTGCAGAGATACTTACAGGGGGAAACGCAGCGCTGAGCTTTGTCCCAGGAGAGATCTCACATGCCACGGAAAACACATGCTCTTCCAGTGCCACGGGAATCTTGGAGCAATGTTTGTTTGGCTTATGAGAGAGGTTTGGAGTTGCCCTGCCCCGAGTGCTGGGGTGTGGGGGGAGTCAGGCTGGGAGGTGAGTGATGGCAGCTCCCTGTGCCTCGCCATGGGAGGGCTGCAAAGGCGAACCCTTGGCGTGTGTCAAAGGCCAGGCAGAGGCTCAAGAGAAGCCAAGGCATCGCAGCCAGATGTGCTGCAGGAGGATGACCCCCTGGAAGGGGTCACCTGGACAGAGGGGTGAAGCCACCCACGTGCCATCGGTGGAAAACTGGACTTGCTCCCTGCTTCTCTGCTGCAGGCAAATTCTTGTTTCTTCCCGTGATTTATTGGCAAGTGGTTGCACTGTTAGCTGGGCTCCCAGGAGGAGCAAGAAGGAAAACTACAGGTAGTGTTAGTGCTGGTGAAAAATAGCCTTGAAGGAGCAGTTGGGGTCAGAGGAATTCAGCTGTAGAATTCTGTAAGGCAAAATAACTCTCCTAAGGATTTGTTTTCCCCTCCTGGAAAGGAAGGTGGCAGGAAGGGCTGGTTTGTTGGATGCTGCCATTGATGGTATACTGAAAAATTCTTTAGAGAATTGCCATGCCCTGGCCCAGGCACATCTGTCCCGCTGCACGTAGCCTTGACTTTTCTGCAGGTTTTCCAAGAATTTGGCTGTTTCTTCAGCTTTTGACTTGCCTTCTGTCTCTGTTCAGTCTTTCCAGTGGGGCATCATCCGACTTCTGAACTTACACCTTCATTTATTTCACGTGCAAGCCCTATTAGCTGGCAAATGCAAAATTCATTATATTTTAATTGTTACTTCTAGGAGAAGAATCAACATCTGCTTGGAAAATAACTGTGCAGAAGCTGGAGACCTTCTCAGGGCTTTTGTTGCATTTCTGGTTTTGCAGAGGCAGGAGGGTGAATTCATGGATTTCAGGATTTCCACCAGTGCTGCTGGGTGGCTTTTCTAGCTCTCTGCCTTTCTTTCAAAGTTTGCGACTGGGATAAATGACATTTCTGAGCGACTCCAAGGTGGAAATCCACAATGATCCCCAAGTATTACAACACCATCTTTGCACATGCAGCAGTTGGGGAGTTGCCAACCTCCATGAAGGAAGAGCCAAAGGATTGCTCTGAAGAAAGGTGAAGCATCATGATGACAGTCATGATTTTATAGTTAAGGCTGTTCTCACAGCAGCCATCTGAAGGCACATCCATTTGCTACAAACTGTAGGCATCCTAAGCCCTGTATTTAGCACTGTGTGTGTTCTCCTGCCAGTGAGGTCAGTGGTGTTCGTGGCTTTGGACACCACACAGCCTCATGTGGTGATGTGGCTTCCAGCTTGGAGCTGGCACCTCAGAGTTCAGGCTGTGAGTCTGGCTGGACCGAGCCTGGCTATGTCTGGTCCTGTACAACAGATCCTCACCCTTCTTACCGCCCAAAGTCCTCGACAGAAATATTTGCAGACTCATCCCTGACAACGCTACATCCATCCTGGGCTAGAGGAAGGTGTCCCTGCCCATGGCAGGAGGGTGGATCTATATGATCTTTAAGGTCCCTTCCAACCCAAACCATTCTGTGATTCTATGATTCCTACACTTGAGCTGAAGGGTCCTGATTTTGCAATCTCTGCTCACAGGACTGGCAGTGCCACACCCTGTCATCACCCCACTGGCACCAGCGATTGATTAAACCAACAAAAGTGGCTGGTTCCTTTCCTTAGCTCGTAACCAAAGAGCAGGAAAAAGTGGAATAAACAAAGCCAAGCTGCAGAACAGCCACATTAAGCAAAGGGAACTGAGGAGCATCAGCAGAAAGTGCTCCAGGACAGCACCATCTGCAAGCACTTGAGGTTCAGGAAATGCTGCTCTTTAAGAAGCTCGTGGTGCTGTTGCGTAGGGCCGGAAACAGGCTGGGGGTGAGGCAATTATGCCTTTTATTTGCTCAGCACATTTTGCCTCTTTTTACGTAAAACCAGCAAATGAGGAACTTAAAGTCACTTCTCCCATTAAAGTTTTTGGCTGCAGAATTTTTCCGTGGGCTTTCTCCTTCTGGGCTGCTCCTACCTTAAATTCGTGCTGGTGTTAACCATGAAATGCAGGGAAATGGTAATAAAAGGGCCTGTGCTCCAAACTTTTCTGAAATGCCTGGGAAGCTGCAGAGACTTTGAGCTGAGGACCCAAAAGATGGGACACTGAGCTGGGTCAGCACTGAACGGTGAGCCACAGTAGGATGGCTCAGCCACGGTCCTGTGCTATGCCTAAAGAGCTCCTGGTGCAGATTTGGGAGATGCCCTCTTGACAAACAAGTGTGCACACAGGGCAGGAATGATGCTCATTCACACCTTACTGCCTGGGCTTGGGCTTGAGAAACTCTGCTTGCCATGAGGTCCTGGCTGCCCCCAGCTATGGCACTGGTGTCACTGGGGCACAGGGGAGAGGCTCTGGGGCTGCCCTGGCTTTTCACAGTGCAGGTGTAGAATGAGGGAGGCAAAACAGGGAGCAGTAACCTGCCTTTGGTTCAGCAGAGGTAAATGCTCCAGAAAGTCATGGCCAGACCTGCTTGGGAAATCAAAGGTTGGTCTTCAGCCAGCCAGGTGAGGGAGGGGATGGTCCTGCTGTGTGGTGGCCTCACCTTGAATATTGTGGCAGTTTTGGGCACCACATTATAAGAAAGACACTAAGCTGTTAGGGAGGGTCCAAAGGAGGGCAATGAAGATGGTGAAGGGCCTCAAGCCACGTGAGGACACTGAGGGCACTTGGTGTGTTCAGCTGGAGAAGAGGAGGCTGAGGGGAGACCTCACTGCAGGGACAGCTCCCTCAGGAGGGGCAGGCACTGCTCTCTGCTCTGTGTGACAGGGACAGCACCCAGGGCATGGCTGGAGCTGTGTCAGGGCAGGGTCAGGTGGGATCTCAGGGAAAGGTTCTTCCCCCAGAGGGTGGTGGGCACTGCCCAGGCTCCCCAGAGCAGTGGGCACGGCCCCAAGGCTGCCAGAGCTCCAGGAGGGTTTGGACAACGCTCTGNGTCTGGTCCTGTACAACAGATCCTCACCCTTCTTACCGCCCAAAGTCCTCGACAGAAATATTTGCAGACTCATCCCTGACAACGCTACATCCATCCTGGGCTAGAGGAAGGTGTCCCTGCCCATGGCAGGAGGGTGGATCTATATGATCTTTAAGGTCCCTTCCAACCCAAACCATTCTGTGATTCTATGATTCCTACACTTGAGCTGAAGGGTCCTGATTTTGCAATCTCTGCTCACAGGACTGGCAGTGCCACACCCTGTCATCACCCCACTGGCACCAGCGAGTGATTAAACCAACAAAAGTGGCTGGTTCCTTTCCTTAGCTCGTAACCAAAGAGCAGGAAAAAGTGGAATAAACAAAGCCAAGCTGCAGAACAGCCACATTAAGCAAAGGGAACTGAGGAGCATCAGCAGAAAGTGCTCCAGGACAGCACCATCTGCAAGCACTTGAGGTTCAGGAAATGCTGCTCTTTAAGAAGCTCGTGGTGCTGTTGCGTAGGGCCGGAAACAGGCTGGGGGTGAGGCAATTATGCCTTTTATTTGCTCAGCACATTTTGCCTCTTTTTACGTAAAACCAGCAAATGAGGAACTTAAAGTCACTTCTCCCATTAAAGTTTTTGGCTGCAGAATTTTTCCGTGGGCTTTCTCCTTCTGGGCTGCTCCTACCTTAAATTCGTGCTGGTGTTAACCATGAAATGCAGGGAAATGGTAATAAAAGGGCCTGTGCTCCAAACTTTTCTGAAATGCCTGGGAAGCTGCAGAGACTTTGAGCTGAGGACCCAAAAGATGGGACACTGAGCTGGGTCAGCACTGAACGGTGAGCCACAGTAGGATGGCTCAGCCACGGTCCTGTGCTATGCCTAAAGAGCTCCTGGTGCAGATTTGGGAGATGCCCTCTTGACAAACAAGTGTGCACACAGGGCAGGAATGATGCTCATTCACACCTTACTGACTGGGCTTGGGCTTGAGAAACTCTGCTTGCCATGAGGTCCTGGCTGCCCCCAGCTATGGCACTGGTGTCACTGGGGCACAGGGGAGAGGCTCTGGGGCTGCCCTGGCTTTTCACAGTGCAGGTGTAGAATGAGGGAGGCAAAACAGGGAGCAGTAACCTGCCTTTGGTTCAGCAGAGGTAAATGCTCCAGAAAGTCATGGCCAGACCTGCTTGGGAAATCAAAGGTTGGTCTTCAGCCAGCCAGGTGAGGGAGGGGATGGTCCTGCTGTGTGGTGGCCTCACCTTGAATATTGTGGCAGTTTTGGGCACCACAGTATAAGAAAGACACTAAGCTGTTAGGGAGGGTCCAAAGGAGGGCAATGAAGATGGTGAAGGGCCTCAAGCCACGTGAGGACACTGAGGGCACTTGGTGTGTTCAGCTGGAGAAGAGGAGGCTGAGGGGAGACCTCACTGCAGGGACAGCTCCCTCAGGAGGGGCAGGCACTGCTCTCTGCTCTGTGTGACAGGGACAGCACCCAGGGCATGGCTGGAGCTGTGTCAGGGCAGGGTCAGGTGGGATCTCAGGGAAAGGTTCTTCCCCCAGAGGGTGGTGGGCACTGCCCAGGCTCCCCAGGGCAGTGGGCACGGCCCCAAGGCTGCCAGAGCTCCAGGAGGGTTGGGATGATGCTCTGGGGCACAGGGGGTGACTCTTGGGGATGGTCCTGTGCAGGGCTGAGGGTCAGACTCCATCCTCATGGATCATTCCAACTCGGCATATTCTGTGGTCTGGGCTCTTCTGTTTGCTCAGACTTGCTTATCTTTAGGTCCTATTGATGAAAACTGGGGGGAACTGAGCCCGGGTGTCCCCAGGGAGAGGATGACATGCCGGGATGTGTGGGCAGGGAGGGATGCTAAGCTCGGAGAAGCACTTTTGCTCTGCACAACCTGGGAACGCTCGGGGTAGGTGGTCCTGCGCCTGCTCACCAAATGTTCCTCCCCAGCTACTATATTTGGATACCACAAGCAAGTGATTTCACTTTCCTGTTTAAACAGACCCCCTAAAGTCAGGCTGCTGGCTGCTAAGCCTGGCCTTGCAGCACACCCAGCTCGCCCAGCAGCAGCCCCTCTCCTGCCGGGGGTCACCTGGGGCAGCACGGACTGTGCCTGGCAGTGAGGGACCGCAGAGCCCCGGGGCTTAATTGCAACCAGATTCCCTTCGAAATGTCTGCTGAAATATTTATAAATAAAGCCAGCAGCTGCTAATGCCAAACAGGAAATTTTAAGCTGAACAAACTTTTCCACGTTTCTAAGTGGGGAAAGTAAACTGTAGCTAAGATCAGTATGTAAAAAAAAAAAAAATAAATAAAAATATAAAGTCTAAATAGCAACAGGCTTCCACTGTTCCATATCCTGAGGGAAGTTCATGGTTTCTTGAAGTCTTGGTTCTTTCAGCCAGGCCATTTTCTGTCTGCACAATGATATAGGAGGTGGCTTTAAAGAAGAAAATTGGGTTATACCTCAACACAGGCACGGTAAATGTGATTTCAAGGGGGGAAAAAATTAAAAATACACAACTTGAATGGAAAGCAGCGAGCCAGGGACGAGGCTGGTGGGAGCCGTGGCCACCCGAGGGAATGGAGTCCTGTTTGGTCTTGCACTTCATGTTTTGGGCTTTTTTCCACCCTTCTCAAGTTCTTTGCTAGGATTTTTCTTGTTTCTGCTCATTCATTACTTGCTGTTGAGAGAGTATTTTGGAGCACTGAAACACAGGAAAAAATATGTAAATCTTTGTGGATTTATCTGTTTAAAACAAGTTCTGCCATTTATGAATTCATTAAATTCACCTTCAGGCAAGAAGCATTATTAGGCTTAAAAAAACTGATTCATGCCATTTCCTAGGCAATGATAATGAGACAGAGATGGAATAAAGCAAGTGTCCTTAACGTGCATATAGAATTTGAAATTGTATCCTTCGGTTCAAACATCTTCAAAACAAAGTGAAATACAGATTGAAAACCTTCATTTTGAAGAATGAATTATCAAAATAATTCAGTCTTTACCATCCCCACTATTACCTCCATATACAGATATTTTTGAGCTGGCTTTTTCAATTAAATTCTGTTTACTGTGGCACCTTAATGGGAAGAGAAGAGCTTTCTGATGCTGACAATTTGTTTGTTTGTTTTTAACTTCTGGCTGTCGATAGCAAATCCTTATCCCCTTCCTCTGTGGGAGTTAATTTCCTTTGACACAGGTCAATGGTGCGTGGTGAGCTTGGCTATGGAGTG
This sequence comes from Sclerurus mexicanus, assembly GCA_013396755.1. Lineage (NCBI taxonomy): Eukaryota > Metazoa > Chordata > Aves > Passeriformes > Furnariidae > Sclerurus > Sclerurus mexicanus. The sequence goes on from VWZF01004021.1 coordinate 1,918,664, forward strand.
CATAAGCTGAATTACACTGCAATGTCTGAGTGGATTTTGGTGAGCAGAATCCATTTTATGAGGCAAAAAGATTGTAGAAGGAAATGAAGTTTTAAGGATTCTCGTAAACTTTAGGGACTAATAGCAGTAAGATCTCAGGGAGGCTTTATTGCAGTATAAAGTGTGGGGTTCAGCAGAAAATTTATTCATAGCTTTTCTACTTGGATGGTCTCTATCTGCTTTAATTCTGGGTGGGAAATTAAGCACCCAGGTGGGCAGCCCTGTGAGAACCTGTTTGTTGTGAGGCTGTGATAAAGGAGGATCTCAGCCTGGGATGAAGGGGAGTGTGGTTGGATGGATGCTCAGAGACATCCCTGGTGCTCAGAGGTCCCTGCCAGCTTCCTTGGCAATGTGGCGTGCCACGCTGCCAACTCACTATCCGGAAATTCATTACATGACAAACTGCAGGAGTTTTGTCTCTAAAATCCCACTTTCATTTGTGCTGATCACCTGTGTAGGTTGGTGCTGGACTCTCAGCTTTTAGGTTTGGTCTTTCTCACTTTGGGCACCCTGGAAGGATGCACATGGAGCCAAAGGAAGGGTTCAGTATCCTCCAGGCTGGTGGCATTGGCAGGAATCCTGCCGGTGCTTTCCCCATGCATGAGAGCAAACATCCTTTTGCCATCACTTTTTCATGGTGCCACTGCAGATATTATGTAGAAAGCCAGGCTGAATTTTTCATCAGCTGGAAAGACACCATAGCAGCTGAAATCAAAAGTGAGGGCCTTTGGATGGTACCCACAGAAATGTTCTCAGCCCTGAAGGTTTCCAACAAGGCATCTTGCTAGTTGTTTGTCACCACGCAATCAGTCTCCAGCTCCCTTGAATACTGCATCTCTCTCGGTGCACAGGTTTCCCAAGGTACAGTCTGTCAGGCTTGAGTGACTTTTCCCTTGGAAATTGTTCAGAAGTATGTTTGGCCCATTGTGGAAAGTGAGTTGCACCTGCATCAGGGGCTTGACTTCTGCTCACAGATCCTGGCTGAGTATCCACGTGATGTACAGATCCCCCAGCAGCTCTGGTAGCTGCAGAACCCTCCTGCCATACCCTTTAAAGCAGCACTGAGTTTTCCTTTCCCTGCTTGACAGGAGGGACCAGGCTCCCCAGGGCCAGGATAGACATGACAGAGCATGAGTCACAAGTTCTCCATTTCTGGGATCTGGAACAAGTTCGAGTTTGATTTAAACCAGACTCTCAGTGTGAAAGAAATGTGCCTCTGAGGCTCTGCACATATGTAGGCAGTCAGGGGGCATATCTTTAGTCTCACTCCTAGTTAATGCTTAACTAGAAGTTAGGCAGGAGTTAACTGGAATTAATAATTAGGACACCCCCAAAAAAACTGGGAGCCCCAAGGGTCACCAAGTGAGGCTTGAGAAAGCTGTTAAGGCATCTCACTGCCAGCAGGTAAATCATCTCTGAGCTCTTTGCACCCTGAGATACAGATCTAATCGAGGGAGGCTGGGGTACCCAACTGGCTGCTCTTCCATGTGCACCTTCCCTCCAGGTATGCCTTTTCCCAATCCTTAGTCATGGCTTTACCCGTGGTTGCTCAAAGCCCCAAAGATGTTGGTCTTGCCTGCTTAAACAAGCAAACACAGACTTTAGGCTGAGTCTCTGCCTTTGTGCATCAGCACTGTTGGAGCAGCCTCAGCTCCCCCATCTGCCACCCTGAGACTCTTGTTTAGACTCAGCTGTGCCCGTGGACAGTGTCTCCCTCTGACCACAGGGACTCAGCAACATCCTGAAGGCAGAGATGAAAGGCAAAGCATCTGAGCTGCGGTTGGATGCCACGGCGGTGACAAGGAGCTCTATTTACAATTCCAGTTTGGAAAGGCCAGCAATTAAATCCATTTTCTGCATAATTGATGAGAAAATTCTGGCTGCCTCCCACTAAGCTCTGAATAAGAGGGTGGTTTAGAAGGAACTTTACTCTGCCCAGGACGAGGTGCTCTCCAGCTTTAACTTTTTGGTCTCTGCCCATTGGCTTGGATGGGCATTGCCTGATTGCTACCCATTTTTTTTGCTTCTAACATAAGTATTAAGGTGTTATTCTGCTATTTTTCTTCCAATCTCCATGGGATTGACAGGGAATGGCAGGAACAGAGCAATGCCAAGAGTTCCTTTCTCAGGGTTTGGTGGAGAACACCACCCAGGAGTAGATAATCATGTCCTGGAAGGCAGAACTGACTCACTGCACACCACGACAAACACTGAATCATGAACACGTTGGCCTTCACCAGCCACCACCAAACACAAGATTACAGATGGTTCAGAGTGAGAGGTCACCATGACAGCTTGAACAGCAAGGCATGAAAAAAGGAGCAAGTTACTGATCTCATTAGATCTGCCCACTGCAGACTGGGTTGTTTAAGGTAAAGGCCAGCTGGGATGTCCATCAGGAGAGAGAGGAGAGCAGCTGGCCAGAGCACTGCGTGCCAGGTCGCTGCTGAGGTGGCATCACTCCACCGTGCCTTGGGCGCTGGAGCTGCAGCACTTGAGGATCTGGCCTGGAATTTTTATTACATTTAGGAGCAAATTAGATCTGCTTTAGGAATTCTCCAGTGAAATCCTGAGTAATTCTGGGCTTGTTCACTGTAGGGACTGAGGCACATACACCTTGCTGGGCTGAATTACCCTTCGGTGACCTGGATGTGCCACACATCGATCCAAAAGCAAAAACTCGTATTAGTGCTGCTGTTCCAAAAGAGCTCCACCCATCAGGGATCTATTCATAGACGTACCCCTGAGTTATCTACTTCCAGCCTGCTCCTTCATGGAAAGATGTCTTTCCCTTCTGTTTCCCTTGTTATTTTTAACCATGTCCAGAATTTAAATGTGAGATGGTGAGCAGCACCTGCTCACAGCCCTGTTGGTGATGGACCTGGACACCTGCCTGCCCAGTGCTCCTGGTTTAATCTGCCCTCCTTGTTCCTGGGATGATCAGGAATAGTTTGGATTGGAATGGACCTTAAAAATCATCTTGTTCTGCCCCTCTGCCGTGGGCAGGGACACCTTCCACTAGACCAAGTTGTTCACAGCCCTGTCCAACCCAGCCTTGAACATTTCCAGGGATGGGGCAGCCACAATTTCTCTGGGCAATCTGCTTCTCCATTTAAATAAGTCACTTAAAGAGATGTATTAGTATCTAATGCAGAAGTGTAGTAGCACTTTCACACCTACAGCAGCAGCTCCCTCCAGGTGGGAGGTGCATATTCACATGAGTGTGGCCTTTCAAACCACGGCACAAGATCTATTTGTGAACAGTGACCTGTCCTTTTGCAGCCAAGCTCTGAAGGGACGTAAGGAACTTGTAAGGACTTGTTCTCCAGTGGCTGCAGTTGCTGCTAGCTTAATCTGGCAAAGGCTCTGGAATTTGTTCTGTTTCATCTGCTGGATTTTAATGAGGGTCGTTCTCCATCACTCTGCATTTTGCACAGGCAGATGCCTTGCATTTTATGAGCCTTATGCAGAAAGCCTACCACCGGTGTAAGGTAGTAGGGTAATGATGTTTACTATAAGCTCCATCCACGTTCTTTTGGTTCCAGTAATTTGTTCCTGGAGAACAGATAGTCATGTCTCTGGCAGGCAGATATGTCTTGACTGTGTCACACCATTCCTGGAGGAGCACAATCACTGTCACTTGCAGCAAGCCTGTGTTTTCATTTGTTTGAGGGTGACTATAATTGGAACCTCCTGCAGCCACTGGAGCCAGGAGCCTGTTGGCTCTGACAGTTTGCTGAAAAGGCTAATGCAATTACTTACGTGAACTAATCTGTAAAGGATGTTTTTCTGTTGTCTCTGCCTTAATTGTTTCCAGCTTATGGCATGGAAATGTTATTGGCCCTGGGAGGCCAAGGGGAAAAGGGAAAGAAGGAATGTCAGAAGCAAATGGAAGGTTTGGGTGAATGTAAGAGGTAGTGGGAGTTTTTCCTCCTGCTTCTGCATTCATTAAATCATGGGAACAAAGGTAAAGCTACTTGTTCCAGTTGCACTTGGTAGAGCAGGCCTTGGTCTGCCATGGGGCAGCTGAGAACTGTTCTGTAGCTGCAAAACTTTCTTAAAGTGGACCATGCTGGTCTCCAGGTGCCTCTTGCTGCTTGGGAGCAAGTCCTCAGCCTCCCTTCTGTCCCTGGTGCAAAGAACTGGCTCTGCTAATGATGTCTGGGATTCCTCACCCCCAAGAGATCCTACAGACAGACTTGCTGTGCCTGGTGGCTGCTCTGGGATCCCGTGGAGTCCCTCGAGTTGTTCTGCTGCTCCACATCTGCAGATGTGGGTATTTGTACAGAGAAGAAACTAGTGGAGATGTGTCCACTTCCAGCACTTGAGTAAGAAGGCTCTGTACGTGGAGCCTGGAGCTTTTGAACTCTCTGTTCTTGATGGGGATGTTGGAAACTGTCTGACTCTTTTGTACCCCTGAAGACTTCAACCATGCATGTCAATGCTTGGATCTGAGGGCAGCTGTACTGAAGAAATGTTCCCAGACCCGAGTGACTCATGAGCAGAGGCTGGGCTGAGGCCATGGTATTTGGAGTCAAGCTCTGCTTGTCTTGTCTCCAGCAGCCAGTGCTTTCCAGAGGCTCCATGGGCTGGACAACCTTTGCTCATTAACTAACACAGGAACATCTCTTCCCAGCAGTAGCTTCCACATGCTGAATTACTCACTTGACATCTAAATATTAATGGAAAATGCCTTTTTAATACTGAAAGCTGTTCCCTTCTTGCACTCATGGCCAAACTGTAGCTTTTTGGATAAGCTTCTGGCTGGCTTCTCGAAAGCAAACGTCTCCTGCTAATGGTAAGCAGCTACTGGGAAAAGAATATTCATCTGAAGCACTTGAAAAGAGAGGTCATGTAGGCATTTCACACGAAAGTGCAAATTTTAATGGCAGAAAAAGAAACTAGAATTCAAATCCTACTGCTTTGCACTGGCTGTTCTTCCCAGGCATTGAAGCTTCCCCCCCTAGAAGTGGAACAGGGGAGGTGGGTGTTGCAGAACGTTGCTTATTCAGAGTGTTCTCCATGTTTTTGTGTGGTTTCCCTGGGATGGCCTGTCCCACTCCCTGTTCCTCTCCTCTGTTCCACTTGGAGGATGCTGTGCTCACCGTGGCACAAAAAATGGCAGGTTTGCTAAACAAAGCATGAGTTATTTGCCTGTTTACATAAGGTTCCTTCAGGCACGTCAAGTATTCCAGTCGTGGGAAGAGCACGGTAGTTTTCATCTGGTCGGGCTGTATGCAGACAGCCTAGGGATTTCAGAAATCATTTCCTTACATTTATTGCTGTTTCAAGCTTTTCTTCTGTCTGTAATATTGTGTGTCCTGGGCTTTTCTTTGCAGCCTACTCACCATCTGCAGAGTTGGTTTAGATGAGCTACTGTATCGTGATCCATTTGCTCTATAACTAGGGTTTAATACTAAGTAGAAGTGCCTTTGTTTTGCCTTGCAGAAAAAGGGCTGAAAAAGGCAAATAGATAATTAAAGGGGGAGTTTAGATATTCATCTCCAGGATGGATTTCTCTCTTGAAGCTTATTCCTTAGTTTAACAAGCCTCCATGCAAGATCTTTTGCAGCAATAGTCTCTGCAGCTAAAAGTGATACCAAAATCTTCTCTAAGAGCTGCAGGAGATGCAAAATAAGCTTATTTCTGCATATCTGTAGTGGTTCAAATTCTGCTGAAATTCAGAGAAAGCTCTTCTTCCAGTATTTTGTCTCTGTATTTCTGTAGTTTTGTTCTCTGCCTTGTAGGAGGAATTTGAACTGTTGAAATATCAAGGGGACTGAGATCCTCCAGTTCTCTCTTCTAGTAAAATGATCTCACCCTTTATGTGACATTTGAATTGTCCAACCTTTTCCTCTGATGTGAAAAACATGCTGACAGTAATGAAAACTGCTTAGTTTCTGCAGGAATTATTGCTTCAGGTTGGTGCCACTGTAAATTCTGGCATGCTTTTACAGGGAAGATGTCTGCAGTTTAGTTTATAGAAGAAAATTAACAATGAGCATGGAAGACTGATAAGAAGAACTCTGCTTGCTTTTCAGCCAAGCAATTAAAAAAGAGCACAAAAACAGTAAATGAAAGGAAATTTCCCTACCTATCTAGATTCTAATTTTGTTTCTATAAATTAATCTATTAAATAGAATTTTTCAAAGCTGAAAATTACACTTAAGGGGGAAAAATGAGTTGTCACTCAACCACACTTTCAGAGGTAATATTGCATTAGTGTTTATACTTTAATATGTTTTCCTTCTACGTGCAGGGAAAATCTGAGCTCTCATCCTTCAGAGTGAAGACAATTTGATTTCTAATACCAAGAAATGAGAACAAAAGCACTCAGATGTGTAGGGAAGATGATCCAGGGAGGTCACAGCAAGCCGTGTGCAATGGCACACCCAGTTTCCACATGTTCAAAACATTACTTTGACCATCTCTGACATTAATGCTGAACCTCTGGCTGTAGCCTGTGAAAAATGTGGGAGTAAGACACCTTCTAGGATTACACTTGGCCATCCATGCCATGGAGAGAAGGGGTAGAATCACCATCCCTGGAAGTGTTCAAGAAACAAGTGGATGTGGCACTTGCTGATTTGGTTTAGTGGGTGTGGGGGTCTTGGATCGAAGGTTGGGCTTGATGACCTTGGAGGTCTTTTCCAACCTTAATGATTCTGTGATTCTAAGGCAAGTAATGTGGGAGGGTAATGCAGTCAGTGATGTCTGGGCAGGTCCAAATGGACAGGGTATGTGTTTCAAGCATGGCAGGCAGCCAACCATGCCCATCTCTCCTGGCTCCTGCAGGAAAAACATCCACCAGGCAGATGAGGCTCTTTCATTTTTCTGAATGTGATCCTGCTACACTGTCCAGAGGTATCAGTGGTCACCCCCTGACAGCATCCCGTTCTGCTTTGGGTCTGGAAGCCTTTGAGGTCCTGGGTCCTCTTGGAGCCCCAGAGAGGGGAGGAATGTGGTTGGTAAAAGCCTCGGCTTTGATGTGATGTGGGCAGTGCACAGGTAGGCAAATGGGATTATGGTATTTTCAGGGCACAAACTGTTCACCCAGAATTCCTTAAAGTGGGGACTGGCTTGTCTTGCCAGAAAGCCCAGTTTCTGGCAGAAAACTTTGTTTATAGAGAGCCAGTTTGGGGATATGGAGTTGCTGCTTGTCCTCAGGCTCGTTCTGTATATATCTGCCTTTCTTTTAACTGGATAATTGTTGGCTCTGGAAATGTTTCCTTCGAGTAATTACAGCTTTCATTTCTTCCTCTCTCTCAAACACATGGTGTGAGGGAGGCTTAGTTGCTTCTTAAGGGCTTCTCTCTCTTTACTGCATTTCTTTTCCCTGCCAGTGTCTTCAGAAATCCTCTCTTAAAACACATCAGGTGCTTCTAAATCCCCTTAAACTGACTTGAGTGGTAGTTTGGGGAAGCAGACAAGAGTGGGTTTGGACCTGAAAGACTTACTTCCCACATCTGCTTGTTTTTCTGGGTGTTCTTGAAGAGCTGTCTTGCTCTCACTTTGCTTAAACCCTTTTACCAGATAAGGCTGCTTATTTATTTTAAACATTTTTAAGATCTCCAGCTACAGAATTTAGTGGTTAATGACTTTCTGATGTCTGGATCTACAGAGCTGGTGGTGTAGCTCCTTCTCTGCTCCCTGGTTGCTCATCAGATTTCAGGTAACAGCTGAGTGCTGTGCTATGACTTTGAAAACCATTTTCCAGTGTGATTTCCAGACATCTTTTTCCAGACTCCGTGCTCTTATGTTGTTGGTCAGACAAAGTTATCAGTGAGGGGGGATGGCAACAGCTACCTGACAACTCCTGGAGATGCCAGGGGAGCAGCATTCCTCCCGGGGGCACTCCCTGGGAAGTGAGTCTGGACAAGCGTTTATTTTGATGCTGTGTAACAAAATGCATTTTCAGACTAGTGTGGTCTTCTGAAACCCCCCTTCTTTTCCATGGCAATGGAAACTTCAAAATAGAGGGAACAGATTTCTGTTGTGGAAGGAAATAATGACACCAGGGGGGACCTTACTGCTCTTTACAGCTCCCTGAAAGGAGGTTGTAGCCAGGTGAGGGTTGGTCTCTTCTCCCTGGTAACAAAGAATAGGACAAGAGGAAACGGCCTCAGGTTGTGCCAGGGAATGATAAAACTGGCTATTAGGAAAAATTTCTTCACTGAAAGGGTTGTCAAGCATTGAAGAGGCTGCCCAGGGCCGTGGTGGAGTCTCCTCAGGGGTTTAAAAGAGGCGTGGATGTGGCACTTGGGGACGTGGTTTAGTGGTGAACTTGGCAGTGCTGGGTTAACAGTTGGACTCGATGATCCTAAAGGTCTTTTCCAACCAAAATAGTTCTATGATTCTAAGAAGGAAGAAATGAATTCACGTTCAAGCAGGAAGTTAGGAGGTGAGTTCCATGTTCTGCAGCCTACGGTCACCACCCTGTGCGTGATGCCAAGTGCCCGGTCATTAAAGGGTTGAGGTGACAGAAGGACAGAGCTCCTCACATAAACAGCAATGACAAGACAAAAGACCCACTAGAGAAAGGAACTAAATTTGGCTGTATATATAGATGACTCACAGAAACATCATCCATTTATAGGTTGTCTCCTGGACAGCGACTGGCCCAATTCCCCCTGGAGCAAGTGGAAACACTTACAGGGATTTCAGTGGGAGTTCAATTTGGCCGTATTTTCCCCTTTGCAGGCTCTTTGGTTTTTGTTGAATTGTTTCTTCCAAGCCTGAGGGGCATTAAAGGGCAGCAGCGTGACGAGGTAGCACCTCATCCTTGAAGCGTTGCTGCTCCTGCTGCAGATGAAACATGACTTTGTGCTGAAATCACATCTGGGGCGCTAGGAAAACTGGGTTTGGAGCAGATGTTGGTGGCAGTGCTGCCTGGAGATTGCTGCAGGGAGATGTTGCTTAATCACCCACCAAACCAGCATCTGCACATGTGGGCCACTAAGGGAAAGCTGTGGGGCTAGAGAGGGACCTGGATGGTGCCAGGGAGGAAAGGTAAAGGCTGGAACAGGCAACAGGTGACGGATCACAGAACCATATGATGGGTTGTCTTGGAAGAAACCTTGTGAAGGTCATCTAGTCCAACCTCCCTGCAATGAGCAAGGACATTTTCTAGACCAGGTTGCTCAGAGCCTCGCCTGGAATATTTTCAGGGGGGATGGGACATCCACCACTGGTTCTCTGGAAAACCAGCGCCAGTGTTTTACCACCCTCACTGTAAAAACCTTCCTTACATCTAACCTAAATGGACCCTCAGGTGGTGCTGGGGATGCGGATCTGGAAGGAAACCTCTGTGCTTTGAGCAATGCCAGGGAAAGGTTTTAAAGTGTTATTCCTGACAGAAGAGTGATCCCAGTGCCTTTCCAAGGAAGCCATCTGGAAATGGGGATTAATAGCAGGCTTCCACTCAGAAATGTTTGTGTGTGTTTACTCACCCCTGAACCTCTTCTGCAAATATCGTCAGCAATTTAACCCCATCCCAGCGTTCCTGCTCCGAGGCTGCTCCTGCTAGCCCAGGATAAGGGGAAGGGAGAGGCAGTGGGTGCTGTGAGTGCTGCTGGGCCACCCATCTCTGGTGTTCTGTGACCCGCTGGGTGCTGCTTGTGGGGCTGGTTGGGGTTCGCTGCAGGTCTGTGCTGGCACAAACTGCAGCTCTGCATCCTCTCCTTGTTTTTGTGGCTCTCCTGGGGATTTGGGGAGGCAATCTAACCTCTAATCTGATTGTTGTGGGAGATTAATTATACTCGGGTTCATGGTAGAGGGAAAACAAATGTCCCACCGGAGCTTCCAGGGCTCAGGACTGTTTCCTTGAGAGGTTCGTGCCACCCCTGGGCCCCCCACCAGCTGAGGATCCTGTTAGGAGAGGGAGGAGGGAATTGTTCAATCTTAAATAGCCACTCTGGTAATGTCCACTTGGTCCATGCAGCCTTCTGCCTACCCACAGAGGGCTTGAGAGTGTGTGATTCCCTGCCTTGGGGCATGGATGGATGCTCTGCTTCTCCTCCAAGGCGTGGATGGGGAGATCCCACAGGAGAGTGGTTTTTAATGGGAGACAGGGAATCCAGTTTCTCAAACACTTCCATGCAAATGTACTGGTTCAATTTCACTCTGCTTGGGAAATCCCAAAATCAGAACTTAATTAAATCCCTGCACAAATATTATTGGGGATGAAATGTTCTCTCTCCCTCCTTGGAGTTAAACTGCAAATAGAAGTTTCTGGGCTAAATCAGGTAGGAAAGGAAAGTGATTCCCGGTGGATGGTTGTTGGATCTTGGTCTGTCCGATGGGTACATGTGTGATTTCTCTCGTTCACCAAGGTGTGATTCGGAATGGAGGGGCAGAAGTTACCAACATGCTCAAGTCCCTGTGCTCTGGCAGTGGGGACCTGGGGGCTCCTCAGCAGCTTTGCTGAGCCCTGAGGCCTCGGGTTGAGGGGGCACCGCCGAGATGGGGCTGCCCTCCATCCCCCTCCCGTGTGCCTGGGGGAGATGCGATGCCACCTGCATGAACTTCCCACCCCTGCGCCGGCAAACCCGGCCTCTGCTCCCAAAGAGCTGACCCCGGGAGGAGCAGGACAACAGAGCCCGAGCGCTGCCGCTGCCCACCCGTGCTGACCCTGGGCACGGGCAGGAGCCTGCCTAGCAGGATTGCTGGAGCCCGGCATCCCAGCCCTGAGCAAGAGGTCCCTCTGCTGGGCATCTCTGCCCGGAGTAGCACCGGCACCGCCGCGCCCCTGCACCGCGGGCAGGGCTGGGCATCGGCACGTTTGTCCGTCCGACCCCACCGCGACCAGGAGAAACCCCTGCTCCGGGGCGGATTCCTGACACCCCTCTGTGCCCCTCCTCGCCAACCCTGCCTTCCCGAGTCCTTGGGATGCCCTTTCACAAACCCGCCGGGATGTGCCCGATGCCCTGCCAGGCTGCCTGGGAAGCTCCCCGTGAGGATCCAGGTTCTGTCCCAGGGCGGTGAGGGCTCTCAGCATCCTTTTCCTGTCCCCCGCAGCATCCCCCGTCCCTCGCAGCACAGGGTGCCCCAGGACCAGGCACGGGGACTCTGCAGGGTGAAGGCAGCAGGGCTGGCCAATCGCCCCTTCCAGCTGCAGTTTTCTTACTGCAAAAATAACCCAGGAGGAAAACCGGGGAGAAATTTGCTTTACACTTCGACGAAGTTGTTGCTGGTGGCACAGGAATGATTCCACGGCAGAGGTCAGCAGGGCTTAGGGAGGGGAAAATCACCTCCCCCCGGCTTTGGACACGCTGTCGGTGGAGCCTTGAGCGCTGTGGCTTGCCTGGCTTTGTTTACAGTTTCTGTGATGTCCCCACCCTGCATCCAAGGGCTTGGCAGCGCTGGGGAGGGCAGGCAGCGCAGGAGCAGGGTGGGAATGCTGCGGGACAATGCAGGCACGGGTGCTCGCGCTGGGCCAAGGTCAGCTATTGTTCCAGGGAGTATAAATAGCTGTGCTGGAACAAGGCAAAACGCAGCCTGCAAGTCAAAGCTTCACCTCTTCTTCAGCTCTGAAGTGAGGAAAGTGGAACAAGTCACCAGTGGGAGAGAAGGGAGCGTCTCCAGGAATGCCCTGCCCACAGAGCAGATCTATAAAATGTTGTTATGGAGTTATGCCTGAATTTCCTGCTTGTGCCAATAATATATGGTGGGGTTTTTTTTTCCCACCCTGCAAATTACAAGAGGGAAATCTGCTCTAAGAAGACATGTAAAATAATAGGCGTGTTATATATAAATGGGACATTTGTGCATCACAAATACAAACGACAAGGTTCCTTCAAAGTCAGGTCCAGAAAACATTTCTTGTTCAGTGACTGCTGGTGCCCCCTGGCAGCCTGTTCAATGTGGTCTGTGGTTGCAATCTCATCCCCACTGACCTTGGCTGAAAGGGTTAATCCCTCACTAAAGCTTTAAGTGATACTGTCTGGCTCTGGACTTTCCACGTGGCTGCCCAACATGATGGAGTAGCTTTAGGACACTAGGAGAGCATGATATCCCTTTTGATTAATAGGCTTTTCCTTTCAGAAAAGAGACCTGACATTAATTTAATTGAAACAATAACAGTTGTGAATTTAGTCTGCCCCACATTCCAACCCTCACTTCTCCATCTGGGAATTTCACTTGAAAATGAGTATCACCCCAAAACCCGTCCCTGCTTTGTAAATTATGTATTCATTGAAGGAAAAAGATATCACAGGTGAATTGTCATTTAGGATATGGGCAGAATGCATGTGCAGATCCTAAACTGGCTGGGAAAAGGCAGTTTTAGAGGAGACGTGTAAAATTAATGTCTGTTGTTGTGACAGTGTGAAGCGGTTTCAGTCTTCTCAGAGCCTTTATCCACATTCACTGTGCAGTTTTCTTTCTTCTATTAAAGCATTTATTGTTCCCAGAAATTGACTGAAAACCTGGACTTGCATCTCCCTCCTTTTCATGAAGCAGAAGCTGTCACAGGTAGTTAATTGCTTGTGCCTGTTTAACTGGATTGTGGAGCAATAAGAGGAGGGGGTCTGTGCCATTTAGCATTGGTGCTGCTGGGATTCTGTGTGGAACCAAATGGGAAGCTGTCACTTCAAATTCAAAACTCTGATTGCAAGAAAAGTGCTCTGAGTTGTGCTTTGATTGTATTAATTGCAGCATTACTGCACCTTGCAGCTTCAGTGCATGTGTTAGTTTATATCTTGTCTTCCTCTGTCTTGTGAGCCCAGGAGAGATATAATTACAGCACATCTTTCCTTTTTAAGTTTCCTGCTGGGATATTTTCTGCTTGAAATCAGTGCCTGCCAGCGTGCCTGTGAAATTTCCTGAGGAAGTAGTTTAAATGGTGCTGTAAAAAACGGGACTGATTTAGTAAGCAGGAGCAATCCAACATTGTTTCCAGAAAACCCACAGCACAGAGGGAAGCGGAGGGCAGAGGGGCTGGGGAGTTCGTGCCCATCAGCTGCTGGTTGCTCTGCAAATACGTGCCTGGGAATGAAAATAATTGGGGGAAAAAAAGGAACATGGATATGGAGCAATACAGATGCTGGACATCAGGAAGGACTGTCCTCTTCAGTGTCAAACAGGAAGGTCTAATGAAACAAGACAAACAGCATTATTGCTTCAAACTGCTCCACTTACTGAAGGTGTTCTCGTCTCTCATTAGCACAATCTAGAGTTCCGTTGTGGGAAACAGCAGGAAAAATTCCCTTTTTATCTCTTCCAACTGTCTCCTGTCTCATGCTAGGATGCACCTAGGCCAGTAGGGAGGCTCTGTTTGCAATCCTGATCTTTGCTCCATGCACTTGGCACCAGCAGCAAGTGGGAGAGTGAGCACTGGCCAGCTGGGAGAGGTCCCCCCCAGAGCTGTTTTCCCTAGGGAGCACAAAGCCAAGCAATAATAGTCTGTTTCTTCCTCTCCTGTCATCCTTGCTGTTCTGTTCCCAGGAGCAGAGGATGGCCCTGTGGCAAAAGCTGGGGATGGTCCTGCTGTCTGCACACTCACCAAGAGCATCTCTTTCTCTGGGAGTGCTGCCAGGCTTGGGAAGGAGGAGGTAGAGTTAAACTGTCACACAGGTGCCAGGCTGCTGCCCTGGGGATGACGGACTGGGGTCAGTGGTCTGGAGGGTCCTTTCCACGTGTAGCTGTGCTGGGCAGATTCATGGCATCCCCATGCCATCCTATCCCCATCCCCTCGATCGTCTGTGCTAAGAGCACCTTGGTGTTTGACTTGCTGGCTGTGAGCATTGCCACTCTGCCGCGATGCTGCCAAAGGAGCGGGTGTTTGGGGTGGAAGATGAGAGCCAAGGGCCAGGCTCTTGGCGCTTCTGGGGTTATGGATGTGCTTTACATCACTTCACCATCAGGTGGAGCCGTTTTGGAAGCAGAGACCAGAATTGTTCCGCTTCCCTTGTGCCTGAGGCTGGGATAAGTGAGCATCCTGTGCTCGGCTTTGGTGAATCTTCAATTGTTTGTCTGTATGCCTTTATCAGTGGGGCAAAATAACGTATTCACAAGGAACTTTCAGTAGTTCGGTATCCCGGTGCTCCCGTGGGAAGTGCAAGATGCGGCTCTCAGTTTTTTCAAGCAAAAAAAAAAAAAAAGTAGGAATTGTAGGAATTCAGCCTGGAGCAGTGACTGTGTGAGTGTGGGGCACCTCGTGAGAAGCTGCGTCTGCGGGGAGGAAACTGTGTTGGGGTCATGGGGGCTGCAGCAATTTGGGGCAAGTGCAGAAACCGTGCAGTGATGTTTCAGGTGAGGTGTCATAGCAGTTCCCCAGGTGAGCCAGCAGGGCACGGAGGGGTTTCAGGGTCACAGCCTGCTCACAAAACGAGAGCAGAGTGTGGGTCAAATCGAGTCAGGGATGCCTCTGGCATGTTTTGGGATGCAGCCAGGTCTCCTGCTCCATGCCTCGAACGTGGATCTGTCCTGTCTCACCTGGGACATCACCTGGTTTTGTTCAATCAAGTCAGTCTGTGCTGCTTTGCATCAAAAGCAATGATCAGCTGTTTAGGGCAGATATTTGAGCTGTGGTCCAGAAACTCACTTAGTATTTACTCTGACACTGCAAGAGTAGTACCCAAATAAGTGCCTCTATCTATCTATAGGCATTCTTCCATCAAGGGAAGTTTGCTGGAATGGAGTATCTGAACTGTGGTGAAGTGCACAGCAAGGTGGGGATAAACACTGGTCGAAGCAGCAGAGAGGAATAAAAATGCTGGATTATGAAAGAGAGACTGAAAAAAATCCTTTGCCTCTGGAGGGCTCTGAGGAGGAAGAAAAAGAATATTTTTCTTTCCAACTGTGTGACTTCAGTACCAGCAAGGCACAGGCTGTGTGACTGCATGCTGTCCCCATCAGCATCTCGAGTGCTTCACAGGAATACACCTGCTGATTCCTCTGAATAGCAGTTCAATGAGGTACATTAGGTACATTAAACTCGTGTTTCCTTGTGAAGCATTTTCGGGAGCTCAATAATGCTGTTTTGGTGGGTTAATCTGGCAGTCCTTGTAGTGATGTCTTTAAAGTCTTGGTTTTTCTAAACAAAAGACTAAACCAAAGATTTTTGTGAATAATTACTTGAGTGAAAAGACTTGATAGAACCTCCGTTACATCGTGTGGTACCTCATCATCCTGATGGTGCTGGGACAAACACCCTTGTGATGTTTCAGTGTGGGACAGGCATTCACTGCCTTCAGCAGCTCTCCTGCCCAGGTTGTGCCCCATCACCACAGGCATTTCAGATTTGATATCACCTCTTGCTGACAGACAGCTGTAGGTGTCAGGGTTAAATCCCGCCCTGCCCTGGGCACACCATCAGCAGTGAGGGGCTCTTTAAAGTGAGCTGGATTCCCCTCCCTGCTCCTTGCAAGGGCAGCTACAGCTGGGATGCAGACAGGGAAACACGAACCAGCCCAGCCAAGGCAAGGAGGTGACAACCTCCCTGGCGTGGCCCAGCTCTGCCCCCTGTAAATCCACTCCGTTGTTTTTGGATGGTAAATGAAAGCCAAGCTGAGGCCTCGATCCAAAACTCCGTACCAGGCTGTGTGGGAGAGTTTGTCCTAGAAAGGACAGACTGTTTTGTTTGGGAGGTTCTTTTGGTGGATGGTTGATTTCCCTCCTTCCCCCCAATCAATTCATTTTAGGTTTCACAAACAATATTAAGCCAATAATATCTGTGCCAACAAATTGTGATTCTAATCCTGCTTCCTGATACTTGCGATCCTTCTTGTTTGTCTGGGTGAGCAATTTGTGCCAGTTGGTTTCTTCCCTGCCTCACAAATAACTCTCCCACTCTTGGGAAGCCCTCTACCCCGGCCAGGCTGGCAATAGCTTTCCTGCCCCAGCAGCTGGTGCCAGCAGTGCTCCAGCTCCTCTGGATACCCACAGGATACCCACCTCTGCTGTGGGACAGGGGCTAAGGACATACTGACATGGATATGGGATAGGAGTCTGAGTTTAGGATGGGGGGAAACAATGGGCAAGCCACTGCACACGACAACTGGTTAATTTTCGAGCAGCCTGTAGCTATTTTAGTTACAGTCTCTTTTAAGGAGATCAACACTGAGGGCAAATTCCTTCCCAGATAAATCATGCTCATTCCACATGCACGAGAAAGTGGAGAATTTTGTTTTTCAAGTGGCTGCTTTGCATGTTTGCCTGGCTGGCAGCTCCTGTGCCAGTGCCAGGGCCAGGCTGTTGCTCCTGTGAGGAGGTGAATTTTAGCCTCATGGGATGCTCATGGGATAACTCTCCCTAAGATGATACTGGGAAAAGGCACAGGATTCTTCTAAAAATCCTTTTAGAGAAGGTCTCAGCCCTATGCTCTTAATAATCTTTCAGGCTTTAGGGTAAGTTAGTTTTTGTTTAGAAAGAAAGGGGAAGAACAGCCTCAGGGCAAAAGCTGCTTTTCCTTTGCCCTGACAGGTTCATTTACATCCTAAACCTGGGGCAGCTGCAGCTCCTGCACTCCCTGCACGCCCTTGGGATGCTCAGGGCAGGGCAGGTGGCCAACAGCAACCCCAGAGCTGTGGCCACCTCCCTGCCACAGGAGCCAGCTGTTTCCCAGGTCACTGCTGGCCTGAGCCTGGCTGCTCACCTGACCCCGGCTGCTCACCTGACCCCGCTCACATGGCCCAGCAGTTCCTCTGCAGGATCCCAGAGGAGATCCATGAAGGCCAGGAGGGATGAAGCACATCCCACCTCCTCGCTGGGGCCCTGAGCATCACCTCTTTGGGCTTGGTAGTGACAGATGAGGAACAGCTTTGGTCTTTGCCACCCTCTTAGAGCTTCATTGCAAATACCCCGGTGTGGGAAAAGAGTGGAGGACCTGAAATGTGGTGACCTGACCTTTCCTATTCCTGCAGGCAGCTGTAGCCGAGTGTGGAGGTTTCTTTCTCTCCCATCTGTAAGCTGTGAGCATGGAAAACAGTGACTTCCCAACTGCACACACACAGGAAGCTCCATGCCTTCCGCCAGGACCATTCAAGGAGAGAGCTCCTCTGGAGACACTCAGCCCACATGCACTGCCAATGTTTGTCCATTTTATCTCATGAGATTTATCTGCCATCTTTTCATGGTTGAGCCGTAAGTTTCTTGGCTCTAAATCAGCCATAAACATGGCTTAAATTTTCCAGGTCTGTTCCTGTGAATGTGGAATAACTAAAAGAATTAAGATGTTTCAGTCATCAGAAACAGTTCTGGCAGCTTCCACACAGTCTGCTCAGGTTTGTACTGCACGAGGAGGCCAACACTGCCCTTGGATGTTTTTAAAACTCATTGCATGTTGTAATTGGTTTATAAAACTATGGCAAACACTGTGAAAGGGATTTCAGTAAATCAACTAGTCTGTTACACTGGCCCAAAGCTAATTTGAGTCTCTAGCCAAAATAATGGATTTGGCACCTATTAAAAGAGCTGTTTTCTTACATTTGCATAAACAGCTCTAGATTTGAGGGTTAAACTGAACTCATCTTTGCAGAAGTCAAAAACATGTGGCTTGGGAGGGATTTCCCCCCTCCTGATGCGTCTCAGTGGACTCTTGTGCTTTGTGTGAGTTTTTAATTTCCCGTGAATGAGCACCAGCTGAAATGTTCTGCTCCTTGCTGTGGATAACAGTGTCTCTAGGAGGAAATGCTGCAGGACTGTTCCTATGTTTGTCAGTAGCTCCTGACCTTAAGCCAGGTCTCGTTTCTGTAGCTGGCTCCTGCCTCCACAAAAAGCCAAACACGTGGGCAAACTCACCCAGACCGAGTGAACTCAGGGACCCTGGGCTGAATTCTGCCTCTCGAGTCCCTCCTTTGGTTCACCGATGCTCACTGGAAACACTCTTGCCATGAGCTCTTCTCCACTCACACGAAAGCGCTCTGATTTCCTGATGTGTGCTGTGCATGTTAAACCTCCCGAGCAGGTCCTGCTTTGGGCAGCATCTGCTTTTCCCAGTTCCAGCCCTGCTGCAGCCCTGGTATTGTTTCACAGGGATCTGAAGGCCATGTGCGTTTGTCCCTTCCATGCATAATGTCGTTTCTCTTAAGAACCATCACGTGCTTTTTGTTTTGATCCTTTTCCCATGTGCTCGGGATGTACTTGGGGTCATCTTTGCTGCAGGCTGTGGATCACGTACAGGGCAGGGAATATTTTATCTGCTGGATTTACAAGCAAGGTGTTGACTGCAGTTGCAATGAGTAGCTATTGCTCCTTGTCACTGGATTTGATGATAAACTATTTTCTTTGCTAACACTTGTTGCTGTGGATTTCCTCTGTCCACAGCAATAGGATGTTCAGAGATAAATATAGGGCTTCTGTTTCACTTAGCAAGTCTGAAAATTGTATTTCCACATGTTCATAGACTGGCCTTTTATTTTGTTTTGTTTTAGGTTGTGTTTTTTGTTGTGCTTTTGGTTTGTTTGCATTTTTCTTCCTGGAGTTTCAATGTCTAAAGGTTTCTCTTTGCTCATGTTTTCAAATACCAGCATGGATTTGAGACCTTCCATGGAACTTCTAATAATGCTTTCCCCCCACCCCAGAAATTTGCTCCAAAATAAGGATTTGGTACATATTCTTTTCCACCGCAAGTACATGGGGAGACACAGTCTAAATCTACTGAGAATATCAAAGTGGGCTGGTTATGGGGAGCTCCTCTGGAGGAAATGATGCCTCTCCCACCCACTCTGTCCCTGTCAGCGAGGCTGCATGAAGATGTCCCCAGTGGCAGGTCCCAGATGACCAGAGATTTAACTGGTGTCAGCTGAGCTCTCTCAAGAGAAGCCAGAAATGCTGTGGTCTATCAGAAGTACCAACACACTCTGTCAAAATCTTTCTCAGAGTTTCTGACAGGAATTGCTGCAGTGCCTTTCTCTGAACAAGTTGCTGCATGGGCCATGTGGGAGGCAGGCCCAGGGTGACGCTGGCAATAGTTGTTTCTGGAAATCTCCTTGTGCCCCATCTATCACAATCAGTGCTTAAAAACCCCTTAAAAATCGAGTTCTAGAAAACCAGCTCTCACTGCTGTCTGAACTTTTCAGTGCTTTTGAAAACCTTCCTGTGTATCTTGGAGCCAAATGCTCTGTTGGAGTGTGAGTCTGTTCAGAATTTAGTTCAAAGGGGCTGGAAGGAATCTGTGGTATTGGAAAACGGGCAGTGCTGGAGGCCAGTCGCTGCCCCTCGGCTGCTGCACGGGACTGGCCCCAGCCCAGGGATGGCAAACTGGTGACTCAAAGCCTTGGGTTATTCACTGCCTGATGGGGAATCCAGTAAGACGTCTTGGAGGATCGCACTAGATAGGATGTTCTCCAAACATGGCAAGGAAAGAACAGCTAAAACAAGGGAGAATTCAATGCGTGCCTTAATTTAAGCATGCCTTAATCTTCCTAGCAATGCATTTCCATGACAACCCCATCCATATTTCGAGAACAATCACTTCCAGCCATTAAACTATCAACTATGTACTCAGTGTAACAAAATAATTCACAAACAGACGGACTAAGTGCCAGGAAAAGATGTGATCAAGCAGTCTTATGATACTCTAGAGAAACACTGTACTGCTCCAGTGTGCATTTGAGTTTATTTTTTGTTAAAAATAGATGGAGATGAACGTAAACTGTGCACAGTGAATATCTGAGATAACTTACAATAAATGCTAGGGGTGTTGAAATTGCAGCGCCAAAGGAAAAACATTGTAAGATCTTATACTTTGGCACCAAGATACAACTCGTGGGCTGCTGAACTCTCAAAGGTTAAACTCCAGCATTATTCCAGGCTTTAGGAAAAGTAGATCCCCTTACTCTCTATATTTCAGTGACCTGTGGCCAGGTGAGAGCTGACCCTGGGAGCCGCCCATCCCACTTCTCCCTCCGGAGCACACACGGGTTTGATACTCGCAGTGCTCTTGCCATGTTTCTTCCTTACAGGAGCAGAATAAAGCAGCAGTGCCCGTGGCTCGTTATGGAAGAGGGTTTGGCACTGGCTTCTTGAAATACACATTTTTTTAATGAGTATCTGACAATCTATGCCCAGAAAGCTTTGGACCACCCAGTGAAGGCACACAGATCTCTGTGATCCGTGTGTTGGGCTTTTCATGGTTAACGAGGACGGACACAACGTGATTTCTGAGGGATTTCCTAAATATTTCTTTGGGGGTCTTTACCCCAACTTAATCCCCTAAATTTTTTTCAGGGCGTTAACTTCTTGTTGTTGTTGTTAACTCCCTGGGAGTTTGGCTGTGCAGGAAGAACACACTCTGTGCTCTGCACTGCCAAACAAACGAGGTCTGGTGCAAACTGGGGGCACACCAGGGCACCCCAAAGTCCCGGGAGTGGTTTTGCCATGGCCAGCTCAGCCCCACCTCCGTGGCCCAGAATTCCTGCCTGTGATCCAGGGCCAGACTAGCCACCAGATGTCTGACCTCCTCACCCTCCTGGCAACACTAAATGTCCTTTCCTGTAAAGTTCTGCTGGGTTTTATTTTCCTTTCTTTTCCCAGCCTCCAACTGCTGGTTATTATCATTATTAAGCATAAATGGCCTCTTTCACACTCTGCAAGGCGAGTGCTCCTCTGAATAAAGCCTAACTAGCGTGAAAGGGTTTGCATGATGATACTGCACAGGACTCAGAGAGTGCCTTGTAACTAAATTAATAAGAGAAAGCAACATTATGAACACATCTCCTTTCATAAGCGAGGGGATTTTCCCATATGCTTGGATCAAGAATGGATCCCATATTTTACTTCTGCAAAGGAAAAAACAAAAGACCAAAGTGAGGTTATTTCCTTAGGATAAGGAAGGTATCAGAAGCACAGCTAGGAAGGAGGTTTCAAAAATTGAGTAGTGGCAAAATATTAAGATCTCAGTCCAACTCCCAGTCCAGAGTTGTTTTTCAGGGGTGAGTGCAATTGCCTGCAAAGAAATCTGGCAAGAGGGATCCATCCACAGAACCTGGCAAGGAGAAAAAAACCAGTATCTCTTTGCCACAGAACAGATGGGTATTGTCCTTACGCTCTACTTCTAATTTATCATCCAGCACATCTATGCACTAAGGGCAATCTGAATGCAAATGTTCCTTTGATTTGCATGGAGGGCTGAAAATAGCTGGATGCAGGTTAGGGGCACGCAGATCCCAAACCGCCCCTGCCCACATCCTGTTACAATTAATGGCCTGTGCTCATTCCCCTGCCCGCTGTGATGCCCTCAAATATCAGAAACTAAGCAGAACCAAGCAGGATCGTTAGGAGGAAAGGAGAGCTCTGAAGGATCCTCCTGTGTTGGCAGCACGGAGCACCCTGAGTTGGCGCTGTCCTGATTCCCAGCCCAGCCTTGGGACAGGCTGCTGCACAGGAGAACTAGACAAAACTCAACCTGAGAATGAATTCAGCAGTCTTAGATGTATATATACATAATTTTTTAATTTGCTTTTTTTAAGGAGAGAAGATCTTTTTGTCTGTTCCTTTGATTATGACTCAGAGCATAGCTCCTGCATCCTGGTATTTCCCTGGAAAGGCCAGGCTGACGTTGCTACACCAATGTGCAGTTCATCCCTCAAAGTTCATCCTCTCTAGAGGGAGCTCCTTCTAGGCTTAAATAACAACCATTCCTTCCCCCTTCCGCTGTGACACTGGGAGGTGACACCCACAGGTGAAGGGCAAGGAGCACACATGATGTGCAACCTTTTTTCCGGGAGGGATTGTGAATTTAAGTGCGGTCCTGGAAAACGTATCCCATGGAACTGTCAAATACAACATTCAGTGATCAGGAGGAGGTTCAAATCCAGCCTCACGGGTCTTGAACACCCCCAAAATCCAGATCCAGGGAGCCCCCAGCCTGAGCTGCTGCACATTGCTGAGTGCAGGGCTTTCCTCGGGCTGCCCGAAGTCCCACTTTCTGAGTGTGCTTTACCTGCTGTTTTAAACCACTTTGCAGAGGTATCAGGACATGTCTAATCCTTAAAAAAGCGTGGACAGCGTGGTCATTTAACAAGATTCTCCCTCTTCCCCCTTCCTTTTGTTAGAGCAGAATGAGGCTGGACAGACTCCTGTTTACAGTCCCTTACAGTGGGCTCTTTTACTGCCAATGCCACAAATGATGTCATTTGTTTAGCGGGAGACTGACTATTAGAAATGCCAAATGTAATTAGGATCTTTCCTTTCAATTGGCTTTCACAAACGCTGATGGTGAGAAATGGCTCCTACCTTTTGAACTTTCAGACTAGTGGTGGGATCCTTGCCCTGAGAGGGCTCTTGGCAAAGGTTTCAACCCCGGGCGAGAGGAGATTTCACACGGTATTTGCAATTCTCCTTTGAATTTGGGAAGTTCATAAGCTTTCGGCCGGGAGTGACATCACCGAAAACAACTCTCCTGGGTGAAAAAACACCCTCATTAAGCCCTGGAGATTGCAGAGCCAAGGCTTTGCCTGCTTCAGGTCCTCCAAGTCTGGGAGAAATGGGGCTGAGCCTGGCCAGATGCTGCCAGCTGGTTTGGAGCCAGCGCTCGGGGATCCTACTCCACCCATGACACTTAGAGAGAAACAAAGGGTGTAAAGGGTGTGTTGGGGACAGGAAGAGGCGTGATGCTTGTGACTGTACTGCAGCTATTCTCCACTGTCCGAAGCCCCCTGAGGGAGGAGGTGGGAGGAGGACAGGGGTGGAAGGCCAGGAGCAGATGGCATTAATTTAGCACAGCCCAAGGCTGCTGCACAATACGCCGAAGCTCGGTCCTTGTTTAGAACCAGCCTCAAAACCTGGAGCCCTGGCCTTGTAGGATGCCCTTTTACCCATGATGCAGGGAGAGGAGACCTGGGCATCTGAGCCAGCCCTGAAATTCACCCAGGGAAGCTCCAGCTGACATCAGCCATGGTATTGTTACCATGCAGTGAAGCTCTGGGGGCCCATCCGGTGCTTGCTGACGTCAATGGAAACCTTTCAGTGGTATTCAATGGACTCCGGATCAGGCCCCTGGTTTGTAACTGTGGGTGCACCTGGTTTCTCTCCTTCCTTCTGCTCGCCAGGAATGGTAAAAAGTGTACGAGCCATCTGCTCTTCAACAGTCATGACTGTTCGAGCACCTTCCCTCCCCTGAGGAAAGGAGCGTGCAAGCAGAGTAACACGATGCAGACACTTCCAGACTTGGGGCATCTGCTTTATTGTGATTTAGTTTCAGCACATTCAGCATGGAGAATGCCACTGGCTGGGGCAGCTGGCACTGCTGAGCACTGAGGTGTCCAGCCCTGCCCTCTCCTCTCCCCTTCTTCAGCAAGGCTCAACTTCTCAGCCTGATGTAGAATTCACAAGGATCTATTTTCTCTATTAGATCCTATCTGTTCTTCTGAGAAAATAAAAGCTGGGAGCCCACCAGAGAGCCCAGGCTGTGACTGGGGAGCTTTGTATGGATGTGAAGAAGTTGAACCCAAAATGTTCTTGCTGCCTGTGATCCTCCAGTGCCAGCTCCATGTTCTCCTCAGACTGTTTCCTTCATCCTCCAGAGTCCTCCCCCCATGTCTTCCAGGGATTTTTGTGCAGGTTATTTGAGGATATGGGTACTTGAGTGGAAATATGGTGATGAAGCACCTGTGTTTTGACTATACACTACCTTTTGCTGCTGGTTTAATGTTCCGTACATTCCCCTGTGATTGCTTTTGTTGCATTCTCTCTCTTTCATTGAGCCTGCAAATGCAAATTGGTGCTGGGATGGTATTCATTTTCTTCCAACTCATAAAATGTCTGGGAGGCAGGAGGGAGCCCGAGGTCTGGTCTGTGTCCTCTGGGCACAGGCTGCACGCAGGCAGCAATTTTATCCTGCGGTTCACAGTTATATCCAGAACAAATGGATCAGAAAAGAAAGGCTGATTTTATTTAGAACCAGCGGAGAAAAGGTTTTTTTCTCAAAATTCTCCGAAAATTGAAAGAAAGGAAAGGGTTCGTTATCAGCATCATGGAACTAATAAAAAAACCAAGCCACTGTTACCTGCATGCTGCTACATTTACTGAATTGCTTTTACAAGCCCCAGCCACTATGTGGAATTCTTTCAAAGGGCAGCCTAGATTCACAGCGAAGAACTCCCCTAAAACTTCTCTTTCTTTTTAGTGTAAATATGCCATTAAGTTTTAGGGACCTCGTTATTGCTTCCTTTGGGTTTTGAGGCTAAAGCTTCCTTTTAACTCATCCCATTATAGTCAATTAATGACAATTCGGCTTGAGGACAGATCCAAAATATTTTCCTGCTTTTCTAAAGCTTTTTGATATTATTTTGGTGCCGGCCCTTTAGTTTGCACATCCATGCCACTGAATCCACGCAGCCCTCTGTTTTAATCAGTCCTGAATCTTTTTCTGCTGGGTAAATGGGATAATATTGTGTTGTCACTCTTAGGATATATTCTTAGGAAAGGGTGAAAAAAAAGTTTTCCCAGGTCAAGCCATAGGGAGAATATTGTTAATGAACTTTGTCCTTAGGACTTGCAAATCAGCACAGATCTGTAGAGATTTAGGAAGAAGGTTCTCAGTTTCCTGTCACTGTGCAAGATGCGTAAGTCGAGTTCACTGCCAGCTTTCTTCAAGGAATAATAGACTGATTTAAATACTGCTTTTCCCCCCTGTTTCTCACTTTAGAGGCAGAGGATGAGATGTGAAGCTTGTCACTGCGTGTATGCAACTTGGATCCACTGCACAGGCCAGATTGCAGCTGGTGCAGCACATCAGCTGGGAGGCAGAGCTTTGGTTTCAGTGGGGGGGTGGGTGTGACACCACCAATTTCTGGAGGTCCAACACCTCCAGAGGGACTGTGACTTCAGGCAAGGCACAAGCCAGCCTGTACTTCATGAGCCTGCTTTTGACACCTGCTGGCTACCAGCATCCTGCTGCTGGGTGGGGATGCTGAGTGACATGAAGGACTCTGCACAGGGCGCTTGAACCAGGTCTGGATTTGCTAAGCAGATCTCTGGATGAAATCCATGCTCTTGATGCTCCTGGTACTGAGGCCAGGAGTAGCATCAAAGTGAGGGGTCTCAGCAGGACAGCTCTGTCAGCAGGACCTGATGGGGCTGGGTGTGAAGGGAATTCCTTTCCTTTGCAAGAGCTTAGCTCGAGATGCCACGGTGGGGCCACTCTTTGTTCCAGGCAGAAGGCTGGTGTAGGACCCACTTCCTGGAGACAGGGAGGAAGGAAACCCTAAGGAAGGAAGATTAACAACTCTCTGAGCCATGACCTAAGCCTCAGCCTGCCTCCAGGCAGCTCGAGTAGTGCTCACCATGAGTGGGGTTTAGGGAGAAGTGAGAACAGATGCTCCAGACTCAAGTGTTGTGAAGAAATTGTTCTCAGGCTTTCCATTTAGCATGCTAGAATTCAGTGTCTAGACTGTTTTCAAAGGTGGACATCTGGGAGAACATATAATGTCGTGGCTTGTTTAGGAAATGTTAACCATGAGCACAGGGCAGAGCATAAGGCAAAATAACAAAGGCTCATGCACCATCCCAGCCTGATGGACCATCAGCGTTGGTGGCTTTGGCCAACCCCTGAGAGATTCCAAAAAGCAATCCCAAAAGGAAGCTGGGGTGAGCCAGAAGGACACTATGAGACTGAGAATACTTGGCAAACATTTTGGGACTTGACTTCATCTTGTGAGTGTATAAAATCCTTTCCTTGTGGACACAGGTGTTTTAAAGAGGTGAGGAAGAGTCAGGAATACTCAGTAACTTCTGGCTTGAACTGCACTGTGAGGAGCTTCAAGAGGAGGAAAATGCCCTTTCCTCTTGTCCGTGACTGATGTTCCATCCCTGACCTGTGTCACAGTCCCTTCCAGGCAGGGCCACCCGCTCAGGCTAAACAACCTTCACGTATCTGATATTGTGAAAGATGTGGGTGTTTCACTGCTCAGAGATGTCCAGTAATAAAAGGCTCGGGGCAGTTATTTAGCTGGATGTGGCAATGAGTTCTTGTAAGAGTAAAAATGGCATATCTGACATTTTCTTGTGTTGGAAAACATAGGATTTCTTGACAAAAGGTTTTAAGATTATCAGTAAAAGCATGTTAGTAGAGCTTTGCTCTCCCCTTGCAGATTATGAAATATTCATCCTTCAGAGAGCTCACAGAAGAGACCAAGTTGTCACAGTTTGAGACGAAATCAATACCCAGGTGAAAACAGTGCAAATTTTTTTAAAACAAGGGCAGCAAAACATTGAATGAAGGTAAAAACTCTTTGCTAAAATTTGGCTCTCCGGCCTCAGATCCCTGCAAAAAGCTCAGTAGCTTAAGAGAGATGTTCTGGTTTGTTGCTTCTCTCCAGCCTTTCAAGGTCATTTGAAAGTTAAAAGACATCCTCCTCCTCCAGACAGTCTAGTACAGTGAAAGCAGCTTGTTACAAAACATGGTTAAGAATGTTTAAATAAAAATATGTAGAATAAAGAAGGAACTATTCATGATGCATCACTCCTCTGACAGGCTGTGAAGTTATTTCACCCTTCAACACAAGTGCTAAAACATAATGGAATCCCACTGAGTGTTTTCATGCCTACTAGAACATAAAAAAAAGCATAACAAAATGCCCAGTGTGCCCCTAACTATGAGCCTGGATGAGTAAGGAGGCCAAGGGCAAACAGTGGCACTGTGGGAAATATTTGTGGCAAGGGAAGGAAACAATGACTGAAAGTGATAAAAGTGGATGATTCCCGTGCAAGCACCGGCCGGGGCAGGGCTTTGTGCCCCATGCAAGGAAGGGCAATCTGCAGGCGCAGTATCGATGTTCCCTGCTGCCAGGAAGAATTTTAAAAGCCAGATTCAGATTTAAAAAAAAGACCTCCAGTTGGGAAAAGAAGCTGTTTTTTGGTTACAGAAAGGGCCATTCAGCTGATGAGCAAGACTATGTGCAAGATAGTGGGAATGCAGCATTTCAATCTGTTCTTTTTGGCTTCTCACTCAGCCGGGAACATGAAGTGGGCACAGACGCAGCACTGCAGTGTGCAGGAGTGGGGCACTAAGTGGTGCGTTAGCACAGAGCTCAATTCTGCCTGTTAATCAGGCCCTATTCAGAAAGAAAGCAGCGAGCCTTCTGCCTGCATGAAGAAACCCATATGACTTGGCCTTTAGGATGCAATAATTCGTTTATACTTGACTGAATTCACTGAGCTTTATGAACTCAGAGTGGTGGCTCAGGTACACATTAATGGGGAACAGGCTGTAAATGATAATGTGCTCCAAAGAAGCTATTAACTCTTACTGCCTTTTTTTTTGTTTTTCTCTTCTCTGATTCACAGTTCGGATTGGGAGTGCTTCTGAAGCCTTGAGTGTTATTTGATGTTTAAATGTGAGCAACCGATGAAGGATTGTCCTGAATTATTATCATTTACAACAGGGAAGTGAACTTTTATGGAGGTTCCAAGGCCTTTCTGTGCTCAGAAGCTGGGATGATTTAAATTTGTTCTCCTTTCGCATTGATGTAGCTTCAAAACCACCCAACGGGAAGTGATGGTTATAGTGTTGTAAAACTGGTGGAAATAACAGGATTATTTTTGACTAACCACAGGGTTTTCCATGGCAGGAATTTGAACAGCCTGAAATCACTCTGCCCTCTGACTTTTTTAAGAAGAAAGGACTAAATAACATCTTTAAGGCTTATACATGATACTAGAGAGCAAACCCACAACATTCTTCGTAGAAGTAATTGTATGGAAAACAGAAATTCCAATTTTGCCAGGCTTGCTTTTGGTCTGGTCCCCTAAAAACTAAAAGTGTCAGAAAATACTGAAAGTCTTTTATTTTACTTTAATCGAAGTAACTATGACAACGTAACACAATTTATTTCCTTTAACATTGAGTGGTGGTAAAATTCGCATTGTTTTAGGTCAGTTCACAATTTGCATCAGAAATAACCTTGCCCGTGGTTTAAGTTGGCTTACGCTCGAAGTTTTCAATTATTCTGTTCCTTCTTTTTAAAATGGTCACTTCTCTGGTGAACAGATCAAGTGTTAATGACGTTTGAAAGAGGGGTGGTTTTTTTTTTTTTGGACCCACGTAAGACTTAATAAAACCATAATTTTGCATTTTATTGCTTCAGTGGGGAAAAACTGTTAATTAGGAGTGCCATGGCAAAGAAAACTGCTTTTTGGCTCTGCCTACCAACTGGTTTATTCTGCTTATAAACAATGGGTCCCAGTTAATGGCTAGACCATACTGTATTTACTAGGTACTGTCAAGCATTCCCAGACCTCGTAGTTTTATGTCTGTGAAACACTTGCATATTATGATCTCACCTCGTGATACAGAATCTCTCTATTCAAGTTTATACATGACGTGGAAAGTCTCTGAGATGTACTCTGGGGTGTAAAATGAGAGTAATTCCCCTGGAATGAAAGAGACGTGCCAATTTATATCAAGAGGAGCTGTGGCCCACAATGTCTCAGAGACCTTTGCTTTTGTCTAGAAAACAAGCAAACAAACGTTCCTCATTTCAATGGAAAACAGCACTTATGTCTGTCCTTGCTCCAGTATAGAAGGAGATCAAAGATGGCACAAACTCTTCTTGCAAGGCAGTGTTTCACTTCCAGACAATTAATATGATAGTATCAGGGAAATGAGAACCTATTCCATGCCTAGGTGTTTCCCCTCCTGGCCTGGAAAACTACTCAGTTTATCATTTTCTGTCTTTAGGCAGAAAGGTAACTCATATTTGCATGTTTGTCAGTTTGTGCTTGAGAGTACAGGATTTACTTAAAAACAAGCTGAGCCAGCTAAATGAAATGCCAGTGGTCTTATTATCCTGAGAGAGCAAAGCACTTAAGCCCATGATTAAAATGAAGTTAATTGAATTTAAGCATGTGCTTAAAGTAAAGCATGGCCATAAATACCTCACTGAATAAATGGGAGGTGATTCTCGTACTTAAATGAAAGCAATAATCAGTATTCCCCTAAAACTGTGGCCTTCTATCAGCACTTCCAACTATCCCACTAATAGAACCCAGCACCAAAATCCGAATTTTTCTACGAAATTGCTTCCACAGCAGGAAAATCAAGGTGCTGCCTACATACTAAATTACAAGAGGCGGTTTGAAACAAGAACACAAATATTAAAATCTGGGTGTGATGAGTTATGTATAAGGCAGGAAAAAGCTTCTTTCAAGTTGAATTGTGTGGCTTTCTCAGAAACAGCTCCTTGCTCTACAAAACCCTGACATGGCAGTATTGAGGGGGTAGCAGGAACTGCAGGGCAACTACAACTGCTCTGTGTTTTCACACTCTGCATCAGATTAGGGTTTGGAATTAAAAAATTGGGGGTCGAATTCAAAATTCCAGCTCTGAAGTTGCCACTGATACATCTGACTGATTTGGGGCACGTGGCATTTTCTGGCTCAACTTAATTTTCTTTGTATTTCTAAGAGGAATGCAAATGTCCTTCTCTTAGAAAGTGTAGTAATCAAATATTCACCGAGTATTTTTCTGTCCCTTTGAGCTGGACACCAGCTCTCCTAACAGTGGGTATGATCCTACCATGTGGGATCAAAGGCCTGCCTGGCTCAGTGTCCTGTCCAAGAGCCAGAAACAGGGATGCCCACAGGAACGATGCGGGTCCTGGGAGAACACCAAGGGCACAGAACCCTCACCCAGCAATTTGCAACCAGGGCACTTCCAGAGTTAGAGATCAGTGTTTTTGTGTTTAATGACCTTTAATGTGTTTTTCTTTAGGGAATTTGCTCTGTCACCAGTCTTGGTTTTGAATTCATGTAAACAATGCTTGGTGGCAGAAATTTGAACTCCTTATCACACTTTGGGTGAAGAACTACTTTTTTCTTCTCAAAAGCCTGCAGCTAAGTTTTCTTCCAGTTTCTCCAGAATGAGAAGACAAGGTCTTCTTTCACCTTCCCTTTTCAATTTGGGCTTTGTGCAATGCCTGTTATATCCCTCCTCAGCTGTTTCCTTTCCAGATGGAAGAGACTATTTAGACATGCTCTGCATGGGACCCATCTGATGCTTCAGATCGCTCTTTTTGGCCTCGTCTGTACCTCTGCCAGATGTAGCATTTCTTTCTTGGGGTGGAGAACCAGCCCTCTGCATGGAACCTGAGATGCAGGTGCACCAGGAATTCCCAGCATCACGGCCTCTTTGCTTTGTTTGCTGTTCCTTTTGTAGCAATTCCTGATATTCGACGCACTCCTTGCTGATCAGAAATAATTCAACACCTGCATTGAACTATTACAAAATGTAGTTCCTGGGTAAGGATATGTTAGAGAATTTCATCTTGGATGTGAATTTACGCCCATGTGTGCTACTTTACATTTATGTTTATACCAAATTTTATCTGCCTTTTGTTTCACACTCAGTGTGGGGAACTTCTTCAGTTCTTCACACCAAGCCCTCATCTTCACTCTCCCAGATGACCTCATTATCCACAGACCACGGTACTGCCCTTTCCAGCTCACCGAGTGCTACTCTGAGCAGCACCAATGTGCACACTCTCGTCTGTGAAATTCCACTTCCCTCTGCTGTGGAAAGTAACCAGAAATTGCCACTCTATGCTGCCTCTCTTTTGATCTGCAAAGTCTGACTTTCCTTTGACAAGCCAAGACCTTACTGGTCTTTTTACTCTTAGCTCAAATCTTGCCAGAACATCGGAGTTTTGACAAGGGGACTCGAGCTTGCAATGAGAGGGACACACAAACCAAGGGCTGAGGTGGTCATTTGGACACTGCTCTAGTCACCTTCATGAAGAGCAAGGGCTAAGGATTAGACATGACCATAATAATCTCATTATTTTAGTAGGAAATGCTTTGATTCTGCAAGCATCTAATCACAGAAATTTTATTTTCTATTTTAAGTGTTTCTGCAGGGTGCAGCCGTCAGAGTGTTCCTATTACCTGGACTTTGAAACCTCTATGAGCTCCGTTGTCAACAGGACTAATCAGCTTTTATTGTGTTTCTCTCAGCAGATACCCAGAGAATGATGTGTCTTTTGCAGACTCGTGTTCTCATTTGCAAACGTTACTCTCTGTTTCTGCCACCTCTGTTTGTACACACAGAGTAGTGACATGCAAACACAGGAGGCCTGGTATGAAGGGCTTTCATACTTCACAATTGTCATTTTTACATGAAAAGCACCTTTAGCCTAATTCAACTGCCCCATTTTGAGGGGGTTGTGTGCATGTGAGCACATACCATGTGAATACCTTAAACAAATGTATATATATATATATGTATTGTACATGCATATATACGTTTCTATCCATGAGATGCATTCAGCTCGTGAGCGTTCTCACCACGCAGAGACACTGCACGCAAAGACTCAATGCCCTGTGCCTGCAGTTGTTCCCATGTGTCGCGGACTCGAGAAAGGAATCCCCGAAAGGGACCAGCGTGCCGTGGGAAAGCCGGCATTCCCGGCGGGATCGTAGGAAAGGCAGGGCACAGAAGATGGCTGCGTTGCGCGGGGCCCACGGGCGTTATCGCGGCGTGAAGGGAGGAGGCAAAAGCGGAGCCGACACGCGAGTTGCGCGGCGAGTCCGCGGAGCGGGGCTGCGAGCGCTCCGGGGCTGCCTCTGCCGCCCGGACCCTCCGCTCGGCTCCTCCCCGGCTTCCACCGGCACGGGAGGCACAGAGCGGGACGGGATGGCCGGGAAGGAGCCGGGGAGGATCGCAGGGAGCTGCAGGAATTGCTGGAAGGTAAAGCCGCCCCCGTCCCGTCCTGCGGGCTCCGCTCCGCCCGTCCGTGGCGCTCGGAAGGCAGCTCCGCAGCCGGGCACGGAGGTTCGCGGGGATGGCGGCACGTTTTCCAAAAGTTGCCAGATTTTACGGAGCTTCTTGTTTGTTTTCTTTGTATTTATTTATATATATATTTTTTAAAGAGGATTGGGGGGGAAGTTGTACTGTTCGTAATGCGAGTGGGCGATGTGGCGGGGACCTAAATATACCCCCGAGATAGCGACACCGAGGGCTATTGTTAACTTTTGGGATTCCAATGGAATCCTGCAATGTTAAATATTTATTTAATTACGGCGGAGGGAGCAGGAATTCTGACTACGCTAATGGAGTCGGAATAGTGCGGTGAGGGAGGGTTTTTTCTCCTCTTTCCCCCCCACACCTCCCTTTCCAAATCTAAATAGTTGTAGACAAGCACGGGCTAGAATGTGAACATTAAAGGGGGAAGAAAAAGGTTCAGCTTTGTTTTAGGAGTTATATTTCAGTCCGGTAAGCAAACGATATTGCATGTATTTTTCCATATCTTCAGCTCGCTCCAAACATAACATTCCAAAGGATAAAATCTGTTACGAAATAAAACTGACTTTGTGACAGCTGAACTTCTGCGCAGAGTCTAAAAACTATCGAAAAGCGCCTCAAGAATCCTAAATGTCATTCCCAAGATGTGGTGAATTGTAATGAGGGTTGTGAACTATTTTAGTGGCAGTGCCTTACATGGGGCCCAGCTAAGCAGCTGCAGCGTTTAGGAACTTAGTTTTTGCCCTTTGCTATGTGACATATGAAGGTGTTTAGACAATAACAATAGTCCTAATTTGTTTCAGGTTTGAAAAAATGTAACCAAATTTGAAAATGTGTTGCCTCCCTTTTGATTTTCCTTCCTGTCTTTCCTTTCAAAACATATGTTGCGGGGCAGTGCTTAAACAGGGCAGCAAAACTCATCAACAATAGAATAATGAATGAGAAATAACATTATTCTTACTGTATTACTATCTTGTGATTTCCTCATCTTACTGGCTTTTCCAAATACTTTCAATTTTTGTTTTAGAAAATGACCCAGTTCCCTCTTCTAACAAAGAACAAAGAAAGGAAAAAGAAACAACAAACTTCTGAGGAAATTTTGGGAAGAGAAGGCAAACAGCTTGCAACACACTGTCCAAAGCCCGCACTACACTATGCCCAAAAGCACTTTAATTTTACAATAGACATTATTTTGCTTGTGTATACAGATCTCGATGTGGGGGAGGAAATTATTAAACCCAACTATTTGGTCATGAGGGTGGAAAAAAAAAACCTGTGTCCCTAAGTGTGCCACAAAATTTAAATACAAGTTATAAAGGCCCAGCATCCTGGAACTTGGTGACTCCTCCAGAAATGCACCCAGAAGGAGAAAGTCAGGTCCTGTCAGTTCCTCCCTCAGTGCTCTGCTCTGCCATCTCTAATTGTTTTGTGTTGGGAAATCCTGAGGTGATAAAAGGGCTGTTAGAAAGTTGGCTTGGGAGTAATTAAGTGTAGGTCTAGCTATTAAAACCTGATTTGTTACTCATAGGTTACACTCATCTGCTGTGTCTTCTCTCAAGATACAGATAAACTCAGTGTTCTTTTCACTGGTCTAAGCCAAAAGGATCTGCATAATGAATGGGGAGATGTCAGGTCTGGGTTCAGACATACACAGTGGGAAGAATTACCTTTATTGTAAGAGTTACAATTATTGTCAGAGAGCACTTCTATTTCAAATAATTCCTTTTGCCTTTCCTTGTAGTTATTTCCATAGGAAATGCTGGAGGATACATTCCTTTCTTCATTTAATGTCCAAAATACTGATTTTACCCGTAAGCAAAAGCTTCTCTTTTTCAAAAAACTTAATTTCTGTTTCTCAGTGTCTCTGTTTATTACACTCAAGCTTCTCCATAGAGTGGGTGTAACCAGGAGAAGAATTTGGCCCATGATGTGAGCTAAATTTTCAGTGCTTCCACTATTTAGAGCTCCGTTGTGCTAAAAATAGCTTTCCTGTGGTTTTGGCCATGGAGCCACAAACGCAAGTTTTCAGTGCACAGTTATTGTGGCTCTTGGTCCCTACTATTGCTGCAAGGAATGGAACTCCAGCTCATGACTGAGTCAGATGATCGCGCCGAGTGTGAGGCCACATGTGAGATCTCCTCACTGTCCCAAAGTGAGAATGTGTCCCCCCAAAATGCCAGACACCTCCAAAAGGGACCGTGCTCAGAAGGCAGTGCTTGTGCTGGGGAGGGAAGAACCCAAGGAAAAACCGGGACTGTGCAGGAGATAATGTTGAAGAATACACCCAGATATCCCCACGTTGGCCTAACAGTGTGGGATGTGAAACAAATGGAAGGAGGGAGCAAATCTTTAAGAAAATAAGACACGATTTTGTTCAGGGCTAATTTGGAGTAGAGTTTTCATTGAAGAAAAACGCTCATAGTGCTCATGTGATCATGGGAGTTCGCTGGGATTTTAGTTCATCCCCCTTCTGTACTACATCTTCTATCCCACTTCCATGGCCAGCTTCTCTGTTGTCCACAGGAAATTGGTCTGGTTGTTGCAGACAGGTTTTAGGAGGCATGGACTAACTTTTTCCTGAGCTTGGTAGCGGGTGTCAAGCTCCAGAAAGTGTTCTCATAATGCGAGGTCATGTTCTGGAAATAGTTGAAAACCACTGATTTAGAGGAATGAGAGCATTACACATTTCTGTACTGGTGATGCAATGGTGAGGGCAAGCTGGGGATGGTCCAGAAAAATAGCAATGCTGGAGGAATATTCAAAGGCATTGTGCCATTTAGAATTATTTTCTTTATCATTTCCTCTCTGAGAGCACTGTAAGACTTCGTGTTAATCAGCTGGGACATTTTTTCCATTCCTCTGGGAAGGTTTCCACCCCCTGTTCCAAGAAGATCCCATTTAGCAGTACTGTGCCCTGACTGGACTCAGTCCACAGGTGTCGATGGATGATGGATGATGGTTCACAGTGTGATGTAGACTTCACAACAGGCAAAGGCTTCTCTTACTCATTACTTCATACACATCTTACTCTCCTTGCAGTGTCCCTTTTTCTTTCTTAAGATTTTGCCTTTTTCATATGTTTTTCTGGCATTTTTTTCTTGAGCTGTGTGTTCAGTTTTGCTTCCTTAGTTGACTCTCAGATCTGTCCAGCTATCTGCAGTATATTGATAATTTTATTCTGTAGAGTGTGAAAAGATACAGTGGAGCTGAACTTACAAAACCTTTACCTAATCATGTCTTTGTTTCTAACAAAACCTTAACATAATGATGTGTTTGTTTCCAACATCCCCACAGATGTACCATTGTTCAGTTACATGTCTCATCCCATTTATTCTTCCGTCTAGGAAGAAAAGCTTGCAGCTTGAAACTTGCTGGGCATGATACCTTTGGCTTGCCTTCCCTCCCTCCCCTGGTCTACAATTTCATGCTACTATCTTCTATTTGTAGCTTCAGGAAACAAGACTAATTCTTCTCTCCCTTTCCTCATGCTGCTGTGTGAGGTGTCCCACAAGGTACCCAGAAGTGTGGCTGCAGCAATAACAGGCTACTTAATTTATTCTCTGCAAATTCAAAGGCTGTGACCAGCGAATGTACCTTCACAGGAGCCTACACCTCCGAGGCCCTTAGTAACTTTCCCCCAGACACCAAACTTTATTTCCATTTTCTTACATACGTGATGCAAAGTACACAGTGTCTGTATTGCCTTCTTGTTGTGAGGCAGCCACTTACCACCTACTGCTGTTCTCAGCCTGCTGTAAATTGTGGCCTTATTTAAGAGAACCAAATGGCCACAGCGAGTGCCACCTCCCTCTCCCCTTGCTGAACTCTGCTGAAGCACAACACTCTTTCTCTGCCTCAAAAATATATGTAAAGGTATGTATAGTATGCTAGCCCCTCCTTAGCCTTTCCCACCCTGAAACTTTTCAAACAGGGATGGCATGTTCCTCTCTTCACTGCCAAAAAAAAAAAAATAAATTCCTTTTGCAGCATTTCCCCCTTCCCCCATTTCTTCTCAGCTGACAGCTGTGAGTGGAACTTTCTTGAGCTCTCCTATCCATTTCCCCCAATTCTGTTTTTAAGCTAGATTTGGTTTAAATATCCCAGCCATCTTTCACACTACAGGGTTTTTTTAACACAGCTATAAAGTGGCTTTGCGAATGCTTAATGTGGGTAGAGACATGACAACTGTTTATATATATATATATTCCTTTTTTAAACAATATTCCCCCCTCTTCCCTCAGCAATTTAGAAAGCTGATAGGGAATTAAGCTGTACACTACAGTCATTTTAGAAGTCATGGGAAGGGTAAAGTTTCATAATAAAGCAAATTTTTTTTCAAGACTATTTCCTTATAATTCAAACCATCTATTTGATTTTCAAACTGTTCACTTCTAACCAACCAGAAATCTCATTAAGAAATAAAGGGATCGTATTCAAAATCTGGAGAGTAAAATGAAAATAATGGAATTTAAGACACTCGTTGAAATTCATGCTTCTCAAGCAAGCAAGGCCTGAGACCTTTAGGTGGTTCTTCAGTTGGTTGTTGTGCACTTTGATCAGTGTGGAAGGTTATCACTCACTCCATCATAAACACCTACAGTAACCCAGCTTTATGAGAAGGCAATTTTCTGTCCTCATTGCCATTAGCCCGAGCACAAAGGAATGTGAGACAGGTATTTGTACTTGTACTTTAGTTGACTTTACAAGGCAGGACTCAAAGTATAAACATGTGCAGTTGTCTCTGCAGAATCCAAACACAATTTAAGAATTAAAACATTCTGGTAAGGGGGAGGTTAGCAAGTCTTTTTTCCTTGGATTATCACAGCTGCATCCTATGTGTTGGAAAATCTAGGTAAAATGATGGTAAAATAGGATTGATGGTTCCGTGGGTTGTGAAATTCACGAGTTTGTGAAATCACATGATTTCTGGAAAACGTGTTCAGGATGCTTTGAGTCTCCCTGTTGTGAACCTTTTATTGAACTTGATCTATTATTCGCGTGGACCCACTGGAATGTGGCACTGGAGATCCAAGTGATGGAAACCATGTGTGAATAGGCAGTGGTGAAAGTGGTGTTAATTTTCCTGTGACCTTAAGAATAAACAGACCCGAATCATCAGATAGCCAACATCACTTCCTCTGTGCTTTATCTGTCTCATTGGCTACAAGGAGATAACTTGATTTCAGACATCTGGGGTTTGCCCATTCAACATCAGACCGTGGAAAAACGGCATGGAAAGAAAGGAGACCTATTTTTTTTTGGCTGGAATATCATAGTCTTTGCTACCACACTCCAAAATGGTCTCTGTGTTGTGCTTAAGGATCAGGGATTTCTGAGGCGCTGCAAGCAGACGTGGCTAAATCGCCTCTAGTTTTAAACTGAGAATGTTTTGGAAAACTTAAAGGGTTTTCCTTGTCCTCTGCCATACTCTTTCCTCTTCACCTTCAGCTTTCCTCCCCACTGGCACTGCAAGCCCTCTGCAGCAGGAAGCACATCAGAGCTGTGTGTTGTAGATTCACCCGACGGTATTACAAGTGTTCTGTAACTCCTCAATAAGAGAACATTTTGTTTTGCAGAGACACGATGGCTGGCACATGAACAACACCTAAAATGCCTGCTGCCAATTTGTTGTTTGTTACTTGGTTTATTAATTAAGTTACACAAAGGGTTTGGGAAAAGGCCAACAGTTGTTTCTTTTTCTTTTTTTTTCTCCCATATTTTGGACTGCCTGGCCAAAGCAGAACAATTGCTGGTGCAGAGATACAGAGGAGTCCCCAAAGGTTATCTCTGTTCTGGGACTAAATTACACCAAAGCCTTGCTCCTTCACTGCTGCCGTGAACTTTAGTAGAGATATCCTGCTGGGCTATTAATTGACTTCTTAAGAACTTCTGTTTACATCAAAAATAATAAAGAAGCAAGTGGCTTTGAACCAGAAGAAAATTTCTTTAAAGCTCAAATATATTTGAAATTGAAATTTCAGCTTGGCTCACTTGATATTTTCCCCTATTTCTCTCAACTCCATATTGCTTTTTCTTCATATTTTTTTTCCTTTGGGGTAAATCTTTTACCCTTAATGTACACAAATAAAACATGGGGTTTCATGTAGTTTCTTTTTAGCTGAATTATATATGCATTTGTATATATAAATACGCATATATATGTATGTATAAATCACTTGTCATTACATTTGCTTGTTTCAATCTTTTTCCAGAGGGAATCTGATAGCAAGATTCAGTTGGCATTCCACATGCAATCAGCATGACAGATTTCTGCTGCAAGATGGTGTGGTAACATGTTCCTCAACAGAGACACAAATTTACATAGAAATTATGATTTTGCCCCATATATCTGTTCATACACAATGATTTTTGTTCCAGAAAAAGAAACTCTTCTGTAGGAATGCCTGTTGTGGATCAAACTAGGACTCAGCTTGGTCCAGGAGTGTGTCTGAAATCAGCTCCAACCTGACTCCCCTGAGAAAGGCAGCCTTTGGGTCATGAAGTAATCTTCCTGCAGGAAAAGTTTCCTCTTACAATCACTTTGTGGGCTGAAGTGTGAAATACTTTCCTCTAATTGTGGATGTTCCCGTTGCCCATATAAAGCTAAATTTCTCCAAGCCAGCAGAGCCGGGGCCTCAACAATGCATTGTGGTGAGCAATTCCACCTGGTCGTGAGCTCAAGGGCTGAGCTCTAAAAGGCACCTCAGCCTTTGTAAGGCAAACGAGACTCGGCCAGTCCATGAACGGCCTTTCCATGGACAACTGATTTTTATTATCGATTTCAATGGTCAGGAGAACAGTATTCAGAGTGGAAATGCAGGTGTTTAGAGTTCCAAAAATCAGTTGTATATTGAGGGCAATTTAAAATATGAAAGTGTTTGGACATCAAGTCATGGCGTGGAACCCACTTCTTCTTTGATATACCCTCTTATCAACCAAGTTAGTCGAAAATTACAAGAACCGCTCATGCCCACAATATGTGTAACCAAGGTCAGGCATTGCTGTGGCACACTGGAGATGTCTTTGGCCTGGCACGTCTCTGAGACTTTCCTCTGTGCTGTTCAGAAACAGCTTTGAGGAACCAGCGCTCATTTCCACATCACACAATGAGACTCTGTCCCATCCTGGCATTACACCCAGTGTGAAAAATCCCCATCCATGTGTTCCTTTCCAGAGCCATTCCTAAGGGTGCTGAAACACTTGCTTAAGGCTTTAAGCGTGGTTTTATTAACTTACTCCAAGATGCACCAGTGTGGGGACCTTACCAGCTCTACAACTCCCTGGAAGGAGGGTGTAGCCAGGCAGGGGTCAGGCTCTGCTCCAGGGCAAAAAGGGACAGGACAAATGAACACAATCTTAAGCTGCACCAGGGCAGGTTCAGGCTGGACATCAGGA
Organism: Sclerurus mexicanus; assembly: GCA_013396755.1. Taxonomy (NCBI): domain Eukaryota; kingdom Metazoa; phylum Chordata; class Aves; order Passeriformes; family Furnariidae; genus Sclerurus; species Sclerurus mexicanus. The sequence goes on from VWZF01004021.1 coordinate 1,957,776, forward strand.
GGAATTTATTCCCAGACAGGGTGATGAGACATTGGAAGGGGCTGCCCAAGGAGGTGGTGGAGTCAGCGTCCCTGGGGGTGTTTAAGGACAGCCTGGGCACTCAGTGGCACAGCCCGCTCGACACGGTGGTGTTCAATCCTAGGTTGGACTTGACGATCCCAGAGATCTTTTCCAACCTAAGTGATTCCATGCAAACAACCCCCCAGCACTGGGCCTGAGTGCCCCTGGCCTCGGCCCCTTCCTTGGGAGGCTTCATCCCCCCTCTGCCACACCACGCACCCTTATCTATTTATATTCACTGCTTGTGCTCCTTCACACACTCGGGGGTCTCCTCTCCCCAGAGGTTCCTCTCCCCACACATCCGCTCTATCCCCACACATCTCTCTCCCCACACATTTCTGTCTCCACACATCCCCTCTCTCCCCACATATCCCTCCATCCCCACGTTCCCCCCTCTCTCCCCACACATCCCCTATATCCCCATAGATCCCTCTCTCCCCACACATCCCCTCCATCCCCATAGATCCCTCTCTCCCCACACATCCCCTATATCCCCATAGATCCCTCTCTCCCCACACATCCCCTATATCCCCATAGATCCCTCTCTCCCCACACATCCCCTATATCCCCATAGATCCCTCTCTCCCCACACATCCCCTATATCCCCATAGATCCCTCTCTCCCCACACATCCCCTATATCCCCATAGATCCCTCTCTCCCCACACATCCCCTATATCCCCATAGATCCCTCTCTCCCCACACATCCCCTATATCCCCATAGATCCCTCTCTCCCCACACATCCCCTATATCCCCATAGATCCCTCTCTCCCCACACATCCCCTATATCCCCATAGATCCCTCTCTCCCCACACATCCCCTATATCCCCATAGATCCCTCTCTCCCCACACATCCCCTATATCCCCATAGATCCCTCTCTCCCCACACATCCCCTATATCCCCATAGATCCCTCTCTCCCCACACATCCCCTATATCCCCATAGATCCCTCTCTCCCCACACATCCCCTATATCCCCATAGATCCCTCTCTCCCCACACATCCCCTATATCCCCATAGATCCCTCTCTCCCCACACATCCCCTATATCCCCATAGATCCCTCTCTCCCCACACATCCCCT
>VWZF01004021.1:1959048-2230564 GCA_013396755.1 Sclerurus mexicanus
ACACACACAGACACAAACAGAGACACACACTCACAGACACAAACACAGACACACACACAGGCACACTCACAGACACAAACAGAGACACACACTCACAGACACAAACACAGACACAAACACACAGACACACTCAGAGACACAAACACACAAAAGACACACGCACAGGGGCACAAACACACAACAGACACAGACACACACAGACTGCATACACACTCACACAGACACAAACACACACACATAGACACTCAAACACACAGACTGCATATGCACACGGGCACAAACACACACAGACTGCATACACACAGGCACACAGACTCAAACATACACGTACAGACACAGAGGCTGTACACACAAACACACACGGTGCACACAAACTCAGACACACACAAATACACACACAGACTGCACACACACAGACTGCACACAAACTCAGACACACACAAACACACACAGACTCTGCACACGCACACACACACACAGACTCTGCACACACACTTACACACACTTGCCCACCTGGGCCCTCTTCGCCCAGCCCTGACAGCTGCCTGACAACAGATGCTCTGCTTTGGTGATTTAGAAGAGCAGTTTTTTTTGTCTTCTGCGGGTTGTAAACTTAATAGAGGAAATATGGTCTTGCGGTTAAAAGCACAAGACTGGAAATCAAGTGATCTGTGCTCTGTTCCAGTTGTGGTGTTTCTGGTGTGACTTTAAGGTAATTGAATAGTATTTCACAGTAAAGTGAGGGGTGAAGGGAAGAACTGATTTAGGAGGAGTGTTGAATATATTATTGAATAGATTCAGTAATAATTGTTGAATCTTTTGGTGGAATCTGTAGGGATTTAGACATTCTACTTAATGAATCACTTGGTCTCACTGCTTCAACAAGCCCTCCAAGGAATAACTGTCAAAATTTGCATCAGCAAAGTGTAGTGTGTCATGGGAGATCAGATTGTCAGTGTGTGATGGTTTTACATGAAATCTTGTGCTGGTTTTCATTCCTGTATTAATTTCAGATTATTACCCTTCCATGCGTGGTTTTAAAATACTGAAAACTGAAATGAGTATTCATTGCGTGTGTCAGCTCTGGAAGTTCAGCACAGAATATCCTCCTGGTGTTCTCAGAAATCACAGGATTTGATTGAAGAGGAGTAAAGAAAAGGGTGCGAACACTTGCAGTCATGTGTCTGTGCTCATCAAAAGCTGTAATGCTTTATGAAGTTGGCAGCTGGTGGTAGTGGAAGTTAATAGAAGCAGCAAATAACTTAATTGAAGATGTTTCATAATTAGTGTGTTGTAACTTTTGAAAGTGCCCTGTCTCTGTTGGATTTAATGTCTTAATCCCTACCGTTTGATAGTGGTTTACTCCTACTTCTGATGCTAAAATTTTCTTCACTTAGCTTTGGAATTGCTGCTAAGTGGCTAATGCCACTTTTATCTGCCCAACAAAACCCCAACAAACCGTGTGCTTTCCGGGATACCTGCCTTTGTGAAACCTCTTTCGTTTCAAATGTAGAGGAAGTGCTTCTGAGAGACGAATGTCCTTTTTTGCTCCTAAAGAGAACTTTCCCAGTGGAAGCCCAGATGGACAGTGGTGATGGGAATGAGAAATGAGAAAGGAGGAAGAGAAGCTTCCTCTTCGTTTCTTTCTCTTGATGACCAAAGCTCCCAACAACAGGGCGTGCTGCTGTGTACAGCTGAGGTGGGTGGGGTTTTTAGTTTGAGGTTTGGAGTTTTAACCTTTGATGGAACTTGAAGGAACTGTAACTGTGGACCCTATGCTGTTTGGTACTTGTTATGAAGTCAGATTTTTATTCTTGCACCCGGAGTTGGAGGTCTGTGCAGAGTTTTGGGGATCATAGAATATTATTTGAGTTGGAAGAAGTTCTGTCTCCCAAGATGGAGTTCTCATGGTCAATTAAGTGACCTGGGGTTTATTTGAATGTTCTTTGCAAATTATGTTGTGATTGTTAATATTTCAGAGAACGCTTATTTTTCTGAAATTAACTTATATTTGCTTTATAGTTGTCTTAAGCAAATGCCAAGAGCTCTTTGGTTGCTCTTGGCTGAATTACATACCTGCAGAAATACTGCTGTGGTGATTCAGTGCAAGTCCCCATTATCTTCCTTTCCTGCCAGTTAAGGCTTTGGTTTTTGTATTATTTTGTTTGTTTGTTTGTTTTTGTTTGTTTGTTTACTTAAAGTACAAGTTTCTTCTAATGTCTCTGATAGATTTGCTGAAACAAATTTTAATCTGCTAAAGTTTCTTTAAAGATCTTTACGTGATGTTTTTTTAATAGCAACAGGTAAGGAGTTCATGCCCAGAATGAAAAGATCTGTTCTTGCGTGAGCTGAGAGCACTTGAGATATCTTCATGGCTAACGATAAACAGCTCATTAAAAGCAAGTTGAACAGTAATTTAAGACTTTTGCAGTCGCCATTAGTCACAGTGCAAGTTCCTGCACCTTTTTCTGGAAGCCTTTTTAATCATGTTCCTGTGACCACGTAGAGAAGTTTGGCTGGCACTGGAGCGCTTGACCAGCGTGGGTTGGCAGGGGCAGGACGCTGCCTGCCAAGTCTGGATCCCCACTGACCTACCACCAAAGCCGAGCCTGCCAGCACTGTCATCCCTGACAGAGGATCTTTGTCAGAGCCCCTGCTACTGATACACCAGCTATGAAGTAGTGTCTCTGAATTCTGGGTCAGTGCATGTCACAAACTGACAAATTTAGAATACTTTGCCATTCATTCATTCTGTGCACGGGGGGAAAAAAAAGCTCGCTGAATTACTATTGTCAGTGTTCCTCCAATCCTGAAGCTTTTGTAAACTTGTCAAAGGCTTAATGCAGTTCAGTTGGAGTGGAATTGTATACACACACACGCATCTTTATTTTTCTTGCTTTTTTAAAGCTTTATGAGAGTGTTCCTTTTTTCAGGTTATACTTTTTGGTGCCAACTCATGTAGGATCTTAGTCTTTAATGAAGGTCTTGCACATGAACATCTAAATTTTGGAAGGTTTTGTCCAGGATATTAATTTTCTAGCATACTTTAGGGTTTGTGAAAAGTATAAGATACCCTTTTTTCCACCATTTTTTTCTCCACATGTAGTACTGAGCTCATTCCTAATCAATTGCTTGTCCACATCCACCAACTACCAATGGAGGCATAGGCTTCTGTTGCTGTATTTAGTGAAAATTAGCAGTGCTCTTCTATGTAACTTTAATTAAGAAATGGATGCTAACTTGTAGTTATCTGCTTTGGTTAGAGTAGATCTTAAATAACCTTCAAAACATGGGGCAGTTTCAGGGCTGACTACTGTTGATGGTGGCATTTTCCAGCATAATGCTTCTGTTGGAAAGTGCCAGTTAGCTGAAGCAGAAGTGTACAGTTGTGACAAAACACTTAAGGGAGAGAGATTTTCGTTCTCTGAACAGAATTTGTAGTTTTTGAGGACTTCTACACAAGCTAATTGCTCAGTAATTAGAGCAGCTGCAGGGACCAGAGCCATGGGAGTGTTGGATTTTTGTGTTCTCAGTGTGGATAATTTCTAGGCTTTGGAGGTTTTGGTGTTTTCTCTCTCCCTCTCCCATCCCCTGTATCACAGTTAAACTCAAGTTTTGTCACGATGCAGAGCAAATTCAGAACTCTCTTCGTTGGTTATAATTTTTCTGAGCTTTTTTGGCATCAGGTGGAGTGAGGGTGCTTTGGAAATGCAGTGGAGCTCTATTTGTGGACTCTTTGACTGGACCTCTTTTGTGATATAAACTGTGGTCACTGGTATTCTTTTTTTTTAACAGTAATTTTTGAGAAGACTTTAAGAAAAACCAGAAACACCACTTTGCTATCTGAGTTGTATGGCTTTTGTTTCCACTTCTTCCATGTATGTTGTATCACTTGCTGCTTGTGCTTGGCCTCAGAGTTTCTGTGAGGTTTCTTGTAAGAGGGTGCTGGTTAAATACTTCTCAGCTGACAGAGCTAAATGCTTCAGGTTTTTGTTCTGTTATTTTTTTTAAGCTGTGTTAGATGGTGTGCAGATGTGGAAGTGAAAAAGTATTGTGTGAGAAAGCCCTGTCTGAAACTGTCAATGTATTTGTCTATTTTGAGAGCAGTCACGGTTAGTAAAAGTTTGGGAGATACCAGACAGTTCTTTTCTGTTCTTGTTTACATGTATTGTTAGACAGACTATATTGCCTTACAAGGCGTGTTTGCAGCAAAGAAATCTAGTGCTGGTATAAAAACACTTGTCATACATTCTGGTCAGCTGAATGTACATTTAGACATGCAAGCCTAGTTCTGATGAACATACCACAAGTTCTTTTTTGATATAATTTATAAAATCTCCTTTCATCTTTTACTTAGCCTTAAGGGGAGGAGGGGAAAAAAAAGTTTTATTATTGATCAACATCTTCATGGCTGAGATGTTGCAACTGAAGAAAAATCTTTCCTGTGGAGAGGCTGTGGCGTGTAGGCTCTTCAAGTTACTAACCAAGTTTTTTAACCAAGGTGTAATCTTAGGATTTGTTTTATCCTTCATGCGTGTAGAGAAACTTTCTTCTGTATTTGTTCTCAGGAAAAGGCTCTAACATGTGCCATTGCAGGGGACTGTGCTAGGCTGCAGTGTAAGCTTTAGACTGGGGAAAATGATAATAAAACCCAAGCACAATCCTGCACAGTTCCTGTCAGGAAATTTATAAGGAAAGAAGGATTTTAATAAAACCAGGTGAAATTGATGTGTGAGGTTGTAGTTTTAAAGAAAGTATTGATAAGTTTATATAGCATAATATGCTGTAATATACCGCAGTTGAGTATCTGAGCTCTCTGTATGAATATGTAGTATGTTAATATGTCTATGGAGTCAAAATACTTGAGCATTTCTGAGTTTGATGGGGCAATAAAGTTAAGCACAAGAGCTGAGTGCAGAACAGTTTTAACTGCAGATCTGCAGCAGCTCTAATGAACTCCCGGTTGTGTTGCTGGTTATAAGTGGTGCTTTGTTTATAGTATGAAATCGAGTCTCAAAGCAGCTTCTAATCCTGAGCAGTGAAGTTCCTTATTTCAGATTGGGTATGATGCTACAAGAGGCTTCCTGAGTTTGCAAATAAGTAAATTAAGCAGGAAAAGAATAGTGCTTGTACTTCTGCCACAGAAGCTTAGGGCTGGCAGTAGGAAGGGATGAGGACCATGCAGTTGTTGCCCATTTTCTTCTTGTTCTTGTGGAAACATCATTCATTGCCAGGCTGCTTGGAAGGATGGTTTGCTTGGTTAATGGGGTACTTCAAATTTAGATTTTGCAGGGGGGAAATTAGTTTGGAATCGATGGCAGAGCATGTTACATAAGAAGTGCATCTCATTAAAATAAGTACAATGTGTTTGTTCTGCAGTGAGTCTTGCTCAGGCCCTTTAGCCCAAAGAAGATTCCTCGATACGGAATCAAATAAATGTGCTAAACTTGCCAGTTTAATGTAATAAGCTAAGAAAATTTCACAAGAACCACCAAAGGGTAGTCGAGTTGCCCAGTATTTGTGATGACAGATGAAAGGTGATATATTTCTCCTGTCTTCACAAATGAATTATAACTTACAAGTCCTGCTGTTGGCCAGCTGTTTATATCTGGCTGGCTGCTGAGGTATAAGAAGGGGGTTCAAACAATGGACCTGTTCACACAACTGGTTTCCTCTCATTTGCTGTAGTCATTAACAAGAGCTTTAAATGTATAAATAATGCATGCCCCAAAGTCTAATTTTGATACAGTGATTACTTCCTGTTATACTTGCCCATTAAAAGCCCCCTCATGCTACTCCATGCAATTCATTACACTCCCTCCTTTAAAGAGTGTTTGGAACTATTTTTTTTTAATGTAATAGCATGTTTTTCAGTCAATGTTCTCTTGTACCTCAGCTGAAAAGTTTTTTAATAAAAGAAGGTAATGCATAATGGCCCCTCTGCTTCTTAAGGAAATTTAAGAAAGCTTTTTTCCCCGTGAAAGTTGTTACCAGCTGTGTCTAGAGGTGCAGCAATATGAGTAATCTGTGCAACGCTGAATGAAAATGGGACTCTTTAAAGCATTTGTTTCTGTACTCAAACCTTACAGTGATGCACTGTTGTACTGCAATCACAGCTCATAACAGGGGCTTTTAAAGCCTTGGAAGAAATTGATTGTAAATATGGATGATCTGGTGAGGCTGTTCCGAGCAGATGGCATGATTACTTAGAAACCTTTTGAAAATTAGATGCTGAAATTTCAGCAAATGCAAGTAAATGTTCTAAATGTGGTTTTTGCCTCTCATTCAGAAATTTAAAAACCCGACATGAACTGCAGTTTCTACATCAAAATGTTAGGTTCCTACATAAATACCTGAACCTACTGCTTTGTGGCCTTAAATAGTTCATGATTCACAAAGCTTTTTAATTCTACCTTGTTCTCTTAAGGGAAAAGCAAAAGCTGTAAAGTAGTTTGCCTTCCAGATGGAACTTCTGAAAGGTGTGTAAGGGGATAAATTCAGTGTCATTTGTACTTCTCAAAGTATTTTGTTGCAAGGTTTCTTTCTTGACCTTACTTTTCATGAGCAGGTAAAAATATGCTTCAGGAGAAGACTCTTGAAAGCCTCATGGGTGGCCAGAATGGAATTAAAATAAATGTTTTAACACTTTAAACTTCAGCAGTCTTGTTCTTCAGTGATTATAGTACAAACACATACATGGAAACTTCTTTTTGAAGAAGTTGAAACAGTTTTGATCAAATCTGTTATGATGCTTCTGGAATACGTTTTGCTTTTCTTCATAGGCCCTCAGACAAATGTAAAGCTTTTAGAGTTAGTTATGTTACTTACTCCAAGCAGATTATTTCTAAAATCATAGTTTATAGGACAGAGTCATTTACCAAAATTCCCTTGACACTTGCCCTACAAATACTAGTTACTGCAAAACATCATTTTAGTCGAACTGTTCCAACTTCCTTTGCTTTTAGTTAGCTTGTTTATTCCACGAGCATACTTGTGGGTAAATGATGTTGAAATTATATGCAGCCAATAAAATTTCTTTCCTAGCTGATACACCGTGTTCAGAATACTAAAAAATAAAATACAATTACACGTGAGCATAGAATAGAATCTGTAAACTTGACTGGTTTCTATGGATGAGGCAGTGCAGCTGTAATGGGATGGACCAGGTTGGCAGCAGCCAAGAGGCCTTTCCTAAAATCTCCTTGGAGCTCAGCTTAACTATAGGAATTTCTGGTTCATCTTCGGCCTTGATGGTGCTTGACATTCTTTGAAAGCATAGCTGAGAAACAAAAATAGAGCTTTTGAATTGTGTTCCTCGTGCTCTGAGATTCCAGGTGGGTCCATTTCCTTTTTCAGGGCTGTGAGCAATCGCTGTTATCTTGCAGCTCTTGAAGGTGTGCAAGGCTTGGAAGTCAGCGAGTTGCAACTACAAACAGCTTTTACTTTTTAGCACAGTAAGCTTTTATCCTCAGTAAAAGAACAAATTTAGTCTGACTTCTTGGCCAAGTTTATCTCTCTTTATGTATTTCCTGTTGCTTTGAAGGGTGCAAAGGTTCTCATGTGTAATAGTTCCAGGGAACTAAATTAAAGTGCAAACATGGTGGTATTTCTGAAGAAATAAGGCGATACATAATTGAGGGTTTTGTCTTTTCCCAATACCTTCTTCTAGGGACTACTTACTGAAGTAGTGAGAGACTTCTCTTAATTTCTTTTTTCCATTTTGTTTTTTTTTTTTGTATGAGAGCTTAGGAAGAAATGTCTTCAAACAGTTTTTCTGTTTGTTTTGCTTTTCCCACTTTCTTTCCATTTTACTGCAACAAGGTGAATATTCAAAGAGGTACCAGTGGAATTAAGCTACTGTGTGAAATAAACAGATTTTTTCCTGTAAAGGGACACCAAGTGCCCTTGGGGTTGTTCCCTGCTTTCCTCACCTTCCAACTCCCTTGAAGAAAATCCAGGATGGTTCCCTGTGGGACAGAAGAGCCCTCCCTAGGGATGTTTGCTGTATCTTTGGTTTATGGTGTTTAGTATATGTTTCTGTTACATAAAAGTATCCGTCCAGGTGTCTGAGTGAGCTTGTAAATGTCCCCAGACACTTAGAGAAGCCTTATCAGATGACTGTCAGTTAATCAGAGATGGGAGGAAGAAAGATCTTCTTGATTAAAGGTAGCAGTCTAAGAGAAACAGCACAGAGGTACTTAAATCCTGCTTCCCACCAGCACCTTTTTCTCTCATGTGCAGATTTGGTGTCTGGGGATGTGGTAGGTGCTCTAATTCACCGTGATTTATCAAAAGTCGAGAGACAATGTTGTTTGGCAGTCTCTGTAGCAGGAGAGGAAGCATCTTTTGTTATTGACATCCTTTCTCTTAGCTCTGCTCTTGCTTTTTGCCAGCTGCTCATTGTCTATACTTGCTTATTTAGTATTCGCAAGGGATTTTACAAGTTCTTATCAGTTCGTTGCCACAGCACATCATTTCCTCTTGTCATCGGTACTCGGTAAATTGGTGGGGGGAGGATTTGCATGAGAGCTGGGGAGTGGTAAAACACCATTCATGAGCTGCACTGGGGTGTTCTGCTCCTCTCCTCTCGGAGGCACTTTGTAGTAAAGGTCACATTTCTAGTACTTCATCTGCCATGCCTTTTCCCCCCCTCTTTTTTCTGGGGAAAAGAAAACAATTTTTAATGTTTCTTTTTGCCAAAGGCTAAAAATATCCAGTGCTTCAAATATTCTTAAAAGATATAAGGAAGTGCAGCATAAAAATAGCTCCAGCTGAAAAAAAAGATTGACCACCTTTCTGTGTGGCTGGGGAAGGGTTGGTTTGAGCTTTTTTATTGGGCTTTTCTTTCGATTGTGTTTTGTTTTCTCTATCTACAGCTTCTTCCTAATTAGTTTAACACTCTTTGAAAAACATTAGAGCTCAAAACAAAGCAGATCCTGTAGGATTTTCTCCTTTTGGGAACTAAAGATCCATTTGAGAAGCTGAGTACTTCCATGCAGGACTGGCCTTGGAACTGCTGGTTCCACTCTGCTTCTTCCCTGTTCCCTCATAGCAAGTTTCGTCTTTTAGTGAGGCAGCGTGACAGGGATATACTATTAGTTTTAAAGCATGTTCCTCAAGCCCATCTTCTAAAGGGAAGTCATGGATTTAAAGAACATTAACGGGAACTATGCTGTCACTATCATCCCCTGATAGCCCGTTTTCCCACTAATCAGCAATGTAAGAATTGGGGACTGTGATTTCTTTCTTGGGGTGAGCTCCTAGTACTTCTGGGTTTTTGTTTTGAAACAAAATCAGGTGCAATGCTAGGGTTGAAACAGGGAGTCTTTTACTATTTGCCTTTTGTTTTACCACAGCCTTTACTTGTTTGCTAATTCCTCGTTAACTTATCTTTTTAACAGAACTAAATTGCAGGACTCAACCATCATTTTTGATGTGAAGGCTTCATCACTGACATCTCTATGCTCATTTGTCAGCCTCCAAGAAATAATACAGCTCATCAGTGGCAATAACTGCTTTGGGTATACGCTGACCTGTATTTGGAGAAGGCAAATAAACAAAACCCAAACAGGCAAAACCCAACAAACCTTTTGAAGACTTTGTGTCAAATGACGTCAATGGCCAGTTTGTTCTCCTTTACTAGCCCAGCCGTAAAGCGTCTGTTGGGCTGGAAACAAGGAGATGAAGAGGAAAAATGGGCAGAAAAAGCTGTTGACGCTTTGGTTAAAAAGCTGAAAAAGAAAAAGGGTGCTATGGAAGAACTGGAGAAAGCCTTGAGCAGTCCAGGACAGCCCAGCAAGTGTGTCACAATCCCCCGCTCTTTAGATGGACGGCTCCAGGTTTCCCACAGGAAGGGCCTTCCCCATGTGATTTACTGTCGTGTTTGGCGGTGGCCAGATCTCCAAAGCCATCACGAGCTGAAGCCATTGGATATTTGTGAATTTCCTTTTGGATCTAAACAGAAGGAAGTCTGCATCAATCCATACCACTACAAGAGGGTGGAGAGCCCAGGTGTGTTTGAAAATTACTGTCTTAAAAACTGCACAAAATCTTCAGTGACCGCTTATTGTTCACTCCCTCCTCCAGTCCTGCATAACCGATAAAAACTGGTATATGAGGCAGTTTGGGAGAGGAAGTTCATAGTGTGCATCACTGATGGAGTGTTGGGGAGGTGTGTTGTCCATTCTGTACCAGCAGTTTGCTTTGTGATTACATTTTCCCCCCAGATCTCTTCAGCCTGCTACCCTTAATGTTAGTAGCAAAGTCCTCATTTGTAATAAAATAGAAAGCAGCGATAAAAAGGCTTCAGTTTCTGTGAGAAACTTGTTTAAAAATCTCAGTCCTTGCAAGAAGATTGGTGATGTTATGTCAGGGGCTTACTATTTAATTAGTGACATGAATTGAGATAAAAAAAGCAATAAAAGCCTAGGATGGTGGAGTTCCCCACTTGAATTCCAGTTAGCAGAGATGAACAGAACCAAGAGTGGTGGTCAGAGCAAGGTTTGTACCAAATTTGTGTCAGGTAACAAGCCTGGTATATAGATTTTGTTTGTCTTCAGTGGAAAGGACAATATGGAACCATATAGTTTGACTGTAGAAATATAGACTGTGTTTCCATGTTCACTGATTTGCTAACATACAGAGGGAGTTCTGCACTTCCACATCAGTACTTCAGTATGTGCCACATGTAGACTGGTTTGCTTTGGTGGTTTCTTGTTTTAAAAAAGGAGTTCATCTACCAGTTGCATGACATATATGTGTGTTTTTGTGATCTTTTGCAAGAGTGAAGTTTGTCTTTCATGAAGCATAATGTAAAAAAAAACTGAAGGAGAGAGGATAGGGTAAAGTCATGTCAGATCAATTCCCTGCTCCTCTTTCCACCCCAGCTAGTGTTGAGATTACCACGGTGAGCAGAGCAGCACGTTATTTGTCTCTCTTTCCTTCTCTCCCAGTTTTTAATCTAAACTGACCTGTTTTTTCTTTGGATCTTTTTCAGTTCTACCTCCAGTGTTAGTGCCTAGACATAGCGAATTCAACCCCCAGCACAGCCTCCTAGTTCAGTTCAGGAACCTCAGCCACAACGAGCCCCACATGCCACACAACGCGACGTTCCCCGACTCCTTCCAGCAGCCCAACAGCACTCCATTTTCCATCTCCCCCAACAGCCCCTATCCCCCCTCCCCAGCCAGCAGCACTTACCCCAGCTCCCCAGCCAGCTCTGGGCCATCCAGTCCCTTTCAGCTACCAGGTAAGTCCAACCTCAGTGTCACTTTAATAAAAACAGTCCAAATGTCACATGCTGTTGTGACTTACTACCTCAGGAATTTGTGATATTTGCAATAAATTGCTTTTTTCCTTTTGCATTTTGAGAGGTTTTTCTCCCTAGTTTCGTCACTGGTCAGAGATAATTGTTAACAGTTTTATTTTTCCAATGTTTGTTGTTGTGGATGTAATAGTGGTGAGGTATTTTGCACAGCTTCAGTATAGAATAACTGATACATGCTTTAAAATAGTATCTAGCAGTGAAATGAAAGCAGATGTAAGAGGCTGAGCAAGATGTTTATTGATGTCTTTCTTGGAATAAAGACACATGTTTAACTGGAAAAAAGTGACAAAGTTTTGTTGGAGGCAGATTGGATTAAACTGCTCAACTTATTGGAGTAAAAATAGAGGACAAACAATTCATCAGGGCAAAGAAAAGAAGTCTTACTGATTCTGTCTGGTCACTGGTGTAGTTTATAAAGCCAAGAAGTTAATATATTAATGATTTTATTTTTCCAATAGCCCATTGGCCTCTTCTTTGTTCTTTCTGGTTCAGTTCCCCAAAAAGTGTCCCAGTCAGTGGGTATCTCCTGGCTGAGTACTGGGATCACTGGGGCATGCATGAGTGGGGCACAATAGTGTGTTGGTACAGAGGGCTGTAGAAGAATACAGAGATCCACACTTTTATAATGACCCTCAGCCTTCAGGAGCAGCAAAACCCCCCCAAAAAACTGTTCGAGGCCTTTGTTACGCTACAGCAAATAATTTCTTCTATTACTTCATTTTTGAATATGGAGAAAAGGGTAGGCAAGAAAGCTAATCCTTGTGTGGCAAAAAGTGGGAACTTGCCATCGAGGAACAAGTCATCTTGGCCAGCTGCAGGAGTGCAGTTATTAAACTAAAGAACAGAAAGTCAAAAAGAAAAAGCACATTTTTTTGGAAGCACCCAATCTTCTTGTTAGTCCCCTAGGTAAAACTGCAGCTATTGAAGGAGTTTACCGTAAAGACAGCTGGCTGTTTTCAGCTCACTTTGAAAACGGGTCCAAATTTTCTAACATCTCTCATTCAAGAGAAGTTTTGTGTGTTTACAGCTGTAGAATGAATAAATAAATACTCTAAATTGTTGAGGTTTGTTCTTATTTTTTCATGTTTGTAGCTGATACTCCACCTCCTGCCTATATGCCCCCTGATGATCAAATGGGGCAGGATAATTCCCAGTCTATGGACACAAGCAATACAATGATCCCTCAAATCATGCCAAATATATCCACCAGAGGTAAGTTGTGTGGTCTGGTGTAAAACTACATAGTTTGGCTTCTTGCAATTCATGACCAAACTGAATGAGAAACTTGAAGCGGGCCAGTAAATCTTGCTGAGAAGTGGAGGCAGTTCTCCAAGGCAAACTGGGGCTGTGGCAGAGAAAATTGAGAAATAAAACTTGCCTTGCTTATTTTCATCCCTTGTTTTTAAAGCCTCGGGTGCATAGTGTGACTTAGAGGCAAGTTGAACTCTTTTTTCATTTCTTTTCTGCTACCTTTGACTGTTGCTGGAATTATATGCACAAAGGCTCTGAAAATTTGAGTCCCAAAATACCAATGATAAAAGATTTTTTGAAAGTGGCCAGGAGAATCTTGTTTCACCTGCTATCACAGTCTTTTTATGTGTGTGGAGGGGTTTTTTTTTGTTTAGTATCAGGCTTAAAATGGGAAAATAATTGTGAAATCAACAGATTAGCTAAAATGCATGAAGATCATTAAGATCTTAATCAGGATACTCTTTGCTGTCATAAATGTCAACTCAACCTTCACTTATCCGTTGGTGTTTTGGAAGGTCTCCTTTCCAGTCTTAGCTTTAGTATTTTACCACTTATGTAAACTTATTTCTCTGTGCTTCTCTTCAGATGTTCAGCCCGTTGCCTATGAAGAACCCAAGCACTGGTGTTCCATCGTGTATTACGAGTTAAATAATCGTGTTGGGGAGGCTTTTCATGCATCTTCCACCAGTGTCTTAGTAGATGGGTTTACAGATCCCTCCAACAACAAGAACAGGTTCTGCTTAGGCTTGCTCTCCAACGTTAATCGCAACTCGACCATTGAGAACACTCGGCGGCACATCGGAAAAGGTAAAGCTGAGCTTTGTAACTCAGGATTAAGAAACCGAGTGCTGGGTTTTGTTTCAGCTGCTGTACACTGCAGCAAGGATTGTCCTGAAATGAGAATTCTAGAGGGAATCCGAGGTCTGATACATTATCTACCTCTGTAGAATCAGAAGACAACTTCTTTAGGCATGGTTTAATTCTGATTAGTCAGGAATTGCATGCATTTTCCTTTGGCACTAACTTAAAAGACTAAATATTAACCCTTTCTTACCAAACTAGGTTGTCATAGGGCTTGTTTGTTAGGGTAAGTGATAATCTGTATGTAGAACTCTGTGTTTCAGCATCAAGAAACATTGCAGGACCCCTGGTATTCTCCATTCTATCTGCTCCTTAAATCAAATTCTTCATTCCACTGCACAGTATATCAAGGATTTTTTTATTTTGTTGTTGCAAGGTATTACCTGGTGTCTGTGTTCAAATATCTTGGTGAGTTGGCAGCAGGACTTTGAAGTGCTAATGCAATCCTGCAAGGGCTCATTTGTCTGAGTGAATCCATGGGGTGTGTATGTGTGTGGGAGGGATTCCTGGAGACAGCAGGTTTTGCAAGATCTTCTAGTTTTCCTGTACTCTTTGGCTGATAGCACATGGAGATGCACAGTTTTCATCTTTGATGGAATGTGCCTGGGTTATCTTAAATTGTAGTGCTCCTTTTCTGAATATCTTCCTTTTTTTTGTGACTAAGTCAGTCCTGAAAAGAAAACCCTGTTTCTATTGCATGTATTTAGAGGCCTCTTTACCATCTAAGATTATTTGGTAGAGTTGGTCTTGAGTTTTGCTTGATGAAAATTCATCCTGTCCCTTAACAGCCTTTTAATTAGAAACTACTATGAAGATGGCAAAATTCTGCAGATAATTTGGAGACTACAAGTTCTATTAATATCTCTTGGAAACTTGGCTCTGCAATGCAGTTATCCCAGAAAATTTATAAATAAAATAATGTTATAAAGGGCAACAACCGATTTCTGGGGCGTGGGTGGTTTGTCAGGTTCTTTTGTTTTGGCTCACCCCTTTCAGTGGTATTGGCAGAGAAATCTTGTGCATCTGCCCAAGGTCAGGAGTGTAACCAGGATCCATCAGCATGGTGTAGAGTAGTGTTGGTTGCAATGAGCTTTAAAATGTCCGCATGTCTAATAGAAATTACTGAACTGAAACTTTATGGTAACTGTTCTGACAACAATTAGGGTTGTTTGGGGATAAAATACTATTCATTTATGGCTTTTGTTTGAAAGGTCTTGGGTTTTTACCTCCTTAAAACCAGGCAGTCCTATTTGCTAAGGTGTTTTACTGCAGTTAGCAAGTGGGGGTCCCTGTCTTCTTAAATAAACGGGGTTGTGTTGTGCAAATGCATTCCTGCCCGCCCTGGATTTTCTACCAGCTGCTTGTAGTGGTTGAAGCCAATGGTTCCTCTGTGTAACCTCCCTCCTACCTTAGTCCCAAGTGGATCCAGCAATGTGCACAACAGTTGCTGCTGTCTGAAAGATTAACTTGCATCTGCTGACTTGCTGCAGCCTCAGCTGGCAAAGCACGGGATAGTCCACAGTGGATTCTCAGGGTGCTGCAGGGAAGGCTTAGTCTGAACTGTGTCCCAGCCATCTGACACTGCTGTGGGGGAAAGGAAGGCGAGTATCTCCACTGAAGTAGCAACCAGAGTCTGTGTTTGGCCCCTGAAAGGATCAGCAGCTTTTAGATACTAATTTTTAGTCAGTGATAGTGGCGTATAGGCTTCAAAACATGAAAGGAAACACTTATGTGCGTAGCTGAACCCAGAGAGATGTGATAAATCTGGGGGCTTTGGTGATTTTAAGGTTTGTAAAGACTGATGGTGATTAAGATGAGAAACTATTTGGACTTGCCTCTCCTTTGGCTTGATAAAGTGCCCTGAAAATCAGAGCAGACTATGGATATACTGTCTCATTCATGTCTGTCACTGACCCTTCTCCCAGGACACACTTATTTCTGTTGGAATTGCCATAGGCAGAAGCTACCGGTGGTGTAAAACTGGAGTTTTAATACCCACATAAATTCTCTAGAAAAATAGCTTGAAATACCAGTTGAAAGAAATGTGGCAGTAGTTCTTTGATTCTGTTCTGTAAGTGAGCAGAGAAGGACATCTAGTGGCTGGTGTGTCGTGAGGCTGCTGTGTTGTGAAATGGCAAAGCACGGTGTGAGCAAAAGAGCTTTTCTGAAAAGCTCAGGCAGAAAGTTTTTACTACAACAATCTGTGAATCAGAGGCAACGAAGTAATTTGACATGCTTTTATCTTTGTTTTCAAGGAGTTCATCTCTACTATGTTGGTGGAGAAGTCTATGCTGAGTGTTTAAGCGATAGCAGCATATTTGTACAGAGCAGGAACTGCAACTACCACCATGGCTTTCATCCAACAACCGTGTGCAAGATTCCCAGTGGATGCAGTCTGAAAATCTTTAACAATCAGGAGTTTGCTCAGCTTTTAGCTCAGTCTGTCAACCATGGATTTGAAGCAGTCTATGAGCTCACCAAAATGTGCACCATTCGGATGAGTTTTGTAAAGGTAAATTATTTTGAGGGCATTTGAGCTTATTGTGGGTTGGGGCGTTTAGTAGTAATTCCATTAGCAGTGTGGCAAAGCTATTCTGAGCTGATGTGGTTCTTTTCAATGGTAAGTAGATTGAAAATGCTTAATTTGGGGAGAGGGAAATCTCTGCAAGAAGGGAAGAGAACAGATTGCTGTACTGAATGTTGGCTATGTATTTAATTACTTCAGTATTCAGAACAGGGATTTAATCACTGTGGTTGCTGTAATTTTGTTAGAGGAGATTTGAGCTCCTGCTCTAAATTTCAAGGAACAAAGTGAATAACAAGTCCGTTAAAGTGAGTAGAAAGGAGCATAATTGATTTCACAAAATATTCAAGTCCTTCCAATTGATTAATATTATTTTTTAAAGCATGGTTATGGAAAAGAGACATACTTTGAATTTATGAAGTCAAGCTAAGCTGTTCTCTCCCAGGAGTTTTCTCAGCCTTGTTTAATGGCGATACTGTCCAGCTCAGAAGCCTTCCAGGGTTTTTTCTGCATCTTGTCCAAAAGATGCCTTGTTGGTTTTGTCAATTATGATAAACACTGCTCAGTTTGAGAGTGCAGAGGATAAGGCTGGAGCAGAAGAAAGACGTGGCCACAGGCAGGAGCCCTCCTGGAGTGAGCAGTGAGCTCCTTGGGAGCTGGTGTGGTCACTCCAGGTCTGCACCGGGCAAGGCTTCCTTCAGGCCTCCAGGTGCAGCTTCCCTCCTGCTCCTTCCCAGCCTCAGGTTTGTCCCTTTAGATAAGAGGTGTTGCTAGGTGTACCCTCAGAGAAGTATCTTAGATCATGACTTCCTGCTTCTTGGCAGGAGTTATTGGAAAAGACAAGAATGTCCTCCAGCTGATGATGCTTTGTTCACTCTTGCAGGGCTGGGGAGCCGAGTATCACCGACAGGATGTCACGAGCACCCCGTGCTGGATAGAAATCCATCTTCATGGGCCCCTTCAGTGGCTGGATAAAGTATTCACACAAATGGGTTCTCCTCTTAATCCCATCTCATCTGTCTCATAGTGCTGACAGTCTGTCTCCAGCCTTATTTTTAGCGAACTTATTCTAATTCTAGAGAAACTTCCAGTGGATACTGTGAGCTATATGGAGAATGGATCTTATGGTTTAATTTTTTTTTTAAATCCCTTTGTGACCAATTCCATTGTGTATAGCTGATCAGTTTTACATTTCAAATTGTTCTTGTGATGCTTAAGTGACAGTTGAGCCCTAAGGGAAAAAATAGTCTATTGAAAAAATTCAGAACACTTTTCCCCTCCTTCCCCTAGAACTTAAACAGGCATATGTCTTAACTGGAAATCCTTTTTGTCCTGTAGGGACAAGAATTATGAAGACTGACTTCAGCAAATACATATCATAGTTTGGGATTTTTTTTTTTTTAATGTTTATGAAACTGTTTGAACATGTGCAGCTCCAGCTTGCAAGCTGTATTTTTAGCATAGTGGTTTAACATCTTAAGGTTGACATCTGTCATAAGCAAAATTAGACTTTATTATGGCTAATTTGCCTCAGATTGAACAATGTGGGGTGTTTTTTTTAAGTGTACACATGAAATATACTTTTTACAAATATTGGAGTGGTGTAAAAACACTTGTATTTTCTATTGGAAAATGCTGTCATAAACACACTGTATATTAATGCAGAATAGCAGTTCTTAGCCTTTTCCCACTTTGGTTTTGTAATATCTCTTTTAACCACCATTTAAAATAGTAATTGATACAAGGTAAACATCTTGCACGTTTCTGGAGTAGTAATTCTTGTTTTGCTTTGATTTACACTCATGACGTTTGGATTTGGTTGCCAAGGCTATTTCTTTTTAGGTACCCTTCTCTATTTTAACATAAACACTACTATTTGTAAATGGCAGTGCTTATTACTTTTTGGAAGGAATAAGTTTTTTGTTTTCTTTTTGGTGTTCTAGCTGTTTATTTTACCTGTCTGGAATTGATCTGTGTAGGCCTTTTTAATCTCTCAGTAGACATTACTCAGTATTAGTGATTACACTGTATTTTAATTCACTTCCAGTATGAGTTTGAGTCTCTTTGAAGACTCTGAGTGGCTTAGCAAATGAGTAACTGAATGCAGAAGCTTCTGCTTCCAGATCATTTAATTTCATACAGACCTTGGTCATGACCAAGGGTAATCACCTCTTTGTAGGCTGCATGAAAGGTGGTCTCAGTCCTGGCCCTGGTGGCAGGTGACTTGTAACTGTAGTTGGCAGCTTTGTGGGATTGAAGGACTGTGTTAACGAGATGGTGAAATGTCACACATGGAAGGGATCAGAGAATGTTAAGGGCTTTGAATGCACCTCAGAGATCACCTAGTGCCAACCCCAGGGACACCTCCTTCTAGAACAGGTCGCTCAAGGCCTTACCCAGCCTGGCTTTGAACATTGCTGGCGTTGGGGCATCCGCAGCCTCCCTGGGCAACCTGGTGCAGTGTCTCCCCACCCTCACAGTGAAATGTGATATCTAAGCTAAATTTTCCCTTCCAATTTGTGCCTGTTACTCCTTGTCCTCTTGCTACAAGTCCCTCACCCATTCCCTGGTTGGTGGCCCCTTCACGCACTGGAAGGTGCTGTGAGGTCTTCACACAACCTTCTCTTCCCCAGGCTGAACAGCCCCAGCTTTCTCCAGAGGGGAGGTGCTGCAGTCCTCTTACCTGGGCCTTACACTGGGGACACCAGAACTGTACCCAGTGCTCCAGGTGGGGTCTCACAAGAGCAGAGTGAAGGGAGAGAATCCCCTCCCTTGACCTGCTGGCCACGTTCCTTTTGAAGCAGCCCAGGATCCCCTTGGCTTTCTGGGCTGTTAGCCCACACTGCCAGCTCACGGTGAGTTTTCATCAACCCTCAGCCCCAAGTCCTTCTCCCAGGGCTGCTCCCAATCCCTTCTCCACCCAAGCTGTGAGTGTGTCTGGATTGCCCTGAGCCAGGTGTAGGACCTGACACTTTGGTGAACTTCATGAAGTTTGCGTCAGTGAGCTTTGGTAGAGAATTTAAACACTGTGCTAAACACTAAAAGAAATCAGTTAAATAACTTAGGCATATTTCTCCCCTTTATATAATAAAAAAGGAGGCTGAAAAAATAAGAGAATTAGAAGTGAATTATATACAAAATCTCTTTGCATGCAGAAAAAACCTGTTGTATTTTTTAATTTCTCACCTTCCTTTTTCTCTTTCCTGAATACCTCTTCAGCAAAGGGTTCAGTGTTTGGAGGAGAGGCTGAAAACTCTAATATGCAAATAGTTATTGAAAGATGTGTTGCAGTTAATTACTGCAACGCTGAGACATTGATTTCTTACACAAGTTCTTGTGTCTTCTATTGAATGACAGTTTCTGCTCAAATGTGGAAATCGTGCATCGAATGGTACCTAAGTAACAAATGATCTTAAAGGATTCAAATTGTTTACGTGTCAGTAAAATGTTTCTTATAAAATGCCTTAAAGGAATAAACTGTAACACTTCTGCAGAACCCTAATGTTCTCTTGTACAGGGATTTCTGTATTACTTGGTGTTTTGGTTTTCTTGTGTTTTGGGGGTTTTTTAAACAGTTTCTCAAGTGCATTTAAAAACAGACAAGTGCATCTTCAGGAGAAGGGGAGTAACATTTGCCACTTACCTTTGGGGTCTTCTCTTTAATTCTTTGGAGCTGCAACCCACAGACAGTTCTTTTGATGGAATAAGATGCCAAGACAGTTGGCCACAGGATCCAGCTTCTGTTTTCTTCTCCTCGGGGCCTGACTTTTGTCAAGTAGCTGAATATGTATATTTGACACTACAGAATATTA
Organism: Sclerurus mexicanus; assembly: GCA_013396755.1. Lineage (NCBI taxonomy): Eukaryota > Metazoa > Chordata > Aves > Passeriformes > Furnariidae > Sclerurus > Sclerurus mexicanus. Next base: position 1,978,823 of record VWZF01004021.1, read on the forward strand.
TTTTTCTTGACTGGCTTTTGTAATAAATGACATGGCACGTTGAATTAAGGAAAGATTGCAGTTGTAGGTACAAGATTTTACTTTATCCAAAATGTTTTTCACCTGGCTTCATCTCTTCACTTGTGTGCTTATATGTGGCCAATGGAATGCCTCAAGAATGGGTGCTGAAGTGGGTGTTTGTGAGCCAGAGCTGGTGCTTAGTGCCAGCATTGTGGTTAGATTGGCTACCCATGCACTGAACCGTAATTTCTGCAATAATACCCAGTTAACCCACTTCTGATGCTGTCATTAAGTACTAAAGTGCTCTGGCATTTTTCTGCTTGTGTACATGTTCTGGAACTGTAATAGCTGCAGTGCTGGGATATCCTTGTGACTGCTGGTTTGGCAGGGCAGGGGCAGGAGCAAACCCAGGAAGATCTGTCTGCGTTCTTCTTCTCTGGTCCTTTTAAGCAGGGCTTTTTGGGAGCTTTCTAGTTACTTCATTTTTTGTGCTGCTGGTTCCTGATGTTCCTAATCCTGTTTAGATCATCTGTGCTGCTGATACAAAATGAGAGAGCAGTGCATGGATGGAGAGCTGTTCGACCCTAATGATGTGTCAAGGATAGGGAGAGCAGGGAGTGCTGCTCATGGTGCAGCATCCTGTGCATTAATCACTTCTTCATCCACGTGGAGGGATGGAGAAATTGCACCAGCCAGTGGTGGCTTTTGTAGTGTGGTTTTTTCTTTCTGGGCATCTCCTTTGCACCAACCACAGCATTGACTGACAGCTTGGGCAATAGCAGAGAGCCTGGAACAGGATCCTTCCTGGGCTTGCTTTTGGATTCCCTGAGATAAGATAGCTTGGATATTGCTCCCTGGGCACCTCGACCTTGCTGGCAGTCAGTCAGTGCCTTGTGTTTTACATTGATTTCACTGCAATAGTCATGAAGTAGTTGGACATGAAGGGCTGACACTGGGTTACCTATAATCTAAGGATTATTGGGTTATGGTATCTCTAGGACCAAAATACTCCTTTCTAGTGTGACTGACCAATGAAAGACAAATGTAACACAACAGCCCAGTAGGCAAAAGAATGATGGAACAGCCCGGGTGTTACCATTTGGGATAGAATTTTTTAAAGTATTGGAATTCTTTTAGTTTTTGCTTGAAGCAATGATTTTTTTTCTCCCCACAGTATTAAAATGTGAAAGTTGTCGATTCTTGGGTGTAAGATTAACTTGGATTCTTGCAGTGTAACTCTAAAGGGCTCTCTCCCTTGTCTGAAATAATAATTTCTTCAGGATATTCTTTTACTCGCTCAAAGTATTGCTAGCGATGGTTTCTAGAAAAACAAACAAAAAACCAAAAACCAAAACATTTTCTAAGTGTTTTGCTTCAAACAACGAATGTGTAAGTAACTTTTCTCTGTAGTTGTGAAGTTTCTGTTTAGGAAGGTTTCCCATTCTGAATTCAAATCAATAGACCAAACCATCAGACTCCAACAATGTGTTGCTTTCTTGTGCTGCTCCATAAACCTGCTTCTGTGTTTGTTGCAAGCATAACCTTTATGCTTTTGTTTACATTGTAGGAAACACAGTTCTAGCAATGAGGGGTTGTTTTTTTTTTCATTAAACTCTAAACGTCTTTTTATTTTGTTAATTTTAAAATTATTAGGTTTTGCTATGTTATGTTTTTAAAGATATTTTTTGCATACTGCTGCTCATATTTCAATAAACAAAACGAAACCACAGATTTTTCTGATCTCCTTTATCTGCAACTCAGACTGTCTCAAGAATTTAACAAGGGTTAATTTACCACTTATAACTCCTGCTGCTGGTGCCTCTCCATGTACATATTCCTGCTCATACAAAAGTGATCTTGATGTTTTAAAGCTGCTTTGTTTTCTGGAGTTTTCTGGTGATGCAAAAGCTGCTGTGCTCTTGAACGCAGAGACCAAATGATTTCATTACCTTATCGAAGAGTTCTTTTTTCTTAGCCAGCCCAAATGGTATCAATGTTAGTGTTTGTAAAAATATTCAAATTGGTAGTGCAAAACAATGTTTATCTGTAAGACTTCAATAATCTGATGACAGTGTTGGCCGTGGTTGGGGTTTTTTCTGCCATTGTGGGCAACCAAAACATTTTAAACAATTGTCCTCATATCTGAAGGTGTCAAGCTTTGACCTGCTGAGCAATAGACATCTCTTGAAACTCAAGTGCTGCTGCAATAAAATGTACCTTTAGGAGGAGTTTGGTGAGCTGCATGTTAGCTTATTTTTCAAGATTGATGAGGGGGAGAAAACTTCTCCCTTGTTTACTGAGATAGGGCAGGAATAGAGGTTGAAAAGTAATTAGTGGTGTGCATATATTAAATCTCTTTTTTTTTTTGGCAGAGCAAGTGCAAAAACACTGAATCCCAATTCCACAGTGACAAATGATTTGTTTAGTACAAAACTGACTTGAAAGTGTTTTTACAACTTCATCTGGTCTGGGCTTCCTGATTTAATTTGGCCACCTGCAGTAATGCTCTGAAATTCTCCCATTTTCTCAATAATAAGAGCTTTTTTCCTCTGAATATGAGGTTCCAGTCACTCAGGTAATAATTGATTTTTTGTATTTCTCTCTTGGTACTGCTTTCTATCAGCATCCCCTGCACTTTTTTGATGGGTTTGATCCTGCTTCCATTTAACATTCCAAATTTGGCCTGTATGATTTAGAGCTTGTGTTTCAGGCACTGCCAGCATTGAAAAATCAGGACTGCACCCAGTGGTGGTGCTGGCCCTGGTTTTCCTTGAAATCTGGAATCTCTGGGAGCAAACCTTGAGGAAAGGCAGTCAAGCCCGTGCCATACCTGTGTGGCAGGTGCCTCAGGGGTTTACAATCTCCAAGGGGTTTCATCAGGTTCTTTTTGGATATTCTGATTGTCTTACCTGCCTTATAGGGCCACAGGTTCAAGTATTTCCTTAAGCAGCATTCTTTATTTCTGGTTGAGTGCAAATCCAAGGTTTGGGATGCTCTTAATCCTCCTGTTGTGTAATCCTCAAGGTAAGTCTGCAGTTCCAGCAGCTGGTAAATACAGTTGTAGGGCATGGAGGGGGGTCCAGTTAAAAACAGACATTGCAACCACTGAGAGAACACTGAAGTTACAAAAAAAAAACCCAAAAAAAACCAGTCTAAGAGTTCATTCAAAAAATCTGGAGGCAGGAAATCTATCCCAGCAGGCAGGTCTTGCCAGGCAAGGTGTATATTTTTTTCAGGGTTGCCTCAAGTTTGTGCTGGAGTGATAATCCTCTGCTTTGCTAAGGATGGCAAGATGCAGACCCCAAGGATATCCTGTTTTCTGAGGTGATGGTCACACCTGATCCTGAACAAGCAGTTGGCCAGTCCCACAGTGAGCAGTTCTGGGTGGACATCTCCAATAAAAATACTAAAAGTATTCACTTGAGTGTGAGAAATGACACAAATCTATAGAAAATCACACGAGCGGCATGTTAAATTCTCTTTTACCTGGAATATTGACCTCTAGCCACAATATTTTCCCGGACTGTGTGTGAGTGAGGAACTGCTGACAAGGCAGAGCAGCTGCAGGTGCAGAGCGGGTGATGCCAGGTCAGTCTGTTCCGTATTTAATTCTGAACTCTGTTGTTTGCATGACTTGCCCGTGCTGTGCTGGAGGGAGGAGAAGCAGGACCAAAGCAGGGGCGCTCATGGGCAGCTGTGTGGCTGTCCATCACCCGGAGCCCTCCTGCTCCTCTTGGATTTGGCTTCCGGAGGGATGCTCTGAGTTAGCAGAGACTCGGTGCAGGAGGTGGCTGCAGGGACAGGGAGAACATCCCTGCGACAGGTGAGGTGGGACAACAAGGATGAGGCAAAAACCTCATGAAGGCAAAATGACAGGCACTGTTTGTACACACCAGAGTAGTGTGAAATCTCGGGGCTTTTCGGTCTTGTAAAAGAAATTAAACTTCAAATTTGCGTTCGGAATTTCCAGCCCTCCAAAGACAAACCCTGTAAAAACTGCCTCGCTCCCCCAGAGATGTGAGGTGAGGGCTTTGAGGGGTCATCTCTTGGTTATCTCCATTCTGTGTTCCTCCTCCTTGCAGGGTTCCTCCTTTTTTTCCTTGAGGCATTAGAAAAAAATCCCAACCTTTTAAAATCTGCAGCTCTTTTGTCCTAAGGCCAGTTTTATTTTGTTCTTTACAAATACCTTTTCCCCCCATTCTCTTTTGGAGAAATAGCCACGTTGTTTGCAGTAACAGAAGTGATTTCTGGGACGAAATAAGAAATGCTGTGTAATTCAGTCGCTCCTGCAAAATCTCATTTTCTCAAGTGTTTTAGACAGAGAAACTGCTGTCAGCAAACTCAGGAGCCTCTCAACACAGCTTTGGGCTGTGTGGGTGTCTTGGGCTTCAGACTCAAAACAGACAAAAATGGGCTCTTCTCTGTAAGAGCCACATTGAGACCAATTCTTTGAGATTTGAGGTGTCTGGTGAACAGTCTCACTAAAAGATTTTTATAGGATGAATTCTCCTTAAGTTTCTTCTAAGAAATTAGAGGTAAATACATTATATTAGATCTAGAAGTGCAAGCTTAAGAGTGAGCAGGTTGTGTCCACGAAGGTGAATCACCAGGGGTACTTCCTGCGCTGCCTGGACAGATGCTCAGCCCTGCAGGGAGGGATTTGATGTTTCCAGGAGGGCAAAACTGAGGGAAAGAGGAGGTGTGGGGGGGGAAGCTTGCAAAGGTGTGACTGTATAACTTGCTGCCTGGGAGACTTTTTGTATGGATTGATGGATTTCAACCAAACTGCTCTGCTCATACCTGTAGGTTCTGGAGGAAATAACCTCCAAAACACAAACGTGCTGTGAGCACAGTCCAGCTCTCTCTTCCTTTCCTCTCCTCAGCCTGACGTATCTGCCAGCATCTTAAATGTTCCAGATCTCAGGTAGGTAAAGCTCCTCGCTCCCAAAAGGTGCAGGAGAACGAGGGCCCTGGGCAGAGCAGAGTTCAGGGGGGACACTGTGCCTTGGCACAGCAGAACTCAGCCCCTTGCCCAGCGCATCCACTGGCATCAGGTCTGGCCACAAGTGCTGATGTGGAATATTTAGCTTTTAGAATTTATTCTTTACCTTTTGCCTTGCTGTGCAGTTTGGCCGACCTGAGTCCTTTCCAGGCGTGTGGTGTGGGGTGTAGAAAACCTTCAGCTCCTGGTTTTTGTTTGGGGGAAAGGGAAGTGCAGGAGGAAAAATGCCCATAGAGAAGCCCACCCACAATATGAAATGTGAGTCGATGGGTCCTGCTGCATCCCCAAAATGTTAACAAAGCCAGTGTTCAGGCAGAGCAGTGGGATGAGGGAGCTCCCAGTTACGGAACTCTCTTAGAGGAGCACTGTGCTGGTGGCTTCTCCTTGGCTGCACAGTGCCAGCGCTGCTGCCAACTCCCCGTGGGCACTGTCTGTGCCAACAGCTTGGGCACAGGGATTCAAACCCATCCAGAGACTAAGGGATTAAAGCCAACAGAACGAAATACAACAATAATCCGTTGGAAGGGTGGCATCAGATGCAAGAGGTGTCACTGCTTCCAGGTGGAAAAGATGGGTTGTTTCCCTGGCCTGGAGGAGGGTTAGAACCTGATTTTACCAGGCGGGTCCTGACTCAGCAGAGCACTCAGCCCTGTATTTTAAGTGCAGGGATGCTCCTCAGAGTGTTACAGGAGCTGCTCATCTTTTGAAAGCAAAGCATGTCATTAAGGGATTCTCTGAACTGGGGCCCCCCTGCCTTGTGTCCCAGGTTTCTGCTGCTCTCCTCATCCTTCCCGTTTCAGTGTACTATTGACCTCTGGTCTGCCTGAGGAGAAGCCTCCAGGAGGAGGGAGGCTGCTGCAGGGCTGCGAGTGTGCTTTGAGAAGTGGGATTTGCTAAAGGACACTCAGGGAATGGTGTGTTTGTCTCAGGGGCAGGAACGTGAGGGGAAAGGATGGAGAATCCATGTGGGACCCTGCAGGTGTCGTGCACTTAAAAAACCAGGCAGAGCAAGTGAGGAAATGCTTCTCAGTCCTGTGTGCTTGTGGTTGGAAAGGGGATTTTTTTGGTCAGCTTGAATTTTGAGTCTGGGGAAACAGAATTTGTCAGATGTTTTCTACATGTGTGTTTCATACATTGGTTAGAAGTTGTGGCTTCCGAATCCCTGGGAGGGTCCAAGGCCAGGCTGGACAGGGCTTGGAGCAAGCTGGGCTGGTGGAAGGTGTCCCTGCCCATGGAGGGGGTTGGGATGAGTTGGGCTTTAAGGTCCCTTCCAACCCAAACCATTCTGGGGTTCTGTGATTCTGAATGTCATTAGTAGATGTGTCTTCTGCAGTAGAAATAATTCTGGATATTGATGAGAGCAACACAGAAAAGCTTTCCCAGAAAATCAGCTAACACTCTCAGCATGACAGGTTCTTTTGGAGTATAACTCCAATCAGACTGTGGAGAAAAAGAGGTTTATTCTGGAGTTATTCTTGAACATTTAAATAAAGAGTGCAACACAACATGTGCTCTGTCAGGTTCTGAGGTCTTGCCAGCAGACATTCTTAGACCCAACTCATTAAGGCTGAGGGCTGAAAACAAGCTGTCGTGACTTAAAAATAAATAAGAAATGTCTGATTTGATAAAACTTGATTTATTTAAAAAGGGCTGAGAGAAACACGGTTGAATTTATTCTTGTTTTCTACATTAGAGTAAGTACTCAGAGTTATACCAGTTGAATTTGGTTCAGAGGAAATACTGGCCACCTAACAAGGAATAAAATATTAAGACCTGTTACATAGTAGTTTAACTTGAGCAAAATAAAACATGGACAATGACATGGAACTGTTCAATTCCTGTGTTAAAAAAATAGCTTGCAAACAGACTCCTGTATGTACACAGCTTGTCTGTGTGCTTGAGTGCAAGCCTGTATATGTGTGTAACTGCATTGTAAAATCTCCTCTTTGAATTAAGTAATTTATGTACATATATATATCTATCTACACACACACACAGGTTCTCTGTTGCACTCTGCAGGTTAAAAATGGGTTTAAGGGCTCAGCATCTGACACCACTGGAACCCCATTCCACTGACAGATGATCCAACACCCAAAACTGAAGCTAAAATAGGGTTTAGGACTCGGTGTTTCTGGGTAGCTGCAGTTCTCTTGTATATTGAGCCACTGGGATCGGAAAAAGGAAAAAGAAAAAGCCCTTTGCCCACTGTTTGTGGGAATTACAGACTCTGCTCTGGGGCTCGTGCAGCTTGGGCTGGAATTGTGCTGTTACTGCAAGTTTACAAGAAATCAGCCTCTGTAAAATAGCGTGGCAGCTCCCAGGGTTAAGCAGAAGCTTTTAGAACAAAATCAGCTAGTTAATAATTTAAAATGGTGGTGTGGAATCAAGCTGTTGCCACGTTGATAAATCATGCTTCTAAATGGGCTGGATTTATGGAAAGAGCCAGGAGTGGGGCTGCTGTGCAGAAAGCAAATATCCCTATAAAGCTGTGGTTTATGGCTTTCAGAAGTTAGCCACTTTGTGCACTGAGCTCAGAGCACTCTGCTCTCCCCTTTCGTTAGTTTGCATGATATTAATGATATTCATTTTCCTTCCCCACCTCTCCCCATCCTGATTATTTTGGTTTCATGCCGTGGCATGATGATTTCCTTTGTAGCTTGTGGAAGTTGAAACCAAATTCCTTAGGTATTAAGTGTTTCCCATAACTGGTAACGTAAACCTTGACGGATGACGCATTCAAACATCAAAACCACCCTTAAGAGAATGACAATCCAAAGTCTAAATAAACATTTTTCCTTTTCTGCCCCTGCCTGGCAGGCCTCCCACAGCATCACCCTGCAGTTCCAGCAGTGCTTGGGAGGAATGGGTCTGGAAGTAACCTCATCTCCTCGGCGTGGAGCTGGTAGGCGAATCCACTGTGGTCTGTGCATTGGATGCTGTAGTTTCATAAACACGGGGAACAAGCTCCACCAGATGCCCAAATCAGAGACTGTTGTTAATACAATTACCCTTGTGTGGACACTGAATGGATGGATGATGACATTTGCATACATATAGAGCTTAATCTGGAATCACCAGGCGATTGTTTTTTGCACAAAACTGTATAAATTTGCTAGAGCATTCTCTCCGTGACAGAGCTTTTTATTTACAGCTATTTGGATTTGCATACAGCGCATTTTTCAGCACTCTCCTCCTGCCCATTGCTCTGGAGGGGGCCACGTCCGTTCACTGGCACATGGCACTAACTCCTCGTTGCACGGGGATCCTGCTGGAATGGGCAGTGTCACACAGCTTGTGTCCTCCACGGGCTCCTCGCTTCCCTGAGCGATCTGTCGTAAGGAAGAGTAGCAAAAAAAGAATTTTTCAGCTGGCAGTTTATGAAGAGCACAATGAATGTCACAGTCAAGAGCAGAAAGAAAAACAGAATGATGTAAGTCACCAGGTCTGGCTTATTTATTTCCCCTTCTTTTAACACCCTGGCTGTCGACATGTAAAGAGCGGAGGAGCTCACGGGTCTGGGGGTGCTGCCCAGGTAGGGAGTGTTGGTCTGAATGATTAGATGAGCTTCGGTGGCACTGGTTGAATTCAGCAATTCACTATACATGTTCTTGCTTAAATTTCCTCCACGGTCGAAGTAAAGCAGGAGGGCAAACGCACTCAGTCTTTGGCATAGGAAAGAAATAATGTTCCCGCTTGTAAAAGGCTGCAAACCAGCCTCATGTTGTCTGAAAGCAAATCAATTCGCTTGCGCGGCTCGGTGGCTTTCTTTTAAATCTTCTTGCCTCATATTTGCAGCATTCATCCACAAATATTAATCAAAACCGATACAGGTACCTCTTGTCCTGGCCCCGCTTCCCCCAGCACGCCTCCTTTGGGGAGATGCTCTGGCTCATCTGCTGCTTAGCCGGGATGTGCCGGGAGCTCCTGGGATGTGCCGGATGCTCCTGGGATGTGCCAGGAGCTCCTGGGATGTGCCGGGAGCTCCTGGGATGTGCCGGGAGCGCCTGGGATGTGCCAGGAGATCTGGGATGTGCCAGGAGATCTGGGATGTGCCGGGAGCGCCTGGGATGTGCCGGGAGCGCCTGGGATGTGCCGGGAGCTCCGGGATGTGCCGGGAGCTCCGGGATGTGCCGGGAGCGCCTGGGATGTGCCGGGAGCGCCTGGAATGTGCCGGGAGCTCCGGGATGTGCCGGGAGCGCCGCTCCACCTGCATGGGCTTGTGCGGAGCCTCTCGCTGGCAGCGCTCACGGTCCGTGCAGGGGGGGCACGGTGGGTTCCCGGCCGCTCTGCCGGAGAGGGATGCTCATAAAGCCGGGCTTAAATGGCATGTGCGGGCAGAGGCAGCCGCTGCTGCCCGGAGGTGCCGCCGTTCCCAGCCTGGGGAGGCTCCGTGCCGCTGGAATCCCGGCGCTCCGAAGCATTAGTTGACTTTCCCGATCCCAATATTACGTTGTTAAAAGGCTAGGATTTCCCGCTTCGGCTTGCCAGGCGCTGCTTTCCAATTGCTTTGAGAAAAATAAATTAAAAATAATAATAATAATAATAATTGAGCAATGGTTAAAAAAAAAAAAAAAGAAAGAAGAAAGAAAAGAAACCCCCCAAAAGCCTCCGTGGGAATGGGAGCGGGTCAGTCCTTCGGGCAGCTCCTCCGTGCCCCCGGCTCAGCCCAGCTCCGAGGAGGGGCCGTGCGGGGCTCTGGCCAACATGACTCTCCGCCCCGCAGCAGCCCCAGCGCGGTGTCAGAGCCCTCGGTGCGGAGGCGAGGAGCGCGTGGCGGTGCCGGGCGGCTCCGCAGCCCGCGCTGCATCTGGCACTGACACGGTGCTAAAAAGGAAGAGATCTTCGGATAAATTCCCGTGAGTGCCTGAGGCTCTGGCTGGAGGTTTGGAGCTGGGGGAGGGTAGCAGAGGACGGGACAAAAAGAGGAAAATTGCCTTAAAACCTCCCTTTCTTCCTCAGACCTTTATTGTTAAAATCTAGAGTAATCAGTGTCTTTTTTCTTTTTTTTTTCCTTCTCCACTATCCCCAGCACCCTCTCCAGCCTGACAATTAGCATGTTAATTCTTTTTTTTTCAGCAAATTGCTTTATGCTGCTATTAGCTCCTGGCTGCTTGCCAGCTCGCTCTCACCATCTCCCATGCATCAGATAAGCGCCCTTAATACTTTTATTTTAACCGCGTTGCAACCTGAAAAAGGGGCAGGCGACAGAGCTGGAGGCAGAGGAGCCAGGAAAAGAGAAATAACTGGGCAGAGGAAAGGGAGAAACACCATCTCCAGCCCCAGGGTGCTGATCCCAGCAAACACTAAAGCTGCTTATGATGAGCAGCCAAGAGCCCCGGTGGTTAAACATTTCACTTAACACAATAAATGTTTCAGCTGAGAGAGGGGGAATGGAGAGAAGAGAAATCTTCTGGTCAGTTAGATCTGAATCAAATCAAATCAAACACCCTCCGAGGCCCTGGCCAGTGTGTTTCTCATCTCCTGCCAAGCTCCAGGTGCTCCAGTGAAACCCCTTGTGCCTCCAGCAGCTCTGCTGGGGTGGTTGGAAGCTGTCACATCCCTGTCACATCCCTGTCACATCCTCCTGCATCCTCAGGAAAGCCATGAGCTGTGTGTTTACCTCCAGGTCTTGGGGACATTTTCATTCACAAGATCTTCCTCTAAGGAAGGTGTTCCTGATTTTTTGTTTCTCTCTCTCTTTTTTCCCCCTTTTTCAGCCCAAATGCTCTGATTCTTCCACCTGCTGCTCTCCAGGATGGAAGGGGAAACCATTCCCGCCTGTACCCACAGGAGCTACACTTATTTACTCTGTGCGGGTTCAAAGAACAGGACGCCAAGACAGGCCACCATGGGGGCTGGAAAAATCAACAGAGCCATAAAAAAAAGCTAGTAGAGATTGCAACTGTCGTGCTGCAATGTCTCCTTCCATGTTTCCTTGAAATAAGTGGGTGTGTGAGCAGCAGCACCACAAGCCTGGGTGTCTTCCCAGCACCGTCCCATCTGCAGCTCTCTCCTCCCTGAACTGGTTTTGAGTTTAACCAAACTTTCCATCCTTTTTTATTTATTTCCTTCATTGTTTTTATTAGCCTGTAGAAAAAGACAGAAGGCGTCTTGGGGCTGAATCCTATAAATAGTGTGGACAGCCTTAATGTTTCACGTACAGGGTTTCTGCAAATGTTACCAACTCTGTACCGGGGAGGGGGGGAATACTACAAAAGGTGCAAATGAATGTCGTAGTTGTTAGTGTGTTTTCTCCATGCACAAAAGGGGGGGTTTTTGGCAGCCCCATGGTGCTCCCCTTGATGGCTTGGAGTCAAACTGGGCAGAGGTGGAGCAGGAAGGGGCTCCTTGGCAACATCCACCTCCCTCTCTCGCCCAATCCTGTGGGGAGCGTTCCCCTGAGCATCCCTGGAGGTGGATGGGATGGTTTCCTGGCTGCTGGGAGAGGGCAAAGGGGCTGTTTGCTCTGCCAGGTCAGTGCCTGCAAACACAGGATGCCCCTCTGAGCCTCCTCCTCCCACCCCTCTTCGCGTGCTGGTTGCACGTAGACACAGAACCAGAACCTTTAGCTTTTCCCTTCTGCTCCTGCCAAGGGTTATTCCTCATTCTTGGAAGGTTTGTGCCCCAGAGGTGCAACAGTTCAGCTCCAGTGCCAGCACTGGGGGTTAAGGGACTATTGCTGATGGTCCTGATCCAGATGCCCAGCACGGGGATAAATCTTCAGGGTGTTTTACAGGAGCCTTGTGTGCAGCCAGGGAGCTCTGAGTGCACAGAACTCCTCCTGGTTTTGGCTGGCACTCACATAGAAATTGATGAGAAGCCTTGGGAGTAAATCAGATGTGTTTTCTGCAGCACTGTATCCAGGCTTCATCTTAAAAAAGCTAAATTGCCATAAATAACACCTTAATTGCAAAAATAAGAGCTGATCCTTTCCCTTTGTTCCCCTTAATTTGGAAGAACAGTTAAAGTCTTCAGTTCCTTGTAATTTTTCCTCATTAACTTATTTCTTATTTAGTAATTTTGTTGTTGTTGTTGTTTCTTGTTTTCTTTTTTCAAAAAATTCTTTCCCAAGGCTTCCATCATTTAATGGCTTGTTTTGTTAGTTTTTATGTGCACTGGCAATAGCGCTGCGAGGACAAACACAGAGCTTCTGACACTGGCTGGAGTTTAAGGATAATAAACCTTGGAGTGTTGCAAGTTCCTGGCGTGTTGGGAAGCTGGATCAGCTTCAGTGGTCCCGGTGACATCACAGGGACAGTCCTGGGGCTGGAAGGCTCCTGTGTCACCCTCTCTCTGGGTTTGTCTGCTCTCAGCTGCATTCAAGACTATGGAATTTTGTCTCCGGTACGTTGGATCCTAAGGAGTTTATTGCTGGCTGTGGTGACTCAGTGGCAGTTCTGGTCTTGTCTTGCCATAGTGTCAAATAAATCATGACATAAACTCTGCAGAGGGGAGAGAAGGGGGAGCAGAGCTGGGACCCTCAGCCCCATCCACTGCCGCTCTCTGGGCTGGCAGGACAATCCCAATATTTCCTTTAGCAATCCTCCAGCCAAGCCACAAACTGGGAATTGCTCTGTGCTCATGCACGCCGTGAGAGGCTGGAGCCTTCCCCCAGTTCCAGGCTGCTAAATAATGCATGATCCCTCTCTCCTCCGCTTACGCAACCCCTACCACGATAAATATCAGCCGAGGGAAATGAAAGTGCAAAGAAACATTATCTTTCTCAGTAATGCAACCATTTACAATCTGTGTTACGATCCTTCTGCTCTGCAGAGCGAGCAGCAGTCAGGGGGATGTTTCTATTAGCGGACCAGAATGCAACAAATCACGGGCTGGAACTTTCCAGTGCCGCATAAAAAGCAGCTTAAAACCATATAAAGGAAAGCAAATAAAAAGAATATACAGGGATTGTTTCCTTTTTTAATCGCTCCAAAGGAAAATACTTATTTCCAGGTGCCTGAGGTTCAGATATTAAGGGCCGTATTTTTAAGTGCAGGGCCATAAAACTCAGCAATGGGCACCTAACGTGGGGTTGTTGCCTTTGGTGCTTAAATATGGGGCAGGATGCCTGAAGAAATTGGCTCAAGTGCAGAGAGGTCTTGAAAACATTTTGAAGAGCTTGTGTGTGGTATTTAAAACTACCTTCTGCCATCCGGTTTCTGGGGATGTTTGCACCGGCTGAAGCAGAAGCATTTAGGAGGTTTCCGGAGAAGTCTGAGGCAGTGGGGTTGGAACTAGATGGTCTTAAGTTCCCTTCCAACCCAAACCATCCCAGAATTCTATAAAAGGGAGCTTGTGTGAGTTTGGTCAGGGCCGTGTCCAAACCCTTTGTTCTTCTCTAGGTTGTGAGGAGCGCTGTGATTCACCAAGGCACGTTCCACGGGAGGATGGGGAAGAAGCATCCCACGCTTCCTGCCGTCCCAGTGAGCTTTGCCACTGCTCGTGTGGATGGAGGGGAACGAATCTGGCTGGTTGTGGGAACATCCCAGCCCCCCTGCCCTGCCACCGCCGCTCCAGCACACTGGGCAGCTCCACGCAGCTTCCAAGGGGTTTTGCAAGGTGAGGAGCTTCACCCACAGGGAAAAGTTGTGTGTCCTCGTGTGGTGGTATGTGGATCCCTCGTGTCCTGGCAAAAACTCTCGTTTTCTCTTTGCAGCAGCTTTCTGGGTGTGTGCAGAAGGCAAAGCACAACCTGATAGTTTCGTACAGCCAGGAGTGTGTGGGTGGGCACCCAGTGATGCTCCAGGGGAGGCAGCTTCAGTACATCCACACACGTAGAGCATGAGCAGGAGGGTGTTTGGGAAGCAAAAGAAAAAGGTGTAATTGTAGAGGAAGGTTGTCTTTGGTACCTCCCTTACGCTTAAACGATTTCTAGTCACACAGCACTGGTTTGTGAGCTGAGCTGGGAGCAAAAGGGGGCGCAGATGCCATGTTGGGAACAAAAGGGGACACAGGTACCATGCTGGGAACAAAAGCGGGCACAGATACCATGCTGGGAACAAAAGGGGACACAGATGCCGTGCTGGGCTCGGCGGCAGCCCAGCTCTGGCCAGGAGAAAGGCTCCCCCCACTCACAGGTGTGTGCCAGCTCTGTCCTGGGGCAGACACACCCTGTGCTCTGAGGGCTGCCTGGCAGTGCCAGCTCAGGACTGTGATTGCTGTCCCTGCAGCAGGACAACACTCCCCGGGGCTGTTTCTGGCCCAGCCTTGTCCCCAGGGAGGTGTGTCCCAGGACGGGTGTGTCCCAGGACAGGTGTGTCCCAGGACAGGTATGTGCATTAACAAGGCTACGTGCTCTTCCCGGTGTCTTTGTTCGCAGTGTTTGACCCCAATTTCGGGAGTTAAACTGGAGCCAAGAAAAGAAAGGATGAAGTGTTACAACTCACGAGGAGGCTTCAGTTTTGAATATGTTTTGCTTTTGGTGCCAGCAGTCCCTTTCCAACCTGAAATATGAATAAAAGGCAGTGTCTGGCCTGTCCTGAACAGACTCTCTGGGGATCAGAAGCAGCTGTGGAAAATTGTGCTTTTCATCTCTCTCCTACACAGGTTTCTTCTCAAAGGGGATTAAACTAGTCCTTCTCCAGGGTGCTGCACAAAACACATCCCACCTGTAAGTGTAGCCCTCCTCCTGCCTGTTCCACCCCTAAAACAGCCATAAAACTTCATGTTTAACCACAATATTGGCTTCTCTGTAGGGACTTCGGGTCAGAAGGGGCTTGGAGGTCCCCACCATCCTTTGAAGAAGTGTTGAACTCTCAGGCAGAAATCCTGTGGCACTGCTCTCCTTCTGCCCACCTCAGCTTTGGCAGCGTTAGGTGTTTGGGATGAGCAAGGATTCTTCCTGAAGCTCCACAGGGTTCTTTTATTCTCAGAGTCTGTCTTTATTTTGGGCTTCTTGCTTGTACAACTCACCTGTCTGGTGTCAGAACTTGCCCCCACTCGTGCTGGAGTCTGGGCATGGCCTGTCAGTGGTGGGAAGCTGCAGCTGTGTCTGTCAGACAGCAGAAGACAGGCTGGGCACAAGGGGTTTATTGATTTTTGCTTCATTTTTCTTTAGCTTGATATTCATTTTAAGTTTTGAGGGGAGTCAACACCAAGTAATAAGGTGAGTTATTAAATCTGGGTGATCTCCTGGACTCACGCATGGGAGTTTCTCTTACTGCCCAGGGTGCTCTTGCCTCCCTGCACGCCTGGATATCTCTGCTCATGTTCTGTAAAACAAGATGTTTATTCTGCAAGCTCCTTCTTGGTTTGACAAACAGACCTGGTAATGTTTCCTTACCCTGCAGGGATCCAGAGGATTAATTAGGGAATGTGGCAAGATGCTCTGATGTGGTTAAAAAAAATTGAAAGTCTAAAGAACCATCTAAAACAGAGTGGAAGAGGGAGATGAACCCTTGGAGCTGAAATCTTAATAAGGTATTGATGCTGAAACCTTCATCCCGCTGAAGTACCATTCTCTCAGTGTGTCTGGCTACTGCTTTAAGACATATTTCCACCTATGGCTGTGAAAAAAATTAGTGGAAAATTGAACAGAGTGTTCCCCAGCAGGCCGGGGAATTAGAGAGTTTAATTGTTTGTGTGCTGCTTGATAAAGAAAAACAGTTTTGTGATTTCTCATTTGTCATTCGGAATAGTCTGACTCAACAAATCACATTACTTGTTTTTAACTCAAGGGTCTTTTTGGCGTGAAGATAAAAACCTTCTCTCAGACGCCCAGAGCATCCCTGAAAGCAGGTGGCCTGCCCGTGGCAGGGGCTGGTGGGTCCTCAGCAAAGCCAAGGTCGCCGTCAGCTGAACTCTTGTTTCTCTCACAAACTGAAGTAAGTTATCTGTAGAATGACAGAAAAAAAGCATTTTTTCAGTTTATTTTATTAAATCCTTAATTGAGAAAAGCAACATCTCCCTTATTTTATTGCTCTCCAAAACCACCTGCAGATGTACAAGAGAAGGGTAAAGTTATAATTTCTATTCTTGCAGCAGAGCTGATCTGAAAGATTTGCGTTGTGCACTGGAGACATTCACCCAAAAAGGGAGAAGAAAAGGCTCCTAGACCTGTCCATCAGCTTTCTCTGTCTGTTTATTCCTTGTTCTGTGCTGGAGTCTGAATCCTGGGGAAGGATTTGATGTATATTACCAGCACTCCATATTCTGGATCTATTTAATTATATAGTGACAACGCAGTGTCCCTGCCTGGAGCAGACCCAGTTCTGAACCAGGTGAAATCAGTCCGTTTTTCTGGTGATCCACATTTCTAAGTGTCCCCACCAAACCAGGAGCACCCTCTCCTTGTTTCTGTGGGAGGCTCCTGGTCAGTCCTTTGTGGAAAACCAGAAGGAAGGAGAAAACCCAGGGAGAGATGGGAAAAGAGATCCGTGAGTGGCAAGCCCTGGAGGGGAATCCGCTCTTACTCATCTCCTTGGTTGGCAAAGCTTAACCTTGGGAGTCCTCTACATCCTCTTCGTGCTCTTCATCCTCTGACAGCTCCGTGCCTTTGGCTCCCATTGCCTAAGACTGTAATTATTGTTAATCAAGGCAAAGTGTCTGCCCACAGCCGTCAAATGGGATGGGAGTGCAGCCTCCTGGAGCTTGGAAAGCCTTGGGGAAGTGCTCCACTGTAGGGCTGAGGCTCCTCCCTGACCATGGGGCATCCTGGCACTCATTGGGCACCACCAGGGAATCTGGGGAGGCCAAAGATGGTCTCAAACTTGTGCTTGTTGAATATACCTAAAAAGAAAATCCCTCAGCATGTGACAAGGGAAATTTTAGTGATCTAAAGTCTGGAACATCTGGTCTTCTATGGAGCAAACAAATGGGTTTTAATTTCACTGCCACGACTTCATGGACGTAAATTTGAAGAGCTCAAACCCCAGTATCAGTTAGAAAAACAATGTTATCTTTTTCACATCTGTACCAGTTCTCAGAAAAGGAAAACTGCTTGAAATATAAAGCCAATAGAAATGCTTGCAACTAATCTCCCCCCTTAGTAAAGTAAAACTTCAGGTGACTTTTAACTTTGCAGAAGAAAGCAATGTTAGCAAGTGATGGTTCTTCTGAGATAATGGCAAAGATATTGTTACTCAGTCATGTTCCTTGCCTAGACAGTGGCAAATACATTCCTGCTGTATTTTAATTAGTTCTCATCCTATGTTGGTGAGTACAGTACATTATTGTTATTAAAATTCATACTTTATAATCAGAACAGTCTCGGAGAACAGCGAGGTAAAGAGCTTTTAACTTTGGTTAATAGTGGAATTACCTGGCTCCTGCTATCACTTAACCCACTGCCAAGTTTTCAAGTTGAAAGGTTGTGGTCATAAAGCGAAATTGTTGCATTAAGATCATAAAGAGTGAGGCTGTGATCCTTCTCAAAGGCTACATCAGGCCAGCCATTAATTATGAATGCTCATTAATTATAATGGATTTTCTGCCACGAAATCTCTTCAGCTGAACTTTTGAACGGAACTGCAGTAGGGCAACAGTGACAAATATGGGATTGCCCCTCGAAAAGTCTTAGGCTTTCTCTCTTGTGGCAGCTGCGTTGAAACTGGAGCAAAATGACTAATGAAGTTAAGAAACTCAGTCTTTAGAAGATCAAAGTCATAAAACGCTGTTAATGCCCTTTGAGACAAAACTATCAATTAGAGCAAAGAGGTTTTTCCCTGTGTCTTTTTGTTGCATTTTAAAACTCTCCAATTGTCCCCCAAGACAACCTTCCTTTGTATTTTGCTGTAAACTAATTTGCTGAAGCGTCGGGACCCTTTAAAAAGCATCTCTAGGACAAAAGCTATCACGTATTCTTCTTATGACCCGCAGTAACACCCTGCTGCTCCTTAACAGAGTCCAGCCCGGGCAGTTTAACTCTGGTTGCCATTCAAATACGGAAGGTCCACGTTCACAGAAAGAGGGGGACAAATCTGATACTTTTGTTTAGCATTTGTACTTCTCATCCTCTCCTCTCTGAGCTGCCTCCATCTTCTCTTCTTGTGGTTCAGGACTCCTTGCTGAATTTTTATAGGGTAAATTTCAGCTGAATGCGTTAAAATCACCCTTCCCGAGTGTATTTTTGTGTCTCCAGCCAGTTTTGGGAAGTCTTGGAAAGCAGGGAGCGCCAGAGACATTTAACCACATGGTTGCACTACGACTAAATTTGGCTGTAGTTTTTATCTGGCTTTAACTGTGGATTTTAACTCCTCCTAACTGTGGATTTTAACTCCTCCAGCGCCAGGTTATTCCTCGAGCTGCTGCCATCCCTTTTCACTGACGTGGGTTGCATTTGGCTCCAACATCCCACTCGGTGTGGTCCCCGCTCTGTAGCCTGGAGCTGCTCATCACTTCAGCTACTGACAAATTTCTAGGGGAGTATTTTTTTATCCTTGATATTTTAGAAAAAAAAAAAAAGAGATCGTAGGATGAAAATGTTGCATCAATATTGTTAATGGTTATTTAGAGAACGAAGCGTTTGGACATGCTTGAAAATACTGCTGGGCACCTCTTTGCATGTGTAGGTGCCTAAATATCTGAGAAAAGCAGCCATCTGGTGTCCCTGGACTTGGAGCCTTGGGAAGGATGTAGGCTACTGAAACAAAGCGAATTTAGGCACATCCATCCATCCTCTCAGTGCCTCTGTCTCTAATGTGCAGAGGAAGACTTCACAAAAGGCTTTGAGAGGCTCTGCTGCCTTTGTACTGTCTGGATGTGTTTTACAGATAATTTTGGGGAAAATTAGCAGGAAAACCCATATGTTTTATGCAAGTATTCTGCCCTCCACTTTCAACATCCCTCAGAGCTCTTACTTTATAAACTAAATAATTGCCTACCTGGTGCCTAAGTAGCATTGCTGATTACTTTGAAGTCGATTAATTAATTTCTGCAATAATTTCCAGCTGCCTCAAATTGATTCTCCTCCTTAAAGATTTATTTCCTTCCGTCCTTTTTGAGTAGAATTTCACCTTTGGACTTTCCATTTCTGTGAAACTCCTGGGTTGGCTCTAAGAGAGGATTTGGCCTCAGCATGTGGAGCACAAACCATTCTGATGTTAGAAATCAGAAATCTTGCTCTGGGCACACCTTATCTTGGTGCAAAAAACCAGAAGCTTTGTATTTTCTACAGGGGAAAGCCTGGGACAGGGAATTAGTAAAATGATTATTAATTCAGTGCTGACTCTTTAAATATAGGGCAATGTCTTGATTCTGAATCTGTTACAAGACTTTTCTCCTGCAGCTTTGACAGTCTTTAATGCCAAAATTAATGAGATCCTCATTGATGCTGGGCCAATTCCCTGAGTTGCACGTTGTCAGTCAGGTAGAAATCCAAATGTTCACCCACTCTCTAAACCATTTTATGTCTCTGACTCCATCAGAAGCAGATGACACATCTTGTGGATCATGTGGAAAAAAAAATCAGATATTCTCTTCTTTTCACTCTGATGGGGAAAAAAAAAAGCGCCCCACAATTCTCAACTGGATAATCGTTTCCTATAAAATAAATTGCTTTCTCTGTCTTAATACTGTCACACTTCTGTTCTCCAGTGATCTCCTTCTTCCATCTGTGTGCATAACTGTAATCTTCCCTACACCTACTCTATGTATGCTCGAGTGTCAAAATGCAGCCTCAATCATTCCTGTCAGGAGCCTCTTGTTCCCGAGGGGAGAGTGGGCACCAAACACCGCAGCTCCTCGGATTTTGGGGTCGTCGCTGGGCTCGCCTGGCAGAGTTTCCAGGAGCCGCCGGAAATGCCACGTCACCGAGTTATGGCTTGGTTTCTGTCCCCCAAAATTTCCTATTTTCATGGCTGTGTGTCTCGTTTGCAGCCCGAGTGATGCAGCAGCGAAGCGGAACCTGAGGAGATATCCACATTACCCGAATCCTGGGAAAGTTGACTTGCTGTTTCTCGTTGAGTAATTCCCTGTGACTCATCCTTTGTTCCCTTGATACCGTTTTTTCCCCCCACTCATTTGCAGAATATTGTTCAGACAATTGAGCTCACTCAAATCACCATCTTCTGTAGTGAGACAGCGCAATCGCTCTCCCCTTTCACAAAGCCCTAGCGGGAACAATGAGGTGACCCATAAGCCACCACAACGTTGTTTGCCTTAAAATACAGATTAGACTTGGCTAAACAGAATAACTGCAGGGAAAAAGAAACCCTCTGCATCTTCGTGGTTTGAGTGACGACGTGCCTCTCCTGCTGAGCCCTGACCTACTTTGCTCACAAGGTGCTCTCCTGACCTTCCCCCAGGCAGGAGACTCTCGGAGCCTCAGGAATTCCTCACCTTGGGACACGAGGTGTCCGTCACTAACTCCCAGTCCTGCGATGGTGTCCCTGTGAATCGGCGTGGCAGGGGCTGCGCTGCTTGTCCTGTCCCACGTAAATAACCCCTCTTCTACAGCTCTTTGGATCGTCCCTTGCCTCTGCTCCAGATTCCAGGCTGCCCTCAGCATCCGCCCCTCAAATTCACAGCTGCGGAAATTGAGATTTTGATATTTTTTTGGACTGGTTGATGTGTCAGCTCAATTAAAGTGTTTTGCTCTGGTAGTTCAAAACATTCTTCTCTCTCTTCCCCCCCCCCCCCTTTCCTTTTTATTATTGAAAAGGAATCTTTTTTTCTCTATTATGTGCATCAGGATGCCTGCTCATGGGGAAAGAGGAGACAAGAGTTTAAGCATCAACAGCTGTGGGAATGACCTACAACATATGGGACATTTGATAATTATCCAGCCTATATTATGTAAGACATAAAATCATGCAGTTCTGCTGAAACATGTAAGTAGAGAGAAGGAGAATAAATGATGGCAAATGACTGGTTGCAAAGATAAAGATTCTTAACTGTACGTTCAGATTTTTTGGATCTTCGACAAATGCCTAAAATTCGCTTGTTGAATTCAAGTTTGTTATAGAGCCGAGACTTGGCTTTGAAGGGTGTTTATTGATAAAAGAAGAGATGTTTGCATCATAAATGTGCACAGCTGAGAATGAGTTGCAAATATGTGAGTGCAGGGACTGGCTGTGAAAGGAAATCCGTGCTGGGATTTCTCTGCTCCCCTTGGCGTCAGGAGAAAATCTCTGGGGCACGTCAGAAGACAGAAGGGTGAGCTGAGGACTTTCAAAAGCCTCCCACCCTCCACGCGTGGTGTTTGATGTCCAAGTGAGGCAGGCATTTGTACTTCCAGAGGGGTGAAGTCATCAGAGCAAACTCACAGCAGGAGGATCTGTGAAGTTATGCACTGAATGGGTCTCAGTACCAAGAATTGGGTCAGTCTGTCCTGCTAGTGATGGGTTGGATGCTCCAACGCAGGGAGTGGGATGGGACAAGTGTGCAAGAGGTTTAACATGGAGCTGTTTCCACTCTCACACTTTTGGTCTGAATTTCCATTCAAAGAATCTGATGTTTGCTGACCTGTCTTGAAAATGTGCTCTGCAGCCCACAAACGTGTTCAAATTCTTCAGTGTCACAGAACTCCCATGGCTTTAGTTCTTCCATCAGGCTGTGCATTTGCAGCTCACAAAGGTCCCAATCACAGCACTCTCATGGATGGGGCTCCGAGCAACCCAGTGTAGGTGAGGATGTCCCTGCCCATGGCACGGGGTTGGATTAGCTGGCCTTTAAATGTCCCTTCTAACCCAAACCGATATTGTAATAAATAAGATATATACAGAGATGGCAGAGTGAAGGTCAAGGTATTTACAGGCCCTGTGTTTCACAGCACAGCCCAAATGGGCAGTTCTGGAGTATCCTGCCCCATTAAGGTACAGCCTTCCATGTTTGAAATGATCAGACGTCACCCTTTGCAATAATTCTCAAATTCTTTACCTAGTACTTACGAATTCACGTTGTGGTGTGCTTTGCCTGTTGATGGTATTGCTTTGCTGGGATTTACAGAACTCATGCCTGCGCTCAGAAAGAAGCTGTCTGTGCTGTATCTTCTAGGAATAAAAGGCTGTAATCTGTGTACCTGGGTTAATACATATTCTATTATTCACAGTTCCAAACACTCTCCTGGTGAATCTCAGCAGCTGTGCTTTCTGAAAGTCACGCCTGAGCCAATGATGGAAATTGTCTTTCAAGTTCTGAGAAACAGAACTTGGACAGAACTTTATCAGAAATATAACAAGTAACTCCTCTCTGAGCTTGCAGGAGCTTCAGCACGTTCTGTGGCAGCAGAGCCGAAAGGTGAAGTCCTGTGCTGATGCTCGAGGGGGAGGTAAAGCCATTTCACTGTGATGGAGGGATGACAACCAGACCCCTCTCACTGCCACTGCTCTGGGCTCCCAGGGCCAGCTCTAAGGGTGAGGGACAGTGCAAGAGGAGGAGGAGGGTGTGGGTTGGCCGAGGAATTTCTTCCTATCATCATCCAGGGCCATCTTGATCCTCAAGAAAAATGGTTCATCCAACAGCCAGTAAAAAAAAAATAAAATAATTTGCATCAAAAATGTGGGGCTTGGGTAAAAGATTTGAGCTGCTCTTTAAAAAAGGGCGATGTGACACTACCTCTGCAACTGCTGTGGATTCACTTTGCAGAGATGCAATTTTCATTCTATTGAATTTTTTGACATATGGTTATGTAAAGCATCTGAGAGCAAACTCTATCCATTTACACCTTCCAGGAGGCAGTGACTTCAGGAGTTAATGTGGGATTATTTTTAGCATGTATTCAAGTTTATTCATGCTGAAAGGTGGTACTTATCTTTTGTAATTTTAGAGTAGTTATTTGAATAAAAACATGAGTATAGTTCTATTTTAACTGTCATGTGACATCTGGGAGCTGGTTCAAAGCTCTCCCTCTTGGGGAGGTGAAAATCTCAGCATTTTTCCTTTCCAGCATCTCAGTGGCACACACAATACCTGTGTATGTGTTTGGATCTGTGTGAATGCGTAAAATGTGAGTAATCTCCTATACACTGAGAGAATATTATACCAGAAACAAAGAAAGCATCCCTTGGCTAGGAGGGAGTGCAATTTTCAGTGTTCTCTGTAGGAAAAGCTTGTTGAAGTTAAATTACCCCTGTGAGTACAAATTCCATGTTAAACTGTCACCAGAGACACTGTCAGATAAAAATCTGTGGCTGAGTATTTTCCCTAGAGCTGGGTAAATATTTCTCTTAGCCAACTAACTGAGCCCTTTTTCAAGTTCAGAGACAATCTGTGCAGAGGTTGCAAGTTTCTCATGTTTTGAGGGTCACTCTTTATATAAACCTTCAGCTGTTTCTAAAGGAAGAGTGAAAACCAAGGGAATTTAGTGTGTAGTTTTGATGGAAGGAGCTGAACTGTTTGCCCAAGAGGACACACAGGGACTATGCTGGGACAGGCTGATGCGAAGGCAACAGCAAAAGGTCAGCAAAATGTATTTTGCAAGATTTTATTTGTCCCAAGTTTGATTTACAGGAAGGGGACTATAAACCTCCTGCTTGGAAATATCTGTGGGTCTGACACTGGGAAAAGCTTTGCAGTAGAAGTGCTAACTGAGTCGCGATGCTCAGGAGGCTGCAGTTATGCAATGCCACGTGATCCCTCCTGCCTTTGCAGGGAATGCACCGTTGTACATTGAGATATTCCAGGTAATCTGGGTTGTTCCTGCCTCGGACCTGCGTTGGTAGGTCTGTGCTGTACCATCTTGCAGAAGAAAATTCAGCAATATTCGCAGAAGAATGCCTTTCACAGCCTCTTTCACAAGCAAACATGTCTTAAAAGTATTTGTATTATGGGGTTTGTTGACAATGATGATCGAAAAGGCATTTTGTGATGTATTTCTCCTCCTGATCTATAGCTCTATTCAGTGCATTTTGAAAGTATTTTGCAGCTGTGAGTCCTAATGAAACCAGCCCTGGATGTTCTTGTTTCTTTTATGATGAACTCTGATCTCTCACACAGCACTGGGCTGTTGGTGGCACCTAGCTCTGCCCACCAGGGGAGAGCAGAGTCCTGGCAGTGCCTCGTGATGTGCCCAATGTGCTGCTCTGGTGGAGGAGGTTGGACACCAGTTCTGCCCAGCTCCTTCTCAAGGGCTGTACCCACCTCTATGCATGCCTTGAGGTCTTCCCAGCAGCTGGTCTGACCCCCAGCAGGTATGGGCAGAGTGGGTGTCTCCTTCAGCATTCCTAAAACCTGGATAGCCAGGCTGAGCCCGCTGCCGGCTGCAGCTTTGGTGGCAGGGTGGAGGGGACCTTCTAATTTCACTCATATGTGCTGCTAATTTTCAGACTAAGAATGTGTATCTTCTCCTAATCCTTTGCCTGAATGGAATATTTCCATGTTGTTTGCATTGTGCCTGTCTTCTTGGGAAGGTGTCAGAGCCACCCTCCTGCCCCTTCAGTGTCCAGAGATGTTGTTAAGTTTAAACAAAAGGGTCCATATTCTGCACTCTCTGCCCCTGGTTCACCCTCACCCTGGTGCTTTGGATACACCAAGAGCCAGAGAAACATCACAGTTACCTGAATAGCTCTACTTTTGATCCCTCCTTGAGGGCATCTCTTCTCTCCAGCCACCCCATCCCACCCCATGGATCCCTTGTGCCCACCAGCCATTCCTGACCCACTGTGCTGCCACTTGACTCCCAGTAGGACCAGCAGAGCTCAGCACCAACCAGAGCATCATTTACTCACCCCCGGGCCCTCCTCTTTTTGTTAATCTGCTCGTTGCATTAACAATTGATAAGTGGAGGCAATCTCCTCTCTTCCCTTTCCACCTGCATCCTTCCTTTCCCTCGGGGGCTGTGTCACAGCTCCTGATCACTCCTCACATGGGTTGCTCTGCTCCTACTGCTGCTCTCTGCACTCAGCTTTTCTCCATTTCTGGCGCAGAGTTTTGAGTGGAATTGCTTAAATCTGAAGAAATGCCCCGTGAACCAGACCCATCAGTTCCCTGATGTTTTGCCCTTCTGTTCAACTTACCTTTAAATATATTTGGTGAGAAGTGACGTGGTGAGACACGTCCCAAAGGCCAGTATCAACATGTCCCCAGCTGAAACCTCCTTGCAGCATGTGAATGATGCACACACTGGGAAACACGTCCCCACTGGCCCCTCTGCTCTTTGCTGCTGACAATTTTGAACCTGTCACCAGTGACAGCAAAGCAGGGGCTTGTCCCTCACCCTGTTGCAAAAGTCTTAATGCAAAAATTCATGGTTTTGTGCTGGGTGGGCTCCAAGCACACGGCTCTTGGCAGGAGCTGCTGGCAGCAGGTGGATGGCAGCTCTGGGGCTTTGGGGAGCTGTGTTAAATGTTGTTTTGTTTTTACAGCTCCAAGAAAGCAGGAGAACAGCCCAACTTCTGCTTTTGCAGTGGAAATGATAGTGGAAGCTCCTGGCAGTGCCCCGAGGTTTCTAAATTGATTCTTACTCCCTCTGCCTTTTAAGTCTCCTGTGAAATAAATTGGTATAACTTGTTTGTGAATTAGCATAAGGTGGCTTTGGAGATATGAAAGGCCTTTGCCAGGCTTAATCCATTTACAGCTTGTGAGTAAATAATTTAATTAGTGGGAAGTAGTTATACTAAGTGCATGCAAAGGCTGTTAACCAGGATCTTATTCCAGGCTATGTGGCAAGTCCTGGAGAGCCTGGAGGGGGCTGGTACAGGATGAAGGCGATGGGTTGCATCCTTCCTTAGATACTTTTCCTCCTCTATAAAGAACTCAGACACCTGAGAAATTTTAGGGAAAGCAGGGCTGATGGCTTTATTCCCATCCCTCTTTGGCAAACTAAGAAAAATGAGGGAAAAGGCCCAGCTCTCTCTCTCTCTCTTTTTTTTTTTTTTAATCTCTCTCTCTGGCTTTATTTATACAATCCATCAAGAGGTATCTCATCAACAACATTATTTAAGCTGAAATAGGAGGCTCACTATTAGTCTTAAAAATTCATAAGATAAACAGATTTTGACATTTAATTTGTTGTAGCCGGTGAAAGAATAAATTACCGAGCGAACGTTATACAGAAAAGAGTTGAGCAAAGAAGAAATCAGTGTTCTTTATATGGGAACTTAAACCAGGCCCATATATTTCGCATGTTCTGTTTATTTTTGTGTTGGGGAAGATGAAGTGTGCAGTTTGTATTGTTTGCTTAGGGAATAATTTAAGCAGAGCTAAGAATGGAGCATCTGTCGAACAACTCTTTGGTCAGTAAACAATATAAGATATTTTTCATTAAACACAGCCCAGCCCTCCCCCTTTCCATCCCTGCTGCCGAGAACCGGAGGCTCATGAATTATCTCCAGCAGCAGGACCAGGCTGGGCTGCGCAGGGAGAAATGGCTGCTCTGTTTCAGAGCTGTGCAGGCATCGGAATGATCTGCGCTGGGAAGAGAAGAAATGAGGGGTAGAGCAAACACAGCTGGGCTCCAGAAAAAGTCGTGGATGTCAAATAAGGGAACGCCTGAGGTGCCATCCTCCAGAAGGAAGCGGCAGTGGGACTGGGCTGCTGGATGATGGCTTTGCCTTTAGTTTCCTCAGCTTCACTGAGCTGGTGGTGGTGCAAAAAGGACAGTCACGTCTTGGACAGAGATCTGCTGCCACCACCACCTGCTGAAATCCAGGAATGGCCAATGCAAACAGAGGCTGTGGGGGACAAGGTATTCCCCAGGGGTCAAAACTCAGGACACACGGCTGGGTGTGGTATCAGAGGGCAGTTTGGGGCTGCTGGGGCTTCATCCTCTGCATCAGACAGTGCCTGTCGCTGCCTCCTCCTGCCCTGGCTGTTGTTTTGCCAGAAATAACCCTGGGCTCAGTATCTGTGAGAAATCAAACCTTGTGGTTAAGGTTTTAAAAGCATCTTCTTTGAAATCTACTAACTGTTGAGAAATTCTGTTAGAAAAACCAGGTGAGCCTGACGGAGGTGAACATGTTCCTCTGATTATTTACTTTTCTTTGAATTTGAATGGCTTTTTAAAAAAAAAGAAAACCACCCTCATAGAAGTGTTATTCAAAGGAACATATGGTATAAACCATGGAATTTTATTCCATTTATTCATCTGCATCTCTCACCTTCTGACCTGCAGAGAGGAGCTCCCAGGGTGAGCTGGGGCTTGTGTTTGCTGCCACCCTGCAAACAACCAGTGTGAGGAGAAGACCCAGCCAGAAGATGCCGCCACACGAGGCAGAGCTGTTTGATTATTCCTAACGATGCGTTCGGAACTCTCAAGTTCGGGAGCAAATTAATTAATTAGGCTCTTCATTTGATCTAATGGGAGCTGTGGTACAAACAAGGGGGATGAGGCTGGGACTGAGCAGCCTGTGCTGGGATCCAAATATGGAACAGCAGATGCTGGAGATTGTGCTGAGAGTTTGGATTTGATTAACTCTTCTACACTGAGTGCTATAAATCTGGGGGCTGGGTGGGCCAGACTGAAGCAAGGAGGTGGCAGATGGGACAATGGGAACATGATTAATAGAAATATAACCAGACAGCTTATTATGAGGTCCTGCTGCATGTTTTGAGACGGGTGAGTGAGGGTGGAAGGAGCAGCAGGTGGTGCAGGTGGGAAGAGGACTGAGAGTGGTGCGAGGTAGAACCTGAGCTGGCAGTCCCAGGGTGTGGAAATCCTCAGCCCTTTGGCTGTTGGGTCTGGAGGCAGGAAGGGCTCTGCCAGAGGCACCAGCTGGAGGGGGCAGGTTGGAAGGAGGACCTCAAATAGAGCCTGAGTAGGTGCTGATGAAGGCTGAGGAAGAGCTGGCAGTGATGTGCTCTGGGAAGTGTTCAGTTTCAGGAGAGTGAAGGAAGCAGAAGGGATGCTGTGAGCATGATCTCCGGTTTAGGAGGAGATCTGCTTCTCCGTGGCTCCATGTCCCATGTTGGCCTTCAGAAGCACTTGACTGTCCACACTGCTAACCAAGCTGGGAAGGGAAAGGGAAGGAAAAAGAGGATCACGGTCCCCAGGTCCCTGGAGCAGGCTGAGAAAGAGGGACGGGAAAAGAGGAGCTGCAGCAGAAAAGCATTAAATAGAGACCCAGAGAGGCATAATGATAGAGACAAACTTTTAGATGTGCACGAAACTGTGAGGACAAGCCTGTTCAATAAAGAGCTGATGACAGGGAACCACAGGGATAGTATCCACTAAACTACATCATTTACCACTCTGCTTGTGAGCACTCATTCTGCTGTAGATCCTATTATGTGCTGCTTAATGCGAGTCTGGCCCCTGCTGTGTCAGGCACAACACAAAAAAGAGGGGAAAAAATAATTCCTTCCCCCTAGGAGTTCATGGTGGAGAGTAAGGAGTATTTCTATGGAAGATTCAATCATCAGTTCAGTGTTGGAGGCTGTGGAAGACAGTGACAGGTGGACGGTGTGTTTCTCAGAGTTCACAGTTTTATAACAGAAGCAAATTATATATATATAAAGCAGAAATTACTGTTGGCTGAGAGCACTACAATAAAACCTCAGAGGTATAGCAGTTCCAGTCTGTTGAAGGGAAATGATTCATTTTAGAGATGCTGGAGATTTCACTTGATCTTAGATTTTAGGAGGCTACAAATCTTCCAACTCCTGTGGGATTTGGGTTTTCATTTGGAACTCGACAAGCCTTAGTAACCACTCCTGCTTTGACATGGTTGCTCCTTCTAATGAAGGACCCAGAAATTCAGCAGGTGATAAATGTCGGGAAAGAGAAGAATTCCGGCAAAGTCTTGTGATCCAAAAAAATCTCTTTATTTTAAACAGCTCCAGGCAGTCTCTACAACACCATGGCAGTAAGGGAGAAGCAAGAAGGACTGGCCAGGAGGAGGCTGTGCTGAGCCCAGCCCAGGATTATCCACAGGTTGGTTGACTCTAGGATAAATAAGAGACTTTATTTACAGCCCTTGGTAGGGAGAAGCTTGAAGACATGTAGCTGTTTTAAGCAAAAAGCTGTTTGGTTTGGCTGGCACGGAGCATTGTTTCCCAGTTGTTAACAGGGATATATTGAAGCTGGCAGGGGAGTGAATTTGGGGAGGAATGATTGCTACCAGCTGGAGTGCAGCTACAGAAAGTTGCATCTCAAGCTTGAGGTGCCCTTAACTACCCCAGACAACTCTGTAAAGCACAAAATTATCCTGAGATCCAAGAGAGAGGACCGTCTAAATTAATCTACTGTGGTAAGTGAGGTTGGGGACTCTTTGCAACAGATTTGAGAGTATAAATTAAACTCCACAAAGCCTTGCCATGCTTCTCCATTTCTAAATGTCTGTTTAATTCATACATTTAATTGGACAAATTCAGGAACGTGTGACAGCACAGGACTGTGCTGGCCTGGCCTCTGCAGGGACTCTCTGCTACGAACTGCTGGAGGCAAATCCAAGCCTTAGGCTCTGCCACTGGTATTTAAAATGGATGTTGGAGTCGACCCTGAATGGGTGTCAAAAAGGTGGAAATATTTCAGAGTATGGGATTCTGATGGGAAATTCCTGTCATGCCTCTCGGGCTTGCTTGCCAGAAAATACCTGCTCAGGAGACAGAGGCTGAGGCCAGGCTAAACCCCAGTGCTTGATTTAGTCACAGGGCCATCGCTCTGACTCAGTTCTCTCAATTTGGGCTTAAAATTCAGGGTCTTATTGTGTAAAATGTACCTATTGCATTTATTTCCAGAAGTCCCCATCAGCTGCAGAAATTTCCTCCTTTGTTTCATGGCATTTGACAATAGGGGAGAATTTGCCTTTCTCAACTGGCAGATTAACCATTATAGTTAGTGAAAAATACTGTCCAACAGGGTTAAGTCATTCCACTTAGATGGCTTTGCCTATGCCATGCCAATTAATAATTTCCATTAAATTCAAAATATGTTTTATGCTGATAAAGCTTCTTAAAGCATTTTCTCTAAAGCTGTATTAAGGAAAGTGATGCTTACATAAGTCCTTTGGAATACCTAATGTGCCGTGGCTTTTGCTATAAATATGTGCCAGTTCATTATTTCCACCAAAGTTCACAAGTGGGGAGGTATTGATTACTTTACAATGCCGAGGGAAAAGCTTGGATCCTTGCATGCAGTGTGGCTAAGCCTGCAGAGCAATCTGCTGCTTTCAGCCTGGCCATGTGGGCGATTATTTCCCTGGATTTCCGACCTTCTGTTTCCTCTTGAGCTCCCATATTTTTCTGGTTTTATTCTGGGCATTAATTTGCTGCCTGTGAAAGGCACTTTACTGATAGGATTCGACTCAAAAACTTTCTCCCTTAAGTCCAGAAAGGTTTTTTTCACCCCAGGGAAGAACCTCACAAAAATGTGAGGATGGAAAGAACCTCACAAAAATGTGAGAGTGGGGAGAACCTCACAAAAATGTGAGGATGGGGAGAACCCTACAAAAAAGTGAGGGTGGGTGGGGGGAACGTGAGTGCTGACAGTTGGGTGAGGATGAGCTGCCCCACAGCAATGTCCCTTCTGTGGGATAGACCTGATTTAACAGCTCCACCTGCCCAGTGGAGCAGCTTCTCACACAATTCACCCAAATTTGTCCTTGTTTATCGTTGTCTCTGACTTGTCTCTTGAAATGCCTGAAGCCTCAGGGTGAAGGGTTGCCAGGCCAGCATCGCAGTGGGCTGAGAATGGCTTTGGGGTGTTTGTCCACGCTCTTACATACAACTTAATTAGTCTGCCTGCTAATTGATTCCCTGCTCCTCTCGCTACCAGGCCCAATAAAGCAAGGGAAGAGCTGTCAGTCTGGCCTGTCTTGGGCACCTTGGAGCAAATGGAGCGTGCTGGCTGCTAATGAAAGTGCTGTCAGCGAAGGGGACACGCCGTCAGCTCTGGGGCACGGCGCTTTGCAGCTTTGCTTTTCCCTGTCATTCTCTTTCCCTACAGAAATAATTGCCAACATCTCACGTTCTGTTAGGAAAGTCTATAAAATCATCTTTCCCTGACGAGAATGATCCAACGCTGTGCACGGTCTCGCCTCGTCCATGGTTCAGGAGGTTCACAGCCATCCTGGATGGGACCTCCAGTTAATCCTGCAATTTCAGAGTGTCTGATTTCTGAGTATCAGAAAGGAGTTTGCTAATTAGGGAAAAACCAAGGTCTGTCACACAGGAAACACTTTAAGAAATCAGACGTGTCATTTTGCTATGGCAAATGACACTTAGCACTGGTAAAATAACATTTTGTGGCAGCAGATGTTATTTGCTGCTGGTGTGGCAAAAGTCTGGAACTTTGAAGGACTAGAAAAATGTGATGGGTATTTTCAGCTTCCTAAGAGAGAAAGAGGAAAAAGTAAAATATGTGATTCATTACTTAGGAGAGTGGGTAGGAAGTGAGGGAAGATGACTCTGCTTCCTTCAGAGGGAAATACGTCCGAAGCCCCATCTGGAATGTCTGAAGAGCAGGCAGAGCTGATTCTGCCAAGGTGCAGCTTTTTGCACTGTTTTCCATCACCACACTTTCACCTGCTCTGCGATTCCCTTGGTGCCCCTGAGCCCAGTTCACTGTGGCGACAGCGTTAGGCTGAACTGGGAGGAATTAATTGTAGCGGGAGCAGGAGGACTCCATGCAAACGCTTGTGGCACTGATAACTCACATCCTGATCGTTCACATCCCGGCTCTGTCGCTGGTTTCTCCGCGGAGACAAGCCCTGGGGAGCTGACTCTGATTATCTGAATCAGGCGGCTCCAAATTCCCTTAATGTGGCGCTGACTTCATCTGGAAGGAGGGTGATTAAGCACCCAGCCCAGCGTGGCCCAAGGCAGGCGAGATGGAGATGGGAGCAGCTCCAGGTGCTTGGTGAGATCCTGGGAAATTGCCTGGTCTGGTATGAATCTGCACCAGAGCAGAGTGGAACAGCAGCATTTGCTCGTGATGGATGAGCCCTAATTTATTTCTGCTGCCAGAGGTTTTGGTGACAAGGTTACCCTATAAATAATGTTTAAATTGTAATTTTGTTAAATACCCATCTCCCGTAGGAAAAAATATGTGGTTGCCTTCTTTCATTATTGCAGGTATTCAGTAGCCCGCCCTCACGTACAGTGCTGTCATTTATTTTGTATAATATGTCTGCATTCTTGTATAATGTCTGTATGAACCCTTGTGCATTTATATATGCATTTATATATATTTGTGCATTAGGAGAAAGGTAATTCCTGGAGTGAGGCTTGATCCAGCCAAGATGTCCACAGGTCCCTCAGAGCCATGGAGAGCCATCGCAGCTGCACCTGCTGCAGGGTGACATACGGCACCGGCCCTGTGGGACAGTGTGTGACATCTTCAGCAATGTGCCATCGCGGCATTTGCTTCCAAGGGGAGTTCCTCTGGCTCACAAGAAATGAAGAGATGCTTTCTTCCCGACACGGCCAGGCAGTGAGTGGAATCAGAGAGGGAAGAGGAGAGCCCCGGGTGTGTGTGCCAGTTTCCAGGGCAGGGTGGAAGCTCAGGGGTGCCGTGCCAGGCTGTGTGCTCAGAGTGTGGTGTGGCACGTGAAACAAAGGGATTCCTGCCTGAACCTTTTCCTAGAAAGCCTCAAATACGGTTCTGGTCTGATATGGAGCAGAAGAAATACGGACAGATGACTTCCCATCCTGACTCCCTGATTTATTCTGATTCTTTTCAGTGGGACATGGGGCAAATTAAAAAGGGGGGCGGCTGCTGGCAGATCCTGTGGCATGTGCAGCACAGTGGCTGCTGTTTGCCAGAACTGTCTGTCACTTGGATTCTCCTTGTGCTGGTGATGTGGATGGCTTCATTGCCAAGCAACTGACCTTTCCCAAGCAGCTTGGCAGCAGCAGAGGCTTCAGCCTGACAATTCAGAGAAACTCCAGGTTGGATCATACTTGAGTTTTGTCCATTGAGGAAGTCTGAGACAGACCCTGGCACAGACATCCTGCCTACCCAGAGACTGGGGAAGGACTTGTATCAGTCCCAGGGATGTATCTGCACACACCACTGAGGACTTGAGCTCCCTGATTCACAGCAATTGTCTGAAGGAAAGACCAGCGTGAGAAGTGGGAAGTGTTTTCAATTGCCGGCTCGTTTGGCTTAACAGTGCATTCCTGCCTCTCTGGAGCTCTGCTGCACACCAGAGACCCCTGAGGAGCAAAGGGCACAAGTTTTGGGCCAGCAGGTCCCATCGCTGCCAGGTTAGAAGCCTGGAACACCACAGGCTGCAGAAGCAGACTGCCTTAACCTTAACTGCAGGTGTGCTCTGTGCTTAGAGGTGCTGGTTATGTGCAGAGCCAAGTCCGTTGTGAGCTGTGTTTCTCAGCTGGAATTAATGAAAAAATCCAGCAGCCCCATTGACTGGGCAAATCAGGAGTCACTTAAGTCAGTCAGGTTTAATACTAGGCCAGTGGTATCTCACTAATTAAAATAAACATTCGTTATTTGTGTTTGAGAGTCTTTCCGAGAGGGAAAATACAGTTTGGAAAGGTTTTTAGAGGTGATTTCTTTCCACAGCCTTGGCTGTGCTTGAGACAGACACAAGGAGGATCTGGGAGTGGGAAAGGAAGAGAAGGGCGAGGAGGAATAAAAGTTGTTGAAATCAATGTCAGGAGTTAGAGAAAGAACAGGCAGGGAGGGAACAGAAAAAGCTACAGAACAAAACCAAAGAAGACAGACAAAACATGATTGATTGGGAGGGAGGGTGGCAAAAGACAGCTGAGTGACTGGTGGGGTGACAGCACAGATATGAAGCCCAGGAAGTGGGGCTGGAGACATTGTCACTGGGATCTCTAAGGACAGGCTGGGGAAGCATTTGCCAGATAGGATGGTGGTTGTGGTCAGGTGTCCCATGGCCTCCGTGTCTGCCCATCCCATGGCATCCTTCACACCCAGAGGGGCTGCAGGTGGAGACTTTGCAGGTCAGATCTTCTCCCAGGTCTGCACTGCGTGACTTGGTGGGCATGGGCTGTGGCTGCACCATGGACAGCTGCCTGCTGCCTGGAGGTGGGCAGAAGGTGTCCTGGGAGAGTGAGGGGTTCAGCACACTCAGTTTGTTGGAAGACTGGGGATCCTATAACCAGGTACAGATTTCAAGGACCTACAACCCCAAAATGGCAGGATATTTCTTACCCCACAATTTCCACCAGTTCGTTCTGGTTCCTGTAACCCCTGGGACCTTCCTGCCCAGGGAATCCCATGTCGTGCATGTGTCTACAACTGAGAAGTTTCCATCATTTTCCACTGCTGCAGAAAAGCCTTCAGGGATCCCTTGAGATTCCCAGGTGAGTACAGACACAGGCAGAGCCTGAGCTGTGTGGCCCATGTGCCATTTGATAAATGCTTAGATAAATTCCTTAATAGTATTTAACTCCCGTGGGGTT
The DNA here is from genome assembly GCA_013396755.1 of Sclerurus mexicanus. NCBI lineage: Eukaryota > Metazoa > Chordata > Aves > Passeriformes > Furnariidae > Sclerurus > Sclerurus mexicanus. Next base: position 2,013,027 of record VWZF01004021.1, read on the forward strand.
TCTAGTTTTTGATGTTGAAGCTAATGGCCCACACTAGCAATGAGTCACCACAGTATCAAATGTGACATCAAAAGTGTGACGTTGCCGGTGTGCTGCAAACTGGTGTCTTCTCTCAGAGCACTTGCCCAGCTGTCCTGTTGATGGGGGAAGGTTTTCCTCCCTCCTGTTACTATTTCACACTGCAGGGAAATCAAGATCTGCTTCTGGAACAGATGCTGCCTGTTTGCAATAGGGTGTTTATGGAAAGATGCTCAGCATCTTCTACATGGCTCTCTGCTGCCCCTGAGCATCAGCACCGTGCAGGATGAGGTCCCACGTTGGCACCAGTTCCTGAGGAAACTGCCTCCATAGGAATGCAGCATCTGTTTCCATTAGCAACAGCAGCTTCTGCATTTGAGGGTGTCTTAGTGCATCTAAGCACATCATTATTGAGTTGTGTTTGTTTGGGGGCTGCAGGGTGAGGAAGGGGCTGCCACAGGAAAGCAAGGGGGGAGATAAAAGAGGGGAGAGCATGATTCCTGCATTCACCTGTGTCAGAGCTGGGCACCCTCTCCAAGACTCCTATGAAAGCTCCTATAAAAGAGGGTGTCTTTTCAGGCAGAGATGTGCTGCGAGTAGCAGAGGTCAGTGTGGCCCCACTGCAAAGCCCTGCTGTGTGTCCAGAGAGCTTCTCCCAGCCAGGCAGGACACACTGGGCACAGTAAAGGGCTGAGGTAACAGGGGAACAACAGGAACGCTGCATCCAGCGCCGGGCTCCACACCAGCAGGAGGGGTGGGGTGGGATGGAAAGGCTGCAGAGCAGCCGCAAAGCAGCCGTGGAAGTGCTTCTCCTATTTAATTTTGTTTCAGGTCTCAAGGAGACTTTGTCATTTGCTTTGGAAAATAGGCTGCAATCACCCGGAGAAATGGTACACGACAAGATTAGGGCAGGAATCACCAGTGAGATGGGCATGCAAAGCGATGCACAGCCTACGTGAGCATGTTTCACTAAGGGTGGGAATGTTTGTTCTGCTGTGATAAAGCATTAAAGTATCATTGAGGAAAACAACCCCCTGAAGCTCAGAGGGTGCACGAAGTGAAAACACAGTGAGGTTTTCCTCAGGCTCTGACTTCCTTGTATAAATTGTGGAACTTCTATTTCTCTGCAATAGAAAAACTAAATTCTTCTCACTCAAAAAGTTGTGCTGGAATGACTAAAACTACTCAGGGTTGTTTGGTGTCGAGTCTTAAGTGCTGGGCCAAGCTTACAGCAATTCAGCTAAGCAGATTAACGTGTATGAGCCTTCCAAGCTGCCAATCCCTTGCACGGGATTTGTGTTGGGCACTTTGGACGCTCCTGGTGAGTCCCTCTGAGCTGATATCACCTGCTCACTCCATAATCACTGAGCGGGCAAACTCTTCTGTTCTTCTTGTGCTTCTGTATTTCAGCTGTTTTCCTGGAGAAGGGGGAAGGGAAATACATTTATGTATTACCATGGCTGCAAAATCTGCCATTCCAAAGGCAAATCAGCCCCCTTTGTGTGTTATTGGGTCAGCTGTGATGAAATGAGGGGCAAAGAATGTGTCTGAGCCCTTCAGCTTTTGAATGTTCTATGAGAGAAGCATTTAAAGGGCACCAGGAGGTCAGCTGTGATCTTGCTGAGGCAGCTGCAGAAACCATCTCCATTTGATGCTCCCAGCTCCTCGCCTGATAATGACCACTGTCATAACCAAAGCTGACAAAAACTGCACGAAGGCTGTTTCTGCACAATCAGTGGGCTTGTTTTAACAACCTTCATTGGTACAATTAGTGACCAAAACCCCCGAGATGAGCTGAGATGGAGGGGGTGAAGGTGTGCTGGCAGTGCCTGCATCTCCAGGGGACAGCAAACAGCCCTAGGCCTGGGGGGGAAGGAATTCTTCAATTCCTGCAGGCAAGTCTCGTGTGGAGAGGCCTGGCAAACGTTCTAAGGTGTTTTAAGGTGTTTAAAACTGAATATTTGCTGGATTTATCTCCCAGCACTAATATTATGCCTCGGTGCTGCCACGTACATGATTTTTATCAACAAGCCCTCTGATGGATGCTGTTGGTGCTCTGCCCAACACAGCAGATGGCAGCCAGGAAAATACACTCCTGTGAGACCCTGCTCCAGAAAAATACATCCCAGGGCTGTACAAGTGCCCAGGGTCAGCAGTGGAGGGGCTGCCCTCTCTGCTGGCTGCCTACGACGCTCGGTGAGGTTGGGAGAGAATGGTTGAGGCTGGGAGTACAGCTGGGATCATTCCTCCCACGTATCCATCTCTAATCACCTTCACCTTCCACAGTGAGAAGGAACCTATCTGCCTGGAAATGAGCTTTTCCTGAGCAGCCTGATGCTCTGCTTCCTAGGTGAATTACTATAAATGTGTTTATAATTATTTACCTAATTGCAAGTACTTTCACAAATCATTTTCGTAGAGCTTGCTGGGATTAAAGTAGCATCTGAAACGATAGCAATGAAAATGTAATGCAACATGATAGCGTGGTAACAACACCAAAAAGACTCATCTGAGTGGGATTAACATCTCAAGATCCCGGCTGTGGGTGGGTAGTTAGGATAGAGAGGAGCTCTGAGTGCAGGGAAGTGCTCTGGAGATGAAAAGGCAAGGGGCACAGGGCGAAGGGACATTGTAGAAAAGAGGAAAATGCAGGACACAAGGAAATAAGGACCCTTCTTAGAAGCACGGCCAGGCTAGGGGTCATGGGCACTGTCAGAAAGAAACAATTTGTTTTCGATAGACAGGCTTTTGTATTCAATTATTTTAATTTTTTTTTCTTTTCACAGTGACAGGTGCTCTGAATAAAGAATCCTGGTTTTCTTTGTCTTTCCTCTACAGTGATGTGAGAATTGCAGGGTAGTTCTTGCTGAACAAAGACAGCTTCAGTCTCGAATACAGAGCCCGTCGAGGCAGGTTACACGGAGAAGGCAGAGAGGAACAGGTACCCAGCATCACTATCACGGGGCATGGCCCTTTGCAGGTGCCCATCCCCGGCAGGTAAGACTGGAGGCTTGTCCTCTTTGGGGTGGCTGGTGCAGAGGTGACATTAACCAGGCAATGAGGACACTTTGCCTGAGAGTGCTTTTGTTTATGAACCAGCATCCACTTCCCAGGAAAATATTTCTGATGTTGCCTTCAGACATCCTCTCCGGGAGACTGGCCCGGCCTCCTGGCTTGCCCAAGAGACAATAGAAGGAAAACAAGCACAATAGGTGCATGTGCTAAACACTTTAATGAGCACTTCCACACCATTCTCCTGCATTTCCCCACATCCCCATGAGTCAATAAGCACCTCATGCAGCCCTTTAGATAGTGCGTAATAAAGCCCCGAGCAGCCCAAACATCAGCTCTCAGTCACTGGATACCTGGTGGGGATGGGAACTGATTCTGTGCCCTGTGTATTGTCTCCGTGTCATATTGCCGGGAATTCCTTTGCCTGGGTGAGCTTCCTACAACGGGATTATGCTTCAAATATTTCACATACGATTATACCCGTTCGTGCAAAAGGCAGGTTTTGCACAGGCACAACCCCCCCCCCGCAGCTGATTGATCTGCACCAAAAGGCCCTTGGATTTGCTGCCCTGTGGCTCCGGAGGACACGTGTCCCTCAGCTGGCTCTGGTTCCTTTTGAATAGCAAGTTAATGATAGTGCACAACTCACCAGTGATTATGCTCCGGTCCCCATTGTCACCCAACATAATGTCCTCCTCCAGGGGCACTTTGTGACCGTGCTCTGTGATGCACAGAGTGTTCAGTAAGAAGTGCTGTAAGTTCTGTATCAGAAAGTGAGCATATAGAGCAGTTACTTGGGTCAATTTTATCTCCTGGAGACAGGGCTTTTAAATTATGACTAATCCATGGTATCTGGGAGTCTTTCATCTCCAGCTCGCTCTCAGATATTTAGTCCAGATACGTTATTCCCAAACCACTCCTTCCTTCTCTTTCAATGCACGCAAGAGCAATGTTTATGATTTATGTAAATGGAAAATTATCAGGCTTCAGAAAATGTATTTATTTTTTAATACTGTTTGCACACAACCAGTAAGAGGATCTGGAGCAAAGGATGTAAATCGCAGAGCCTTGCAAAGAGAGAAGGGATGTGAGTAGAGGGGACTAAATTCCCATTCTTTTAGACATTAATTAATAGGAAATGTGCTTTTTGGGGTGAAATTCTGCCTCCATGTGCAACTATGCAAACCCACTGAGACCAGGCACTTCAAAGAGTTGGTTGGGCTGAGCTCTGTGTTGGTTGCACCAGCTCAGGGCCTGTTCTGCTCATTCCTGCCTCTCTCTGACAGTTTATCAGCAGATTCTCAATTACCTGAGCCTGTGAAAAGCTCATATAAGAATCTGATTTCATTTAGCATTTTCCAGCATGCTCTGGGTTATACTCAGTGCTCATTATCTTGGCATGTTTTACAAGTGTGTGACTGCAAATATAACTTAGCGTGAGTCTTCAGAATTTGGGGTTGTTGGGGATTCTTCAATGAAATAGCTTTGCAGCAGAAAGAAGTTCTCAAGCTGGGAATGCAGCACCGAAACCAATTCTCCTGGGAAAGGCTCAGGCTGGGGGAGAGTGGGAGACATGTTTCACGCTTCCTTTTCCTCTCTCCAGTAAACACCCTGCCTCTACTTTTGCAAGTCTGGGGTTAATTTCTCAGTCAGCTGAACCTGGTGGAGCAGTTCTGTTACTGAAGCCTCAATCTCTCACACTGCATCCATGCTGATAAAATCAGCAATGCTTCCTGGTCTGGGCACCCCACTCCAGCAAGATCCTTTCTCCTCCCCTCTCCGTTCTGGTTTTCTTGCAAAGACAACCCAAAAGGTAAGAGATGTGACAGATTTTGTGACCTCAGTGAGTGCTGTGATGTATCTGGTGCTCTCCCAGCCGTGTCCCGCAACCTTCTTGACCTGGCCCTGCTGCTGCTGACACAGAGACTTTCCCTTTGTTTCTATTCGGGAAAAAGAAAAACAAACAAACAAAAATTTAGGAAACTCTTAAGTTCATCTCTTTGCCAAATCAGACTTTTCTGAGTGCTTTGGATGGCCAGAAGACTTTGGCAGAGTGAGGCTATTCCTCATTGCCCTTTAGAGCTTTAATCACTGTTTTCCCCATTCATGTGATGAACTCCACACCGTAGCTTGGTTGGCAGCTCAATATCTCTTTAAATTACTCCTGTTTCTTGGATGTCATTAATATTTTATTTATGTTGTATTAAATTTCGCATCAGTCTCCATGCCAACAGTTCATGCCAGGAGCAATGTCTGACAGAATAATTTAAATCCTCAGAGATATGAGCAATTTCTTTCGGGATAACATCACAAAGTCGGATTCATTGTGTCCTTGTCTTGCAGTGTCAGAGTCAGGGCTGGACACAGAACTCGAATGGTTTGGTTTGGAACTGACCCTAAAGCTCATCTAGATCCAAGCCCGCTGTTGTGGACAGGGACACCTTCCACCAGCCCAGGGTGCTCCAAGCTCTGTCCAACCTGGCCTTGGACACTTCCAGGGATGGGACAGCCACAGCTTCTCTGCCCAACCTGTGCCAGGGCCTGCCCACCCTCACAGGGAAGAATTTCTCCCTAATATCCCATCTAAACCTACTCTTTCCATTTGAAGCCATTCCCCCTTGTCCTGTTTAGGAGCCCTTGTAAAGAGCCCCTCTCCAGGTTTCTTGTAGTCCCTCAGACGCCACAACAAGGTCACCTGGGACCGTCCTCTTCTCCAGGCTGAACAATCCCAATTCTCTCAGCCTCTCATGTTCCTCCTCTGCCCCTGCCTGCAGTGGCACCACCAGGGACCCCTCTTTGTGCAGAGAGAGCTGAGGACTAACGCTCACTTAAGGTGGCATCAGGTGTCATCTGCCACTGACACAAAATCCTCGGGGAGGACAGAAGGTTTGGAGTAGAAAGTCCCTTCCTCAGAACACTTACAAACTCATGCTTGTGGACTTGCACTGTTCTGGCACCCCCATTAGTGCCTTCACTCCCGTGTAAATGCAATCCATGTGATTATTTTGTTGTTTCCCTGTTTATATTGTTTATCTGAACTGTAGGTTCCTGTCTGCTCTGCTGCTGGCAAGCAAATCTCTGACACTGGGCTGGAGATAAAGCCATGGAGAAGGGAGAGAGGAGCAGCTTAACTCCCTCTTAACCACATACAGTAGGGTCACAATCTGGATTGATTTATTTATTCTTTTTTGTTATTTCAGCCTTTAATAGATGTCCAGTAAAGACAAAGAGTGGTACTCAATCCCAGAGGTTCTCAAGAGAGCACGGTTCTGCTGGGACTGTGTGCCATCCATCCTGCCCTCTCTGGGATGCTCACACCAGCACCAGAGAAACGCAAAGAGCAGTAAAAAAGGCAGTGGAAAGTTTATTAGAAATAAAAAAGTAAAGTAAACTATTCAGGCTGAATTAAGAGAAGAATAAGCAGGAGGATACGGCCAAAAATGGATGGAGTCTTGAGGGAAAGAGCAGCAAAATGAATGTGTTTTTTTGTATTTAACAAAAAATGGATTCCAGTGGCCCCTAAAGAATTGCCATTTGAAATGCAAAGTCTGCAAAATATAATGTATCAATGGTGATAATATAATGCCACCCAGGGAAGGTCTGGCACTCGAAATACTTCAGACTCCTGGGGCCTGAGGAATTCAAATCTTCTCCCTCCATATCCTTAAAATCCCAAACCTGCAAGGCTTGGGGAATGGCATTAATCACAGGTGTAGCCAGAGGCAGAGATCCAGGAATCACAACTGCCTTCATAAGCCTCTGCACCAGAGGGGATTAAAGAGAAATGAGTTTACTCGAGGAACTGTGGAGTTAGCACTTACCATCCCAAGGAGCAATTTGTCAGCATACAACACATCTATACAAGCGAAGGGGAAGGGAAAGAAAGACCCAGGCAACAACCACGGCTTATACACGTGGCGGTATTGATTTTCCATGCCAATTAATGCCAGGGAAGAATCCATCCCTGGAGAGCACAGAGCACAAACTAGAGGCAAAATTGCCTCTCCTGAGATTGCAGCTGCCTTTGCAGCCTCATGGTATCAACCCTCCCTGTTTGCTTCGGCTTCTGGTGTTAAAAAGCCACAGTGAGAAAGAAACTGCTGCATCTTCCTGCCCTTGAAATGTAGTTGAGGGAATATCCATCTGTTTCAGAAAGGCAAATCTATCCTTCCTCTTGTTACTTTTGTGTTTTGTTCTTTGTGAAATATAATGAGTGGCCTTGCTAATTTTTCCCAACCAGCAATTACTAGAGATGGAATCTCAGGCAGCCCTCTAACCTTCTGACAGGGCAGCATTACGAAAGGCCTGCAGAAGTGTCATGCGGACTCTGCTGTGAAATCTGACAGTTTAAGAGGTTCCTTCCTGGCCCAGATAGTGATGATTTTGGATACCCTTTTAAAATGCCCTTTTTTTTTTTTTCTTTTTCCTGCTCTGACAGGTATTGGAGAAATAAATGAAATCTGCAATCCTTTCTGCAGATGGGAGCGTGTTTGATGATTCACTGGAGGCTTGGAGGGTGCTAAGAGCCATCCTTTACATGTCTTGTGTTGGTTTAATAGGTAGTTTGCAGCTGTATTTTGTAGATTTGTTCTATTATTAGCTATTAAAGGAATATGAGACCACAGATAGGCTTGCATGAAACTACCAATTCCTGTATTTGTTGGCACCACCTGGGGATTAAAACAGCTGCTGTCACTCTGCAGAGTTATCTTCAAAGCAGGGGAGATGTAATGAATAGGTGATCAAAGCAGGCTCCCTTTGCCCCATTGTGCAGTAATTACAGATGGAAACATTCTCCAAACAGGCAGCCTTGGCTCAGGGGAACCAGCAGGGACAGGCTTTGCCCCAAAGGCAGGGGATGGTGTGGGAAAGCAAGGCCAGTCACAGAGTCACAGAACATCCTGAGCAGGAAGGGCCATTGAGTGCAGCTCCTGGTCCTGCACAGACATCCCAACAATAACCCCCTGTGGCCCAGAGTGGTGTCCAGTCTCTCCTGGAGCTCTGGCAGCCTTGGGGCCATGCCCACTGCCCTGGGGAGCCTGTTCAGTGCCCACCACCCTCTAGAGGAAAGACCTTTTCCTGAGGTCCAACCTAACCCTGCCCTGACACAACTCCAGGCCAGTCCCTGAAGGTCTCAGTGGGTGGGAAACGCTCTGTGATCGTGATGGCCTCTTCCAAGGAGAAGGCTGTGGCAGGAGGGTCCAGAAGTACCCTCCTGTGGTTGCCCTCTGGGCACGTAAATATTCTGGGATTGGCATGACAACCCCTTATTCACAGTGACCAGAATGACATATATCACAAAAACTCTCTCAGTGACCTTCTGTGATAATTTCAGCTCCTTCTGGCACGGCTGTTGGGCATGTTCCAGTCTCTCCAGAGGTTGGTTGGGACCTTTTCACCCAAGGGGACTTCTGCACCCAAGGGAAAACATATTTGCCTTGAAAATAGCAAGGAAATCTGTTCTCTGGAGGAAAATGGGGAGAGACTCTTGGAGCTGGGATGATGTATGAAATCTGGCACAGCCACTGGCTCATGTTCCTTGTATGTGTGGGCAAAAGGGACACAATAAATAATGCAGCAAATGCACAGTAAATAATTTAGGGAGCCGGAGGCTTGGATGAGATACATAAGGACCCCTCCTAAATTTTAAGTGTCCTTCCCTTTTTGCATTGCAGGATGCCATCAGCCCCTGGGACCCGTGTCAGTGGCATCCTGAGCCTGCCAGCGCCCAGCACAGCTCTAACTGCAGCAGCAAGTGGCACTCCGAGGGGCAGCAATCCCAGCAAAGGTCTGAGTGAGTCATTTGAACATTTAATTCGCATTAATGTGAAGTGTAGCTTTGGCACCTGGCTGCAGCCCAGGCTGGAGGCGCGTGAGTGGTGGCTCTGGGGCGGTGAATCTTATGGTGTCCAGGGCCAGGTGGCTTTCATGGTGTTGCAGTTCAAAGTTTGATGATAAGGGGGTGTTGTGGTTAAGGAGAAATATGATCTTCCTCCTTCAAAACATGTGGGAACTACTGAGGGAAACAGTAAGCAGTGGAAGGCAGGACAGATGCAGAAGCTGGATCCCTGCAGCCCTCGTGTTCCCACGGAGCCCTCGTAACAATTATGAATAAAACACTGCTCTTCCAAATCACTTTCTAAAATAAACCATCCAGATGGCTGTAAGGGAAGACCTAGTCATCAATCTGAGTAATGTTTATTTTGAGGACATTAACGGAGAGATGTGTACAATTGGGCTGGATTATGCACAGTGAGGCTCAAACAGAGGCACACGCAGAAAGAGGAGGATCACACAGGTCAGACAGGAGTGGGCCACATGTTGGTCTGGTCCTGGGCTATGGGACAGTCCTCAAAGCTTTTTAAAGGTGTCTCCCATGGACTGTGTAGAGAGGAAGAATGTCTTCTCTCTCCTCCAGCTTTAGAGGTTCCGGGATCACTCAGAAAAATATAAGAGGAGACACTCGGTGCTAAGAAAAGGGAATTGTTTTGTCTTTTTAAGAGAAGGTGGAGAGGACAGAGAGATTTTCTTGTAGTCTGTGAGAACAAGGTTATTTGGCTTTTCAGACAGGACTGGAGTTCTTTCCCCTCTTTTCCCCCAGAATGTCCAATTCAAACTGGATAAAAATGCAACCTGAAAAGCAACCCTCCCAGAGACAGGCAAACCCTGGGTGCTCTGCTGGGGCTGCCTGTGTCTGCTGTAGCATAATAGAGTGAAATATAAATCACAGAGGTGTTTTCCAGCCCAAGCTAACACCTTGCTTAGTGCTGGTACCGCAGTGCAGGGTGTGCTGGATGGCCCTGCATGGCTGCACTCAGAGGGATGGCTTCCAGCAGCGTTGGCTGCCTAACTGGTGAGGAGTCCCCACTAAGTCTGGAATACTGGAAGGGTCCTGTTGGCTACACTGCGTTGTGTTTCCTGGCTTCACCCCTCAAGCCCTGAGTGCAAAGCTGTCCACAGGGAACACCCCCCGTGGCTGTGAAGTGCCCTCCTGGTGCCAGGGCAGGCGGAGGGGCTGCACAGAGCCCTGCCCTGCTGGGTACCTCACACAGCACCCACCCGCACGCCACAGAGCTTCCACTGAGAAAAACACCACCTGAGACTCCGTTTGGCCACTACACCCCAACTGGAATCCCCAAACTTTGTGTTAAAATACAGCCCGAGCTAACAGCAGCCGCTTTGTTTCTTTATTTTTCCTGAATGCAGTTTCTATTAGCTGTGAAATCGAGCCCTTGCCCTGGCTGGAAGTATACGAGCTGCCTTCACGTATGGGAAGATTACAGTGGTATAGTAGGAAAATCAAAGCATTAGAAGCTCTTGAGGCATGAAGTCAACCCCTCGTTAATCTCCGTGGGCTGCTCCTCCAGCCTGAAGTTTTGTAGACCGCGGGTGGTATTTTCTGAGCGAGTCGCTGCCGTTGGCTGGCTGAGAGGATTGCCTTGGATAACAGGGCACTTTTGGGGCACAGCCCTGTGGCTGCACAAGGGGCAGGCTGTGGGTTGGGCTGTGTGTCATGCCCAGGGGGTCCCTGTGGCACAGGGGTGGCTCCAGGTCCCCGCAGGTCAATGGGGAGCAGGGGCACAGCGGGGCTGCCACGCAGAGCTGTCCACAGCCTAGTTCTGATTTCTCTGATGCTCACTAATTCAGGGACAACGCGCTTTTATGTGGCCGCTTTATACTTTTATTCCCAAGAAGCAGTTGAACTTCTTTATCTGGGCCAGCTCAGCTCTTTAACCGTGAGAGCCCAATTAAAAGTGAAGTGCGGTGGGTGTGTCATCCCAATGATTCTGTGTCACTCCTGTCTTTTCCCACCCTCAGAGGAGTCCCTGACTACTGACAGAGACTCTCAGCTGCCCTTGGAGACCTGAATGTCAGGAATAAGGTTATGCAGGCTTTGTCATGGGAGGGTTGCACGTGGCCCCTGAGCTTTCACCTGTCTCGTAGTCGCATCTGGGAGCACCGGGATCCTTGGTTTGAGTTGTCATAATGCAAAGATTTCTGATTCACCACTGCAAGAAGAATAGCAAGAAGTAAACTACTGTACTTATGAAAGTTTAGGTTGGGACTGAAGTGTTGGCTTTAATCCAGGACAGAGTTTGTGCCTAGAAAGAGGCTTAAAGCTCAATTCCAGCTCCGTGCAGGGATTCTGTATCAGAATTTGGGAAGAACTGTCACTCACTCTGCTATCAAGAGTGTCTTGGTACCTCAGATCTAGGAATTTTTCACATTTTTTTAGGAATACTACTAAAATTGGAGGAATGCATTAAGGAAACCCAGCTTACCATGTAAGATGGTGGCAGAAATGTGTTTTTATTTCCCAGGTCACAGCAGTTTGGTGTTGGCTTAGCTAGGTACAGATTAGAAGGGAACCTAACCTGTATATTTTATAAATAAGGATAAATAGCTAAATCTCCACCTCGGAGAAGTAGCAGTTGTGGCCACAGTAGGTCCTAAATACAAGATTCAGCTGAAGGGAAAATCTTCGTATGGAGCTTTTTATCTGTATTGCTGGTTCTAGTGAAGGAGTGAGAGATACTGAAAGATGTGATCCCCTGGGACCCAATCAGAGTCAGACAGTGCAAAGTAGAAAACTTACCTGAGTGCAACAAAGTCAGCTGAAGAAATACTGATTTTCCTTGTAACAAGAAAGCAGCAGCTCAACATTTCTTGGTTTAATAATACAGTTTAATGAGCCCCAGATTCTTGTGGCTTTAGGGGCTGTTAAAGCGTGCAGGCAGGCTCTGTAACGAGCTGGAGAAAAACCCTGCAGAGAGAGGATTAGTTTTCCTCCTGTATCTTTGGTTTTCCTGTGGAGCATCCCAGAGGCAGAGCTGTGGATTAGTTGTTCATGAGCACAGCCTGCCGGCTCCCAGAGCAACCAGCAGCCAGAGGCACGGGTCCATCTCCCTCCTCTCCCATCCACAGGGCTTTGTGTAGGAGTTTGGGAACACTCTGGATTGCGTTTTCCCTTCGGGAATGGGCATGCCTACTGAAATCCCTACGAGACACCCACAGCCTTTGTTCTGAAGAGTGGGGAAAGTATGGGGAAACACCTTGCAGCTCTCTGCACGTCCAGGAGTTTTGAGCTTTTACATTTAAAACCTGTAAAAACTCCCCAAACAAAGAGTATTTTCTCTCCTTTCAGAGCACCATCGTACTCGGGGGTCTTAGGGGCTCTGGGGTTACTTCAGGCTGTGCCATCAATGGACATTCCCAAGCACAGTTATTCCCACCACCTTGTGATGCTCTCCCTGAGCTATATCCAGGGTCTGGAGCAGGGCTGGCTTTTGGCACTCTCTGCAGGTGTATCCGTGCCCTGTTTAGCCCCTGGGTTAGCTCTGAGCCAGGTAATGTGTCTGCACAGCTTGGTGAAGGTGTTTGTTCACACACAGCAGTTCACACTCGGTGGCTGTAACCCCACTTAAGGATTTTCTCCCATCCCTGCTGGCACCCACTTTCCCCTCTCATTTCATCGTATCTTCAGTTGCACCTTGCCCTCCTCCTCATTTTCACTGTAGGATGGGTGCAGGACATGAACCCTCCCAAACATTATCTCAGGTTTGGTGGCCCTGAGAGCTGTGACATGGATATGGTGTCACTGTAGACAAGGGGGGAAATAAGTCCAAACTAGAAGTCCCTAAGCTGTGAGCTCACCTGGCTGCTGCAAATGCAGAGCCGGGAAGATGAGTGTGGTCAGGAGCTTGCTGAAGCCCTGTCTGTCTGTCCTGGCTGGCTGCAGGAATGACTGACAAAATCAGGCAGCGCTGGTTCTGCTGGTTCTAAATTCACAAGGAAAGCAAGCTTCTTTATAGGATGAATTCACTTTTTCATTTGGGTTTGGGAATCCTGACGCGGATTTGGCCCAAAGCGTATTATTGTACAGAGAACACTTTTGCATCAAATCAGCTTTTTAATTTGATGGAAACTTTCATCTGCAAATGAAAGCTTTGGAGTGAGCTATTGCAATGCCCGTTCCAGAGTCCTTGCCATCAGAAGTGATGCTGGGTACCAGTACCAGGAGACTGGGAGCTGTGCTCCAAGTGGAGAGCACAGGGCAGTGTCAGTCACTGGGTTTGGGGACACGTTTCCAATCGGCTGGTTTGCAAAAGCAGCTTGCTATGGAGTTTGTCTGCCACCCTCTCGGATGTACAGGGGAACAACCTTCATGCTAAGGAAGATCTCAGCTGTCAGCCTCCTGCTTCCTCACCACATGGACATGCTGTGATGCCAAAGCTGTGCCCACCGCAGGGGCAGCTGCTGGAGAAGAGCCCGGAGTCAGGGCAGCGGCTGCTGCACGGAAATTCATCTCATCACCAGATCCCCCCATGCTCCTGCTGTGTAAGCCTAATTAAACCCTTGTAGCAGAATAATTAATCATTAGTAAGGGAATTAAATATTAGTCTCTATTATAGTAAACATTAGTTGTATATCAACAAGCTCGTTAGCCATTCGTTAACCTTCTAAGCTCTTCCAAACCCCCTTTATGGCACTGCATTTGTGTTAAATGCCTGTCTCCAATGACCTGAAGTGAGGGGAGTGCCCCTTTACCTGCTGCTAAAGGCATCGGGAATTCCAGAACCAGTTTAATTGATTTGCACCTTTGGTTATTATGTCCCTTTCTATCTGACTTTATTTAAAATCACCTATAGTGATGACTTATTATTGATATGGAGCCATTAAAATCTCCCAGAGATTGAGGGAATCACTTCCCAAAATGATTTATGATCACTGAGGCAATGACTATTTTTATCCTATTGTTGCTCTTGTGCAGGCATTGGCAGATCTTATCCCTCACTCCGGAGTGTGTGCCCTACAAAACAGGGACTAAGAGAGGACAAAGTTAATGGGCATATTCTTATTCGAGTAAGATTCAGAGTCACAGTCCCAATTATGGCCCCTTCCTTCCAGGGCATTAATCCCTGATTTTCTCTGTCCCTGCCTTCCCTCACTGGAAGCTGAGGCTTTTTCTCCTGTGCCATCTCCATCCTTTTTCACTAAAAATATACGTTTTTTAAGGCTGTGGTTTGTGCAGGCTGGTGTCCAGCATCAAATCTACGACCTGCAGGGTTTACAGCCCAGTCGTGGCCAAGCTCAAAGGATGGGGATGAACCAGGTGAGTGAAGGAGGGGGCAATGGGACTTGCTGCCTGTGCATCTAACGCTGTAGTGGGGAGAGATTTGTGGCCAAAGAGCTGCTTTTGGGGCTCACAAGGAAAGTACTTAGAGTGTCTGTTCAGAGGAAACACTCACCTGAAAGCCACCTTGCAGCACAGCCTGGCAGCCTCGGCTGTGAAGCTGTGGCTTTTATTTCCCCACCTGCTGGTTAGTCAGGGAAGAAACTGCGAGCCAAATGAGGAATGAAACAACCTGTTTGCCAGGCTCCTGCCTGGGGGTGAGAGGCAGCAGAGATGTTCTGCCTGCAATGCAGGAGGAGTGCTGCCTCCTCCCTCCCTCCTGCAGCCCAGCCCAGCCCTGGCCCTGGTGCAGCAGAGACCCACTCTCAGCTGGACAGGTGTTGGAAACCTTGTCCTTGCTGCTCAAATCCGAGATGTGTTTGAAACCTTGTCCTTGGTGCTCAGCTCTGAGATGTGTTTGAAACCCTGCCCATGCTGCTCAGGTCTCCTGCCTTTGTGGTGATGGATTGTGTCCTGGCTTGTCCTTACCGAGTGATCATTAATTTCTTGCATCTTTTAATTAGGGCAATTTCTTTTGGCCTGCTGGAAATGCTTTCCTCATGTGGATTAATTAAGAATAAAGCCTAGCTCTGACAATTTAATATGAGCTCTGGTCAGGATGCAGACAGTCTTCTAAGCCATTATTCATTACACCATTACTATTCTTCTCAGTATTTACTTACAAACCATGTTTTCCAAAACTAAGGGCAATGGTTAGTCATTCTCCATAAAAGTTAGAGTCAGAACTAGTCCAGCTGGAGAGCAAAGCTGTGTGTGAAGCATCCCCCGTGCCCCGTGGGCTGCACAGCCCATGCTTTGCTGCTGGAAGCATGGGCACGAGGTCAGACGCCCTTGGGCAGCTCCTTTGTTTTGGGATTTGCACCTCAGGGCAGTAGAGGTTCCTGGCTTAAACCCAGGCAGATCAGCCCCATGAAATATCAAATCCTGTTAATGCTTCCTGCTGTTTTCTCCTCTCTGTTAGCAGCAGCTGACTGGTTTGCTCTTTGCAAGGCGTGAAACAACTGTCTAGGGACGTGGGCAGTCAATAAATCAGTGCTGCCTGGTGAATGACTTTGCCCTGATCTTCCTCAGGATGTCTATTTAAGTTCTAGTTTGTTTGGCCTGGGGGATTTGCAGAAGGATGACAATCTCCTGGAGAGTATTCACCCTTGTGTGGATGACTTCAGGCTAGTTTCATCTTCCTGTGACTTGCCTCTCAGATATTTCCCATAAAGAAGTTATAATTCTGCATCTGCAGAGAATTTGGGTAAGGCTGCATTCCCTCACAGCACGGACTTGCCCAAGGAATATCCAAACCTGTATTACAAAGCTGAATGTAGGAGGTGTTACAGGCTGGGTCAAATTCAACTCAGCAGGTGGGTTGATGTGATGCTGCACTGCCAGGGGTGATGGGACACAAGACCACCCATGGGAGAGTCCCTGGTGCTGGGAGATGGGACAGGGAACCTGCAGGGCTCAGGTCTGATCCAAT
The DNA here is from genome assembly GCA_013396755.1 of Sclerurus mexicanus. Lineage (NCBI taxonomy): Eukaryota > Metazoa > Chordata > Aves > Passeriformes > Furnariidae > Sclerurus > Sclerurus mexicanus. The sequence continues at coordinate 2,028,722 of VWZF01004021.1, forward strand.
CCGGCACCCACCTGCTTTGATTTTTCATCTTCAAACTCTCTCAATTCTCTCAGGGATCTTTTAGTGAGGCTTCTTAACTTTAACTTCTTATAAACCGGGAGAACAAACCATGAATTTAATGTTGCTTCTGCTGACAGCCCATTAATACAGAGTGTGCAACTGCCTTGGGTGTGTTACTGGGAACCAGACGAGAAAAGAGCTCTGAGAAGTGGGATTTTGCTTGTCATAGATATTTACATAAAGTCTCCGTGCCTGGATACTTTCAGGAATGTAAATGTGAAAGGAGAGGGAGCAGATTTCTCTTAACAGTATTTTTAATTCATCTTTTGGTCTGCTTTTGAAGTGCTAGAGAAAACTGGGCTCTTTCATGGCAGGGTCCTGAGTGAGAGCAGCATGCAAACTACCTGTGGCAGGACTGCTCTGCCTCACCTGTACAGGTGCTGTAAGGACAGGCTGAACCTCCACCTGGGACCCCCAAATTCAGCAAAGTTATTCACGCTGTGGTGTTATTTGTGCTGCCCAGAGCACGCACTGACTGCGATATTCAGCAGCAGGTGAATATTCCTGTTGGTGTTGCTGTACTTTAGATCAGGCATGTTGCTGAGCTGCATTTAAATGCACAAAATAGAAGGGCATCATAGTGTTTCACCAAACTTTTTCATGGAACTTGTGTTCAATATCATGAGAAATTTATAATATGGGGGTTATTGTATGTTCTACCCGGAATGATTCTTTTTAAATTCCTAGGGGATGCTAAAACACTGAATGGGAAGGATAAAGCAATGCTTTGATCAGGAGCCAGGTGCTGAACTGTAATTAAATGAACTTTTAAGGCAGGGCTGGTTTTCCAAATGGAAGAAGGTTTTCCAGGGTGGCTGGAAAGGTGGGGAGAGGCGAAGCAGTATTGCCATGAAACATATTCCTTCTTCTTATGGGGAAACGGGAGGACATAAATGAGCAGCGCTTCCTGGTTTGAGCGGTGTAGGGCAGCCCAAAGGAGCTGCTGTTGTAAACGTTGTCACCTGCAGCGTCTGTTCTTGCACTGCCATTTCAGCGTTCCCCCAAACGCCACCTTGCAAGAGCTGCCAGGCAAAGGGGCAGATTCCCCACAGCTGCAAAGGGAGGGTGTGGAAAGCACTGGGTGGTGCTGGAGAGCTGGAAGCCCCACTTAGCCAGGTGGGGAATCAGGGCAAATCCCCTTCAATTGCCTTCCCAGCTAAAGCCTGGCAGCCTTTGGTCACTCCTTTCACTTGTGCTTCCACGCTGCTGCCTGTGCCGTGTTTGTCTGGAGCTGGTGGAGCTGCATTTCTGCCCTTGGAAGGTAATTTTACAACTGGGTTAATGAGACAATAATTTCCAATTAGGCACCAGAAATAAGGAGTCATTTTAGTTGGTTATGGAGTCCTCAGTTCCTTAGTTTTATTGCTTTTAAATGTATTTTAGTTTGCCTTGAGTTTTTGCTCTTTCAGGCTTCAGAATTCCTATGGCAAAATTGCTTCATATAGTGATTTCATTGTTCATGCATTGTAGAAAGAAAATGGCCATGTATTAGGTATTCAAAAGACCAAGCAAATATTTCACTCAGTGTACAACAAAATATTATGAGGTAATTTTATTTTGTTTCTGTTTTCAGGTAAAAATATTACAGTATACAAGATAATCTTATTAAAGGTAAAAATACGGTATTTTGCTTTTTCTCTAAACAGATCTACGTCCAGTACACTTTTTTTTTTTTAAATTTTGTTCTGTTTTTGTACAAATATAACTATTATTCTATTAGGCTACCTGTATTCTCATCTGGCACTTAAGAACTGGTCACAGGTCACCCTCTGGCTCTGCTTGTTTGTCTCAGCTGATCCTAAATGTCCTGTTCATTTTAGAGGTGTCTCCTGTAAACAAACAGAACAGTTCCATGGTTCCCAAGTAGTAAAGTGTGCTTTAAGTAGTTGAAATCCTGTAGCTAACTGGGGAAACCCAAGCAATCCACGTTTGCAGTTGTCTTGCACAGACTCATCACCTTCCTGTTGTAAAAGTGTGATCTGAGTCCTTGTATTACCAGCTTTAATCCCTTCCTCATCCTCCGTGAGAGCCAAACACGTAACACAATAATTTCTACAACGATTTTTTCCTTTCTTTCCTTTCTTTTTATTTTTTTGTCAGAATGTTCAGCTGAAGCCTTTTTGTATCATTTTCAAGGGCTTGTTCTTCGTGCCTGATCTCCCCCTATGGCTTGTGGTTGGACCTCTGGAAGCTGAGCTCAGCTGCACTGCTGTCTCCTTGGACTGGACGCGTTAGCACAAGGTCCTTCATCCGTGAGTACTCCTGGGGAGTGAGTTTCACATCATTATGAATGTTTTAGTACGCTGTTGTCGAAGGTGGGATCGGTTAAGGGTAAAAGAGAGGCTGGGTGCTACAAGGAGACCACATCCATCAGTAGACTGGTTAATATAGCTGGGAAAGGTGGCTGGAAATCCTTTTATCAGGTTCTAGCAGAGGGGTGACAGGATGATTTACCCCCCCAAGCCTGACCCATTGCCCCAACGCTGTCATCCCATCTCCCTGTGTCATGCACTGTCTTGGTCATTTCAACAGGTGGGGTTTTTTGTTTTTCATCAGCCACAGGGCTGTCCAGAGTTATCTTCGTGGCTGCCCATGTAAACATAAAAGGAGAGTACACACCCAAGAACAGGAGTTTCAAAAACTTGGCAGGGAATATGTTTGGCACGCTTTTTTTCTTCAGACTTCACCCAATTCTGGTCAGTGAAGTCTCGGTTGGTGTGAGCGAGCACAGTTACTTTGTCTTCTCTGGAGTCAGGTAGATGAAGATCTGCCCTTTTGCCTTTAACTGGAGGTGCCTTCTCTGTGGTGCATCTATTTCTGATGTCAAAGGGCATATATTTTTACCAGTAAGTCGCTTTTGTATCAGAAAAGATTTAACTGGTGACTCACCAAGTGCAGGAGTGATGCAAAGTGCTCCTACCAACACTTGCTACTCAGCCAAAGCTGAGTGTGCAGTACCCATTTTTCGCCCTCCTAAGATGCTGGTTGAGACTGAAAAATGTTTAGAAAACCAGTTGTCTTTCTCTGGATTCACCATCAAATGTCCTTATTTAAGGTCTTCCCAAACTTGTCACTCAGCTGCTGTATAAGTTTTGCCAGCTCACCAGTAGCTTGGGACTTTTCCTCTAAGAGTTCGTAGCGGAGACTAGAAATGTCTTGTTTGATCTCTTTAAGTTCTCCTAAAAGGAGGGAAAATATTTTTGTTAGCAACATTGAACCGAGTGAGTAATCCCTGTGGTTTTCAGACCTTAGAGAGCACTATTTTCAGTGTGTCTGGCCATGAGCGTGTGTGGAGCTGCATGTGATCCCTCTGCATTATGCACTTAAATATTTGTAATCATAAGAAATAACCTGTACTTGCAGTAATGGTGCTGACAGCAAGTGTCTATGGAAAGGTCATATTTTTGTCTCTGATCTGTTCTTTCCCCATATTGATCTCCACCTACACAGGGCATTTGCAGGGAGGGAGCAGTTAAGAGGTGTTGGAGGTTCTTTTCCATCTGCCTGCAAATCCTACCTTCTGCAGGGCAATATGAGTCCAGATCCCATTCAAACAATATGAGTCCAGATCCCATTCAAACCATTTTCCTTGGGGCAGGTCAGAAATTGCTTTACTTGGACACCAAGCTGGGTGTTGGCAATACTCTGGTGCTTGTAAAGGAAGATGAGGTAGAGCAGGATGGTGTAATATCCTAAGGGAAAGTAAGGACCCAGAGTTTCAAGAGCTCAGAGGTGACTCGGGGTCATCACTGTTCACCTTAGCGTGAGCCTGAGCAAGCTCTCCCTCTCCGAGGATGTTATCTAAGCTCAACCCTCTTACTGGCCACATCAGTAGCCATAACATCACATGTTCTTTCCACGGGTCACTTATGAAAATCCACTTGCCTTCGTTGACCTCATCGTTTTCTCTGTCCACCTGAGCCTTGAGCACATAGCGCTTGATCAGACGCTTCATTATTTTCTGAAAGGAGAGCAGAAACACTTCTGTTCATGTGAGATTGTCCACCCTGCCTTAATTCTAGACTTATTATGGGTAACTGAAACTGTGGATAGTTCTTGCTCGACTTCCCATTGATTTTGGGTTATGAATGTTGTGCTGCAGTAGTTGATTGACAGCCATGGTGACCCCACATATGAAGCACTTTGGGGTGTTCTGTGGGATGCACGTGATGGTAGAGCAGGTCCCACAGACAGAAGGAAATCAGATGATTGTCCAACAGAAAGCTAAGAAATGGGCCCCAGAGCCTTCTTTTAGAATGTTGCTGTTTAATGTAACAATAAAAAATACTTTAGAGGAATAAGTAAGTGGTTAATTAATGATGTTAGCAAACTCACTCCTGATGATGAATTAAGCAGCTGACTCGAGGTTCACAGAAAGACTCTGTGAGCCTTGTAATTGAGGGTTTAGGAGACAATAAATTTAGAGGACAGAGACAAGTATTTGAACAGAAGTGATAAGCTTGGCTTAAGTGAGAGAAGTCTCTTAAGGAAATGGGGACATACAGGGCAAAATAGAGCCATGTAGATTTCTAAAATGGAAGATGATTTCTAGTAAGCAGTAGCATATATGGAAATAGAAGATGGTGATGGATACGAGCTTGCAATGTGATATTGTTCCCAAAATATGTCAGTTCCTTTCAGTAGAAGGAAGGTAACGTTGGCAGTCTGGGGCTGCACACTGGCTTACAGCTGAAGGCCTGTGACATTGCCAGGTCTTCACATGGAAAAGACAGGGGGAAACCCTCAACCAGGATAAACATAAAAAGGATTGCTCTGTCAGAGCCAGTGATTTAGGTGCATCCTCTGCAAACAGAGGAGAGCTCAGTGAGCATCCAAACCGAAATGTCCTTCACTGACCAGATGGCCACGGTTAGGGGAAAAGCCTCTCCCAGCATGGGCTCATCTATTCACAGAGCAATGTCTCTGCTTTGAACACCACTGGAAAACGCTGCAGAGTGTGAGACACCAATTAAATCAGTACACCTGCTCTGTTTCCTTAGCAGCCAGAAGGGATTAGAGCAGTGCAAAAGGCACGTGAAGATGAAAGAAGGGTCCAGTCATTTGTCTATGCCATGCAGCCATGGGCTGTGGGATGTCTAGGACTGTCCTTGGGGCAGGGAGGCATCTGGCTAAGCAGGAGGGTCAGTAAGCACAGCGCACGTACGGTGTGTTGAAGATGGCCAAGGTAGCAGAGTCCAGAGGGAGCAAGGGCTGTCACCTGAGAAAACATAAATGAAGGAATGTTTGGGGAAAGCAGGGAAATGCTGGGTCCAAAAAGAAATTATTATTTTTTTTTTTTTCAGAGCGGAGGAAATTTAGATTAAAATAAGGAATCAGAATATAGGGAATGGTTTTATTACCTGGAAAAAAACAAGGTAATGTAACATCTCTCTACTCCATCTCCCATATAGCTTGTGTTTTTATGGATGCTAATCAAATGTTATCCTAAATTAATCACTAAATGTAATAAAAGTCACAAGCTTAAGACTGCCTAGTCTATCAAATACATGTTGTAGTCAGCTTTGTCTGCAGAAACAGAATATTTAAAATGTGACCACTCTTTAACAAGAGTCCCCTTATCCACTTAGTGGATATTTCTGACTTTTTTGCCTCAATATTGCACGGTGGCTCCCAAGCCCTGCTGCTCCCCTTCTCCCCAGCACTGCTGCTTATCTCACTGTTTGTTCTTCTTTATATTTAGATGATCGAGACTATTACACCCTCCTTATGTTACTTGGGCAGTTTCTTCCTGCAGCAACTGAAATGTTCTAAGATAATTTGAAGACAAACCTAACAGCAGCATTGTTAAATAACAGGTAGTTATCTTTTTTTCTCTCTGTTTTTCACAGTCACCTCTGGCTTTCTCAGTCTTGGGAAGAAGGGTCTAATTTACCACAAGCATTCGGTGGTCTCATTTAGAAAAAATAGCTACAGGAAGAGAATGAGTCCAGCAGGGGCTGACAGGTCACCTGTGGCTTTGAATGGGTGGGGAAAGGTCAGAAGGGCTGAAGTGCCATTTTAAGCAGGACACAATCTCTCATCCTGTGCCTTTAATGGTATCAAACCAATTAACTCCAGAGGCCAGAGTGAATGTGTCCTGTTTCTAACTCAGGTTTTTAGATATCCCTCCTCCCATGCCACAAAAGCCTGAAAAGCTTTTAAACCCAGTAGAAATTCATGACTGGTCTGCTGCACAGCTTAGGAACTCGCTGTGCTGGACCAACACAAGGCAAACTACTTCTGGAATTGCCCTTGCACGTTTTATGCAGCTTAATTATTTCCTCAGCTCTCTTTAGTGTTGGTCCTTTCAAACATATAACTTGCCATCAGATTCCTTTTTTTTGCTTTATGCTGAAAAAGAAGGAAAATATCCTGTGGGGCACATTGTGTTTATTGCATTACCCAAGAAGACAAAATAAAGCTGCTGGCACAAGACTCTTGCCAAGGCAGACAGTTGTGTTAGGGGCACCCACTGCAGCCACAGGGCTTTTTTGAACAGTAGCACATTGCAGGTTTAGCTTGGTAGGACAAATCACTGGCAGGGAAAAACATGTGCAGATGTTGATGCAACAGCTGGAGAGATGAACATGTGCCATGGAGAATGAAGCGCAAGAGTGGAGGAGGAAAGGTTGGATGGTATTTCTTGTGTTAAATTAAATACCCTCGAGCGGAATTAATCAGCATGACAGATGCTAACACCATGTGCATTTCCATGTTTGTCCCCAGAATGCCCCAGCCCGTTCCAGAGCTGGCACATCCCGGGATGGCATCGACTGGAAGAGGGCAAATGTGACCCTGCGGGTGAGAGCTGCTCAGTGGCCCTTCTCTGCCCTGGCTCCTGCTTTCGTGCTGTGGTTACCTGGTATCTGGTGGGCTTGTTATAAGCGTTCTTCCCCGAAAAATTCTCTGTGTTTTGAATGACAGAGTGAAAACGAACCTTCTGCAATGATAAAACATCACGAGATAATTAAATCAGCGAGAGCTCCTCGTACCCAGACAGCCCCAAGCTAAACAGAGCACTGTAAAAGTAGGAAATGGTTCGATGGGTGGGGAGAGTGAAATGAAAGTAAGTTTTTGAGAGAAAAGAGTAAAAATGCCAGAAATGAATGGAAAATTTTGGATTCTAAATTAGGAATGGTATTCACACACAAGTTTTAGGCAAGAAGGTGTTAAGAGGCACAAAATACTTTGATCTTCATGAGTCTGATGATGATCAATTTAGAACACAACTTTTAAGAAAGGAAGAAAACTAAATACTTGTGTTGGGAGAGAGCAAGTCGATGTGGTGCAAAAGCAAATTCTGAAAGAACTGATTTCCTCTGGTCCTTTTAAAAGTACTTATTTTGGCTCAAAAAAAAAAATGTACTTTTTTAAATAGACCAGGACATTTTTATCAGAGGACAGCTCTCGAGGCTTTCACGGAGACTTTTCTGGAGACTGCACACAATATTTGTGAGAGGTTTCTTTGATTCTGATATCCACCTCTGAGTTTTTTGGTCCAAATGCTAACCAAAAAAACCCCATAGAATCACTTATTCAAAGGAATTAATTCATGTCATAGACCCAGAGGAGACATTAAATACAGAATTCTGTATCTGGGTGCAATTATATGTAGAGGGAAGGCCCTGGTTAAGGATTTTTCTTCCCTGACTGAACCAGAGAGCCTGATTTATTTATTTATTTTTAAAATCAAGGTGATTATAATGATCAGACTAAAAGTCTGAAGTAATTATGTAAATTTTCTTTTTTTATTTCTCTCTTACTCATCAGGTGTGTCATGATCTTACAGAGACTCTTGAGGATGATATGTGAACAAAATCAACAGGCAAGCAAGAAATGACTGATACTCTTCATTGTTTATGTTAAAACCATGGAAAATAGGAATTTTGCATGAATTCCATGAAAAAGGGTAAGCCAGACAATTTCACTCATGTGGCTTGGGGAAGGGGAGGCTTAGAGAAGTTTTATTATTTGGGTTTATGCTCTGAAGCAGAAATGAAATTTCAAAGAGCTTTGTGGGATTAGATTCAAATAGTAATTTTAAAAGACGCTATTTTTTAAAAGTTATTTGAGGTAGTTAGAGGAGAAACATTTCTTTCGTTTGAAGACTCCACTCTTCCAGTGGTTCTTTCAGTAGTCAATAATAATGAAATGAATTTGTAGGCGAAAATTCCCCCCAGTGCTTGTCTACCCTGGCACTGCTGAGTGGTGGTGGTTAACCCATGGAGGACACCCCTTGGATAGACTTGCCCCTTCAGTTTGGGCGCTGGCAGAGCTGCATGAACATCAGAGCTGAGCAGTTCTCTCCAGCTCATGGGAGGAGATCTCCTTCCATGCCCTGGGCTGTGCCTGGAGCTGGGTGGCTCACCAGGAGTGGTGCTGCTCAGTTCTTTGCTCCTTCAAGGAGAGCCAGGAGATCCAGGCAAAGCCTAAAGCGCTCTGCGTGTTCCAAAGGTAAATTCTGCAACTTCCCTTTCCTTCTCCTCGGTCTCTCCTAGTACATCCCCTCCCTCTTCCGAGGTGACAGCTCATCTGGAGAGCCCCAATGTCACCTCCTTCCCCTCCCCTGTGCAGGGCCATGGATGGATGGATGGATCAGAGAGCAGGCTGAGGGAACATCAACATGTCCTAGGAAGGCTGGCCAGCCTGCCAAGGAGCCACCCTGACCTCTCACGAGCACTGACTGTAAGAAATAAGAGAGCACAGGTTTTGGAGGGCTTTTCTTTTTCCCCCCAGGAATGTTTTCCCAGTGTAATCTTGTTTCAAACCCAGCTCAAGCTGAGAATATTAAATAACAGCCAGGATGCTTGGAAGCAAAGCTGCCTCCTTGCAGTTTTGAATAGCCCTGACACTGGCTCAGTTGGTTTTAGAGAATGGTCCTAATAAGAAAATTGGGGGTTTGATCCCTGCATGGGCCTTTCACTTAAGAGCTGGACTTGATGATCCTTGTAGGTCTCCTCCAACTCAGAATGCTCTGTGATTCTGTAATCCTCAGAACTGCATGGCAGCAGCTGGGGCTGAATTCCTGTGAGTCTTCTGGTGTCTTCTTCTCCAAAGAACCCTGGGGGGTTGGATTGTGTTGTTATAAATTTATGTGCTGGGAAAGCTGCACCCCAGCGATGCTCTGCACAGTGTTGCAGATAATAATTTCCACAGGCAACACAATTTTCTCTAATTTCTCTGGCATTTTCCCATGGAAGAGCAAAGCCAATTCCATTGGGAAGGGTCTGGATGCCGAGCATACTCCTGCATCTGTCTCTTGCTTTGCCATGTGGACACACTGGGGCTGAAGAAATCCTTCTGCTGTGGAGCCAGCATTTACAAAGCAAATTTCTATTTCAAATAACCAAAGGGGTGGCTGAGCCAGGACCTACCCATTAGTGGCTACACATCACTAGGCAGGTTTGAGTAGAGAGGTTGTTAATTATAGCTCTAGGTACGTAGGTGTTAATAATCCCTGCTTGGAGGCTTGTTCCCAAACGTGGAATGGCAGCAAATGCTGTAATGACAGTCAAATTAATTTGGAAACCACTTGGAGGAAGGTGGATGAATTGAAGAGGCACAAGGGCCTGCTGGGTGGATGAGTTGTCAGACAAGCTGAGAGCCTGTTTGTGCCTCTGCCCTTCCCTTTGAACTCGGGAAACTCCCTTAGAGAAGCACCTGCTTTTGTAAAAGCTGCCCTTCCCCGGGTGTCCAGATGATGCCTCGTGCAATGAGGCCACAAGTTTGGGAGGACCCTCCAGTCCCAGTGTAATAGAAATAACACACAATGCTGAGGTCCAGCGAGAGGCTGAGCTGTCCCTGATCCACCTCTGTACCACGGAACCCGCTCCAGGAGCTCCCTGGCACAAATCCTTTCTAGAAAGAAGCCAGAAAGTGAAGATAAAACATACCCGTTTTTTGGAATTCAGCATCCCCATCTCCAGATCATTTTCACAGTTTTTGGCCTTAGATTTGCAGAGTTTTATGAGGCACATTTTTATTCTCAGTATGAGATAATAAAATGATTTAGGGCTTGGCACTAGGTTAAAAGGAGCAGGTAAAGTCCTTCCTTCATCAAAGTAGGACAGCCAGAGCTTGGCACGTGCAAACTTCCACTCCACATCTGCATCCTCCTTGGGAAGGGAAGAGGGGAAAAACAAATCAACACCCAAATTAGGAATTAAGCTATGATAAGGACAAAATACAGTTAGGAATTAACTAGAATCACATTCATGTTTGCACAAAACATGCCTTTGGAGCCTTCTCTGTGGTAAACTCAAAATAAGGAAAATTTAAACAAAGCAATGCATAAACAGAGAGTAGAAGTCCTCAAAATATCAGACTATTTCCTTGGATAGCAAAGGAGTTGTCTCAGTAACCTGTTTGTGCCGTGCTGGTAAATGAATGTGTCAGAACACAGAGTCATGGACTTCAGTTCTTCTGTTCTCCACCTTCTGCCACTGATGAAGGTGAAGGAAAAGTCCATCCTTCAGTGCCTGTGAATCTCCTTCACCAATTGTCAAGGTGGGCCAAGTAACAAGGGCAAGGTTAGCAAATATTTTATGGATCTACTTGGCATTTCTATGAGGCCATTCCTCAGGACCATGGATCAGGCAAAAGGAAGGGTGAGATACAGCTGCTGTGCAGCCTCTTCAGTGTGGGTCACAGGGTTTCAGTACAAGTGGGGGCTGCCAACCCCCAATACTCACCTCCGTCTGTGTTCTGCTGAAATTAATAACCTCTGGTTCCCCTGTACCTGTAAGACCCAGCCAAAAATGGGCACGACACAACAGAGATCAGTTCTGTCACAGTTACAGCAACGTCTCCACCAGTGGGCTTTGCTTCTGCCCTTTGGTCTTCTCCTGGCTGGGGCTTGCATCGTGCAGAAGCCTAAATCTGAATTACAGAATAAAGCACTCCTGAACAGTCCTGATGCCTTTCTTTCAAGGAGCTGATGGAAACAATTGTGTTTTACAGCTGGCAATAGGATGTTTCTTTCCATAAATGCAAATTTGTCAGGACACACCAATCCTTGAGGCATAAACAGAAGAAAAGCAGAAGGAGCTGATAATTCCAAGTAATCTTTAACAAAGTTTGGGAAACTTCCATGCAATCAAGAAGGATGACAAAGTGTTTTGCCAGGACACTGGTCATCAAAAAGTTAAGACTAGAAAATTAATATAGACCACCTATTCAGGTATTTTCAGAGATTTTTTTTCCTTCAAAGACTTTCAAGATCATCTCTGTCTACTACAAGGAACTAGAAAATGCAGTAAGAGGCTGAGACCCCTCCTAAAGGGAAACTTGTAACAGTTGAAGAAGATTCAGGGAAGTGCTTGTCCTTAAGGGATTAGAAACCTTTGGAGAAATGGCTCTGCTTTCTGCAGGCAGGGAAGACTCTGGGGCAGGGAGCACATGTGAGGTCTCCCTGACATTTAGACTTGGTCAGAGCACGAACAAGGCACAGTTATATTTGCACTCCAGTGTGGGGATGAATCAGACATTACAGTGAGAAAATATTTTCAGCTCTGGCCTTTTTCAGTGTCAGGCTCTGAGGGGAGATTAGGAGAAATAATTAACACAAACCCGACTGCAGAAGTTTGGCATTTAACAAATCAGAAGTAAGAGGTGACCCAACATTAACATTATCCAAATGATGTACTTTTTCTTCCTGCTTTTATTTAGATTACCAGAGGGTTGTTTATGTCTAAAGCATTTAGCAAATCCACTCTGCCAACAGCCACACCACTGAGCCAGGCTGGGTCAACCCTGCCAGTGCCTCCCTGCACAAACTATCCCTTTTCCTTGAGGGCTCTATGTGCCTTAAAAGTTGCTTTTCCTGAATGTCCAGGCAGTTGTATTTTCAGACCTAGAGACTCCTCAAAAAAAAATCTGTATCAAGGCTTAATGCCTGGTAATTGGAAAATATGGAATTTTTAAACACGTACACACAAGCTTCAGATCTACATGGCTGGAGCGTTTAAGCAGTAGAGAAGAGGGCAGAAAGCCAGATGAAATATTACTCTGTCATAAGCAAACAAAACAGCTAAGGCAACACGCATGGATAAATTATCATAACCAACACAGGGAATAAAAAATATCACAAACCACTTTCATTAAATACATGTAAAGGAAATTGGGTTTACTCACAGAGGGTCATAAAAAACAAGGAAGCTGAAATTGTCCTCGAAATGATTCATTGTTAATTATTAATTCAGTCATAATTTGGAGACAGACTCAGCCTTAAATCTTATGCAGTGTAAGATCTGTGGTCAACATTTTAATCTTGGATATGGCATAAGCCAGAGCTTCCTTGTTTTTTTAGCATTTTCATTATCAGCTATAATTAAGTGCATTAAGCTTGTAATCAGTGGCTTATCTTACCTCAATTTCCTGATAGGAGTTGTTGATCATGGCTATTAACATGTTGAGCAGCACCACCACCATGGTCACGTTATATACTCCATAGAGTACATAGCCAATATTCTCAATGAATTTATGGTCGTACTTCAGCACCACAGATATCACTTCAGATAAGCCAAATATTGACCAGAATAAGGTTTTAAAACTTTCTTCTACCCTGAAAACGAAGCAAACAATCACTTTGCAGAGCTGACACCGGTGTGGCCAGGCCAAATGCTCATCATGAAAGCAGCAGTGCACCAATCTAAATATGTCTTGGCACAGTTGCTGTAACCCATTATCCATCACCCAGGGATGTGCCAAATCATATCTCCCGATTTGTTAAAGAAATATGATTTCTGATTAATGCTACAAAGTTACAGTGTCCCCTGATTTGCTCCATCTGTCCTTATCGGGTGCGTTATTTGTCACTTGCATTTCTTGTCCCTATTAGGGACAACAACTCCATGGGCAACTTGTGAGTTAAAACTTTTTATGTAGGGCTTTTTGCTTCTACTCACTCATTATTTTCTCATCCAGAGAAGACAGAACAGCGCCTGACCTCCTTCTATGCAGTTTCCAGGGCAGAAGAGAGGACTGGAAAGTTCTGATTTGTGGCATTAATATAAAGAACACAGAGTGCAAATATAGTCAGACCATAGCCTGGTTTGCTTCCCGTCCTGCTTTGGGACTGCAAGTGAGTCAGACACATGAGCATTTGTAGCATAAAATTGAAATTAGGGAGTGGTAGAGGATGTTGCAGACAGGCATTTTGATTCTTATCCGTGCTTGAAAGTAGAAAACAATCAGAGGAAAATAAAAAGGTTGGAAGACAGGAAAAAGAGAGGGGAATAGGGCAACAAGAAAGTGGGGCTGGGAAGAATGTGGCTGCAGTGAGAGGTGGAAAGTAGAGCCTGATCCAAGGAATCAGGGCTGGAGAGGCAGGAGGGGGAAAGCCACAGCTGAGAAAGGGAGGCAAGAAGGAGGAGGGAGGATGCTGGCACATTCTGAAGGCAGTTTGCTTAATGTTTAATTAAGAAGGCACTTTGCCTTCACGGGGCCATCCTTAGCCTTTTAACAGTTAATTGCCTTTGCCAGGACTCAGCACCTTCAGAGGAAACAAAGCCATTGACAAGTTATTTCAATGAAATGTCTCTTACTGGGGTGGCAGAGTAACCCTGCTAAATGTTTGTAAATATAGACACAGGCAATGACATATTCTACAGGGACAATAAACTTTACATAAACTCCAGGGTCAGTTGCTCCATTCATAAAAGCAAGAGAAATCGATTTCCACCCTTTGAAAGGCTGGTACAGAGCATTGGGCAGTTCCTTCCTGCCACAGCAAACTGGTATTTATTTCCCATCATAATTTAGGGCAACCCATAATTCACTTACAAGCAGTAGTAAGACTGCAGTAAATATTTAGTGCAATATTTGCATTGATTGGTGGGGAGTAACCTTGAGTGGCGTTTCAAATTGCTGTCGCACAATTTCATTTCAAATGTGGCTTTGTCTTGCTCACCATCCCCAGAGTCACTGAGGCCACACTCATCCCCCCTGCTTGCTCTGCCCCATTACGAAGATCCACTTTGGGTGGGCTGAGCTGTCACTGTGCTGCAAACAGGTGCCACCACTCCTCCACTTGCTGGCCATGCCCTCCCCCGTGACACTCTGCCCTTGTGTCCCGCAGCAAAGCTGACCTGGCATCGATGTGTCCCATTCCCTTCGCTCTCTGGAGCAGCCTGGCCATTCGGTAAATGCTGTACCTCCCAGTTAAAGAACACAGACGACACCAAGGATCTCTGCCTTTGGAACCCACCACCTAAGTGATTTTTCAAGCTAATAAAACCCATAACACCCAGCCTTGAGCGCAGCTGCACCCTGCTATTAACCTGCCTTTTTAATTTGGACAAGTGCCCGTGCTTTTCCACCCTGCCGGCAGATTTTCAGACAGTGTGTCAACTCTGCTCCTTTTCCTGCAGCTTAAACATTGACCTTTATAGTTCAGCAGTGCCAGATTCTCCTTGAAAAGTTAATTGAGGGCTGTGAGCAGCCTTGGCCACCCTGAGCACCACAGAGGCAAAGGCCAGGGCACCAGGTTCCCCTGCAATGTCCACAGTCATTATTTCCAGTGTCAGGTAAGTGCCTGTGGCGGTGGGACTTGGAAGGTGGTGGAGAAGGCTGACCTGACCTATAGCACCTCAAAACTGTGCTTAGCAATGCCCCCAGGCAGATACAGGTCTCCCTCTTAGAGGTAAAGTGCTTCTAAGGAGACCTTGTCCTAGTCCATCCCTGCCCTCCAAAAAGCCTGGGTGGCTCAGCCTTCTCCCGTCTAGATCACTGTGAAATTGCCTGAGGTTTGGAACATGTCACTAAAACAGGAGAGGAGGATGTTTGGAGCCAAGTTCCCAAAGATTCTGTCCCATAGTTGCCAGATGAGCAATTTGCCCCCTCCCTGCAAGGTGAGCGGGTGTTTTATGCTTCTCCAATGGAGGGAGTGAGGAATCCTGCTCCGACTGGCAGCTCCTGGCAGTGACACACTGACCGCTGCTCCTTGTGGAGGTGGCTTTGCTGCAAGCAGTGGGGACACAACTGAGGTGTTTGTTTGTTTGTTTCCATGCACATAGTTCAGTCAAATGGCAAGATTTTGGGTCGAGGAAGAAAACATCTGGTTGCAGATTTTCCTCGCTTTAGTAAACAGCGTGCTGTTCACCAAAAAAGATCAAGGCAAGGCTACGATTTCATGCCAGTCTTGTGCCCTCCTCTTCAAGAAAGCTTAAGGCATCCTTTCAGATTTCTTTCCTTAAATGAGTTTGAGAACTAACACTGCCAGAAAACACAGTGCAGTCAATATAATCTATAAAACTACCACATTTTAACAAAGCAAAACAAGTAGGAAAAAAAGCCTTCAAGCCTGGAAGCGGCATTGGCAGCGAACAGTGAGTCACATTTCCCTTTGGGGAGAGGGAGACGGAAAGCCTCGTGTTGGAGCCTTCAGCCTGATTTGGGATGCAGAAAGCGGGAGGAACACAATCAGCCTTGCCTCCATTTCGGTTTTGTTTGCATAGCATGTTCTTAATTACAGGCTGTTTCTAGAGCTGTGTGCTGTACACAGCATACGATAAACAGATAAACAGAGCTGGGGGGGGAATGGTCTGCTCGTCAGCTCTGAAGAACTTCCAAAACATCTCGAAAGTATCCCACGGTTAGGGAACTAATCTCTATATTTAGCTGCATGAAGTCCACTGCATCTTTAGTTCCTTTGCACGCAGGACATGAAGGTGGAAGAAATGAGAGAAACTTTGCCCAATAACTCAGTTCAGAGGCCACTGGGGTGCCATATTCCTGCTCTGGGGGGGACAACAGAAGAGAAGCTGGGCACAGGATTTCAGAAATGCCATAGGAAGGGAAGGCGCAAGCTAAGTTACACCAAACATTCACTATTATCTCTAGAACTAAGCAAGCAATTCCCTCTGAGTGTTATCTGGACAAAAGTCCATTCTTTTTTCTGCCTACATCCCCTCCTGGGAAGGTGTGGTTTTCTTAAATGTGGAATTGGGAGTTATTTTAGTGAGCAGCCGTTTATCTAAGGTTTTTCACTGGGACGTGACAACTCAACGCCCTTTGAAACTGGCCACAGTCAATTCAGTGCACAAATCCAAGGGGTCTTTTTCTACCACAACTGTCCAAGTGACCTCTGAGAATTCCACAGTCAAACAGCCACATTTCTGAGTACTAAACTTGCTGTAAAATTCCACCCGTCCTCATTAGAATTCACAAAGGCCCCCCAGGAAATGCATTTAGTGAAGTTGCTGAAGCCACAGTCACAGAAGGGTTATGGGAACACCAAAGCAAGCAACACCCTTCTTTGCCCCAGTGAATGAACAGCTGAGTTCCTTTTTTTAGCCCTAATACTGAAATCTTCCTCCTTTCACGAGTAAGTTGATGGCAGCAGGAGCCACCACCTCCAGCAAGGCCCACAAGGAGCCACAAAAAAATAGGGAAGGAAGTGTTGCTGTAGCTGGCAGCTGCCCATCTGCCAAAAATAACCTTGTAATTAGCTCATTAAAATTGTTTGGGACCGTCTGCCTCGAGGCTTCTAGTTTGTTGAATGGAATGTCTAAGAAGGATTTTTGGGATGAATGTAAATCTATTCTCTTTGTTTCGTTTGATGAAAGGGCTCGTTTTCACTGATCACCATTTGACACTCCTGAGTGTTTAAATAATCAGGAAAAAAAAAAGAAGCATTTTTAAAATATCTTCAAATTCTTAAAAGGAAAATTTATGCTCATGGAAAATTTGCTTTGTAACAACATGAAATCCCTCCAGGAAAAGGAGTCAGCAGGCTGAAGTCAAGGAGGAAGAGCTCTCCCCACCCCAAATATCCCTTGGGTGTTTAAGCACTCTATTACTCCAGTGAGCAGTCGTCATTTTTAGTGACTTTCTGCTCGTTATTTCAATCAGAAGATGGTGACTGCTGGAAGATCCACTTAGCTAATGAGTACTAATGAGACAGTTACTGTGCAGAATTGCATCAGAGACTGGAATTTGTCAGTGATGCGCCTGGGGGATACCATGGGTGAGGGTTGCTGGGCCACCAGGCAATCAAGGATGGAAGTGACTCGACTTCTCATTAAGTCTTGTGCTTCAAGGGCATCTCCTTCCCCTCAAATAAGAACCAAGGCACAGCCCACACACTCAATTTTCTGCTCCCTCACTGCTGAGCACAGATCAATGTAAATGCATCTGGCCTCATAAATCCTTCTATTAAAATGCCCCCCGAGGCTACAGGAGAGGTCTAGAAGGCATACTTGCCTCAACAAGACAAAGCAAACGTTATGTTACAGGTGACACGTCTCACAGGAGGGTGAGGTGGTAAAACTGGAAGGCAGCAGCCACTTGGAGGACAGAAATGATACTGAAAAGGCCATTTCTCCTGGAAGAGTGATGAGCTGAACCCCAAAATCTCTGTGCAACATGGACCTGGCACATCGAATGCAGCACCAAATGCCTTGGCTCTCAGAGGAGCCAAATCCTTTCTTATTTTACACGCATTTCACCTGGCAGTTTTGAGAACAACAATCTTAGGCTTAACATCTCCACTGCTTCCCTTGACACATTGAACTGAGCACCTCACAGAACATTCTCCTGACCTGCTGCTTTCATTTCCAGAAAGAACCATTTCTGAAGTGCTTGACTCCCTGCACTCAGCCCAGAGCTGTGGAGCGAGTCTTCCTCTCAAAGTCTGGGTGTGACTCCCCCACACAGAAACTCCCCGAGCAGACCTTGGATCGGCAACAGACCAGAACGGATCAAACCTTTTCCCTGTTAGTTTACTGGGAAATTGCACGAGATTTGGCACGGGTTGCAAGGAGCATCAGCTGGACTTTTTTAAGAACGTCCCACTAAACCACGAGAGGAGGATATTTGGAGCCAAGTTCCCAAAGATCCCAAGACCGAAGCGGCAAGAACAGCGGCTTTCCCCGCAGGTACTCACGTCGTAAACGCAGGGTTGTACTTTGCACCAAGGTAGTAGGAGTAAAGGTTGAACATTCCAATCATGAAGGCGAGGAACACCATGATGAAGATGACCATGAACTTGAAGATATCCTTCACGGTCCTCCCCAGAGAGATCTGCAGGGGGCCGAAGCTTTCGTTGGCTGGAAGAATGTAAGCAATGCGGGAGAAGCTGAGTACCACAGCTATGGCATAGAGGCCTTCTGAAATGATCTGGGGATCCGAGGGAAGCCACTTGTTCCTGGCTAAAACGATAGGTACACTCGGTGTTAGTAACAAGAAGTGGTAGGTGGCAGCTGTTACGATAAATGACCCTTTTCCACACCGAACCTTGGCTTTGGCCAGGAGTTAAAGACCGAAAACCAGCTTTGGAACGACTGTGCGCTGAAGTCCTCAGCATGCCGTGCAATTAGGGAATTGGTTCTTTTTCACATGGGGAAGGTGAGAAGTGGGCAAGTCATTGGGATTTACTGAAGCCACACAGCACAAAAGCAGCGTGGCTTTAAGCTAACTCAGTATTTCCTGTCTCCTGGTTGAGTATCCCCTGTGCTGTTCCTTTTCCAGTGGAAGCTCTTGAGGTGGAGAACCAAACCCACAACACAGGGGAGTGTAGCTACAGATTTTATGCAGGGCACTGTCAGTATTTGGAAAGGGAGCATTAGGGAGACTGAGCTCTCTCTCCCCACCATTAGATAAGCAAGGATTTGTTCAGATAAAGCCGATATAAACATTAAGTGTATCATTTTCACCTTATCTTTAAATTAAAACCAGTTCTTGCAGTCTAGTCACTCTAATACTTTTATTTTAAAAAGATCCTTGTTGATACCAGATAGGCATCCTTTACTTAATTTACTGAAAATTTGAACATTTATATTAACATGGCTTATAAGTGCCCTTGCATCAACTGAGCTTCTTGATGAAAAGATTGTGACTCAGAGCTAAAACATGAGACATCTTTAGGGCCACAGCAGCAAACTTAGACATTATTTGCAGTAAAATCTGAGCCAAAGGCAAAGCAGCAGATGGAGAAATTCGCAGGATCTCATTGTGACATTCTATTCTGGCCCCTCTGCACCATGAACTCACTTTAAATGGATCAGCAGTCCCCGGTGCATGTCTGCAGTGGCTGGGGTTTGCTGCCTTAGATCTCCCCCTCCGGCCCAAGCAAATCACTAGAACAACCACCCGACAACTCTAGGGAGCAAATGGTGTCCCTTGGTGCCCATCTCTGGAGCTCCTGCAGCCCCTCTGGCGGCAAAAGTCCCCGTGGATTTTGCTCAGGGTGACACCTAAAGCTTGCAGAGGAGTGCAATGGATCCAGTCCCCACCCTGGGGTGTGAAGCTCTGTTCATTTCTGGCCATCAAAGAAGAGCCATTTCAGCCACGGAAAAGAATGCCAAGGCACTGCTGCTTGTGTTTGCCAATGGTAGCACTTAGAGGCTCTCCAGAAACACAGGTTTTGAGGAGCAGCAGCTTAGGGATGTAATTGCTATTTTTAGTCCCGTTATACACGTGTTGGATGTACCAGAAGTGCAGAGTGCACCAACAGTTAGAGATGCAGGCCCAGATTCTATATTTATTCACACGTCTCCCTCCTCTCACATTTGGAAAACCAAGCAGATTAATTCATCTAGAATGCAAATTATATATATTCTGCTCACTCCTGGTTCCCAGTTATCTGTTGCTCAAGCTATTTTTTCAGGATATGTTTGACCTGAATGTGACCTTAGGACAATATCAGAGACTGAATGAGGCTCAGATCCTTTCTGACTGTTTAGGAAGATGGCTGGAATGGGGAGATCTGGGAAGAATGATTTGGTTTAATTAGAAAAAAAACCCCTACATAAATATCCCCCAAAGAAATTCAGCACTACCACACATTAGCCTAAAAGAACAAGAAGGGTTAGATAGCAAAAAGCATCTTACCATAGGTAAAGTAAGCGACTTCAGGGGGCAGGGTGGCATTATTGAGGTCGTCGTCGTGAACGTACTGATCCACGTACTGCTGAGCCTCAGAGGCTTTGAGGAACGCCATGAACCTGGCAGTGAACGACGCCACAAAGATGGACAGCATCCCAAAGTCCAGCAGGTTCCAGAGGTGCACCACGTATTCCCGTGGACCTTCTTCCCAGATCTCCTTGCACTCCGACCAGATCATACCTGTGGGGAGGACGGAGCTGTTTAACTGGCAGACACAGAGGGTGTGTTTGTAACTTGAGACTGGAGCGAGTAACTCCGTCATTAATCTGAATTTCTTGGGAATGGTTCACGTCACCTTTTCTTAGCAGAAATTTTAGCTCGTGTGCCATTCGGTGCACAAGGGAGAAATTTCAAAATATCTCTATATAAATCAATGGTAAAGCTGATTTCTGGTGAACACAGTTCGGGAGTTCTGCTGACACTAGAAAATCCTACTGCTGATGTGTTGGGAAACAATGTACATTTCCTCTCTTGCCCCCAAAATCTCCTTGCCACGCTGTGCCACTGAAGATGGCACTGCTTGCTCTGCTGCTGTTTTCCTCCTTCCCTAAAATAGTGGGTGAGTCCATTTTGGGAATGCAAACAGAGCTGAGCAAGAGAAATTCTGACCCAGGAAGAAGTTTGGTATCATTAAAGAAAGGGTTAGGCAGAATTTCTGCCCTCCCAATACTTTTCATAAAGTTTCTGCCATTAAATAATGAATTTCCAGACATTAAAGTCTGACCTACCACTTTGAGAACACTGCATCTAGCCCAAGTTTCAGATTTCTGACAACAGACTTACAGATAAACCTGTAAATGCCACATCCAGCGAACTCAAATGTTTTGACATCCGTGTCCCGCTGGGAAGTGCTGGGGCAGACAGGTGAATTCAACAGGCGAACAGGAGCCACGAGCTCAGGTCAGACTCACTGCCTTGCCCGACTTTCCATCACAGCAGGGCTGCAGGCTCAAACCTTGCTCCTCGACAGCGAAAGTGTTGGAATATTTAACCCACTGAGAAATATTCCCTGCGCTCTCCCCGGCCCTGTTTCCATAGCAGCAGCAAAATTCACGTTTAATCAAGGAGCCGTGCCTGCCAATTTCCATGTGGCCTCCTGCAATCTTCCCCTCTTTGTGAACTCCTTTCATGCTCTCTGCTGGAAGCTGCCGTGCTGTGGCATGTCAATGCATTTGCTCGGCTATTTTGGAGACTCCTGGAAGCGCAGGGTGTCCCAGGAGGGGCACTCCAAGGCTGGGTTAGAGGCAGGGAAACAGGTCAGCGGGAATGCAGCTGGAGGGTGGAGGAGCAAAGAGCTGCTGCTCTCAGTCCCTGCGCACAAAGAAAGATTTAAAGGGAAAAAGGCAAACCAAGCTATCCGGACTCCCATCAGCCAGGGCACGGCCAGCCTGTGACCTCCAGAGCCCTGGAATCTCTGGAGCTGTACCCTGGGGGACCTCCCAGCTCCCCTCCTCGAGCTGCAGCAAAAGCAGGAACTCCATCCCAAACTGTCACTCACCGTGAGTAACGTTTAATAATAAATAGCCTAAGGGAGAAGGTGGAAGAAGAGGTTTCTCAGGAATTGTCCCAGAGCGAGGATGAAATATTAAAGAAACATTTCTAGCTTTTAAGAGAAAGCATCCCCGAAATGATGGATAGGAGCCATTAACCCTACGTGTGATGCTTGTGTGTCATGTAAAGGTACTAAAGCTCTTCAGGAAATGGTAACATTGTCCAACAAAGCATTCTCTGATGGCCAGAAATGACTTTTCTGGTTTAAATATTAACTCTCCCATCCAAATTTATTTTTAATCTTACTCAATATACCTAAATCCCAGATTAATGAAGGAAGAAGTGTGTCTAAAACTGAGTAGACTGACTAAAATTAGAATCTCTCACTTCAGGTCTCACACTACTGGCCTCTAATCATTCCTTTTGCCAGCTGTCTGGCAATCATTTCTGAAAAAAAAGTCTATTCAGGACAAGCAGAAAAGTGACAGTAATTATTCAGTCAGTACTGCTGGATAATTGTATATACATTGGGAGGGAGTAATTCAAAGCTTCTCCTTAAGTGAGAAGAGGAAAAGCAGCTAAAATTCAGGGGAGGGGACATCAGTCAGGATGTAGGAAAGAAGGGAAGGCAAAGCAGCTCGGCCAGGATGTGATTGCTTTTCCGAGTGGTGTTTCTGGGACCCCAATGGCTCTGGCAGAGGTTCCTTCCCTGAGTTTGATGCTCGCAGATGTGGGATATGAGCAGCTCCTGCGTGTCTCTTGTTCCCCCACAGCAGGGCTAATCAGAAATGTCACCCTGATGAGCAGTCGTGGTGTCAGCAGGGGAAGCAGAGTCGAGCTACAGGCACAGCCCGTCTGGAAGACAAATGGGAGTGTTCGAGAAGCGCTGCTCACCACCTGTGCACAAAGAGGAGCAGTTTGTCAGGTTTTATATCTGCTGGCCTGGTACATCAATCAGGAGCAGCTGATGTTGCAGAGATGCCTTGGAGCCTTCCTGGATCCACCAAAGGCTGTTGGATCAAGAGATTAATAGTGCTCAGCTTGCATCTACCCAGAGCTTAACTGCTACCCAGGCTGCTTTTGCAGGGGGGATTTTGCCTCTTGGAATAAAACCTCCTTGCTTTCAGTGCACACTTTGTCCCTGCTGCTCACGAGGAAAATCCCAGCCTTCCTCAGCTGAAGGCAGGAGATGGGAAGACCTGGCCGCAGGGGAGACACAGACGAGCCATGCAATGAGCCCAGGTAATTGCTGGGCCCCATGTACAAAAGAGCAAGTTGCTCTTGTTTAACCCCATGAGATCCTCATGGGTCCCGTTCCCAAGCTTGTCCAGGTCTCTATGGGTGCCATCCCATCCTTCAGCAGTGTCAGCCTCACCACTCAGCTTGGTGTCATCTGCAAACTTGCTGAGGGTGCACCTGATCCCTTCATCTGTGTCATTAAGGAAGATGTTAATTGATGCTGGTCCTGTATTATCCATCAAATGCATCAAATGCGTCTCAGTCTGATTTAGAGAGAAGGATGCTGTGGGGGACCACGTCAAAGGCTTTAGAAGTCCAGTTAAATGGAATCTGCAGCCCTTCCCTTGTCCACTTACACAGTCACTCCACCATGGAAGGCCACTAAGCTGGTCTTTGATTATATTTCTACTTATATATACGTATTTATAATAACTATAAGATTTTAGCACCAAAAGGCTGGGCAGTCACCACCTTTAGTGCTTTAACAGCCCTTGCAGTTCAAGGTCACATATGGGGCTCAACAAGTGCCCAAGTCCCTTGCACCAAACTTTCACCTCAGGCTTGCTGAACCATTAATTGAAGCTTTACGTAGGCAGGCAGGTAAAATGGCCAGAGCAGTCTGGCAGGGCAGATGTAGGCAGTCATTAGAAAAATCTCATTATAGCAGGAGTCTGTACAATGAATCACCTTTCTTCTCCTCCCAGAAAAGTGAAATCCTTCGCTTTAAATGAAATGTTTTCTTCATCTCTCAGGAACTCACCAAGCAGACAGATCCCCACTGCCTATAAGAAAAGAATACCTAGTCTAAAATCTAATCATCTTGTCCAACTGCTTTAATATCATTTTAAAAATATATCTTACAGACTTACTCTATCCAGTCTGGCATCTATTCAGTATTTTCTAGCCTAATATCCTGCATGGGGTTCTGATTATTGCAGGGACAGAGAACAAAGAAACTGTGGCCAGGAAGTCATCAGATAGAGCAGCCCTATCTTCTTTTTTAGGGGGATTTAATGCCATCAGTACTTATGGAACTGTGGAATTATTTGCTGCAAGAAAAGAATCAAAATCATGGTGGTGAGCAAAAATAGACACAGAAGAGGTAGACAAAGATTCTGCAGGGTTGATAAGCTCAATTCCCAATAAATCCTCCTGAGCTTGTTTAGATTAGTGGTTCAAGCTGACTGATCTGCCAGGAATGAATGGGGCTGGTAGGAAAAGTAATACATCTGAATCTGTCTAAAACTCCTTGGGAATTTAACCTGTGCCTGTGACATCTTTTTCACTTGAAGGGTTCACCCCCATGAATCCTTACTTTAGAATTATTGAATAACTTAATTTCTTTTAAAAGATCCGAGCGCTGTGCTGTCCTCTCCCCAGTAAAGATTTCACACTAGGAATGTCATAAAATCCAACTCTTATCTAGCAGGTTTCATCCCTAGATCTCAGAGTGCATCCCAAAGAAAAGCAAATAACATTAGACCCCTTTTGCAGGAAAAAAAAGCTGAGGATCAGTGAATTGGACTAGGATGCCATGGCAGGGCAATAACCCAGGCAGGCTCCCCACAATTCTGCTCACGTTGGCTAGAACAGTGTCCTGGATGGAAGCTACAGTTTCTATTATAACATTACTTTCTTTAAGATGCACTGTTCAAACCAGCAGAGGCAAACGGGCAATGCCTGCAGCATTTACCGTGGAAAGAGGGAAATTAGGAAAGCGAGAATTTGCCAAGCATCATCCAAGGTTTTTGAAGGCAGTTACCAAGGTGAAAGTCTTTTTTCTAATCTTTTAATCAAAATTCTGCCATCAGCCTCTAGCCTCGTGGTGGTTTCTATTCTGTTTTGGGGAGTTTTCCTTATCTGAGGGGGTTTTTTTTTGTTTGTTTGTTTTTTTTAGTGGTTGGCTTGTTTGTTTTCCCCTCTTCCTTTGCCTTGTCACTGCCCTGTTATTCCTAGCGGGGTTGTCTTTCCTTGGAGAACTTGTAAATGTTTGGCTTTCACTTACCCAACACCCACTTCATGATCAGCAGTTCTGTCCATGAAAACTGAGTGGTTTTGACTCGAAATATTTGTTTGGGGTGATCTGTGATGGTCTCGTTGGGGAGGTTTTTGACTCCTTCGAAGCGATCTGAAGCGTTCACCACTAAGAGCCCAAGGAAGATGGTGAAAGAAACTGCGTGTGCCACAAACTTCATGAAGGGACTTCGGAGGGTCCTTCCCAACTGCAACGGAACATAGAAAACACACAAGATGTTATTATTTTTTAATTTATCCACCTCCTGCAAGCTTTTTGCTACAAAAACTTGAATATTATTACATTCATATATGTGAAGATTTGAATTTTTTTTCCTGTAAAATTCTCTACCTTTTGCCCAAGGTGAAAAGGATTAAGAAATTAATTCTGGATCATTAACTAAAGGGGGGTTAGATCTGTTCAGGTGGTTATTTGCTATTACTAGACATTGGGCATTGGATAATTTTTTATTTTACATGGCTCCTTTAAAGCCACGGGCAACATCTAATTGCCCTGGCCATATGGTGAGTGGAAAATGAAGAGACAGGACATTTATACGAGAGACATATTTATTTGTATATGTGTTATATAAATGCACTCATGTGTCAACAGAAATCCTAATGATGGACCCAATTCTCACCCTTAAATCACTGTTATATATTAGAGCCTTTTATTAGTGGTGAATTCTTGGGTCATTATCAATGTGTAAGAAATAACCTTCTGTTTAAATATTCTCTGGTAATGCTTTTAATATGCTTAGCTATGATAATGTCCTCTCCTAATCACTGCAAAAGCTGGGCACTCGCTCCCCAGAACACAGGGATTTATTTCAAGACATTAAGCCAAGAACCAGAGCGGGCTTCACTAGAGATAATATTTGTTCCATTTCTCTTGAAAGGCTTTCTTTGTTAACAAATTTAGATACCACTCTTTTGATTTTACGTTTTCTGTGAACTAAAAATACATTATTCCAGAAAGTTGTCAGAGTATATCACTCCTTGATTCATTCCCCTCAGTGGTGAGGTATCACCTATTTTTTCTTAATATCTACTAACTCGATCATAAAACTTCATAGGAAATCTGAAAAAAAAGCCTGAGAAAGGAAATTCCTTGTGTTTTCATTTGTCTATAATAGTAGATTAGTTGAAAGGAGCCCAGGTCTCTGGTCATTGAAGAACAGGAAATGTTTTAAAAGTAGAGCTCTTGTTCTATTTTTGGGCAACAGACTGTGAAATTTTTCTATTCAATCTCTCGTCTTCTCTTTTGATCACCAATGAAAGAGGTTTTGGAGACCAACCTAAAAAGCAACAGTTCATTTCAGAGTCATGGCCTCCAGGAGCTGGGTGAGTCAACATGGACATTTCAGGACAGGACAGGCTTAAAATTCATGGGTCTCATCACCAGTTTGTGCATCCAGACGTGAATGAATGACTGGCACTAAAATCGGTTTTAGTAAAGACAGTTCTGTGCAACTGAGTGCAAAGTAACACTCCAGTCAGTATCATTTACCAGCCTTTGGAAGGTGGTGTTTGGGATGGTACATTCTCGCCCTACAGAGAATTATCCAAGACAATTTGCTGTTCGGGAGGAAACATTCCTTGCTAAGATACATCAGGGATTATTTTGAGATAGGAATCCTTCTCTTATCTTATGTAAAAGTGCAGAATTGGATCATCTTAGGAATATGATGCACAGTAATATTGGTGAGGACAGCTCCTATAAACAGGATTCCACATTAGAGATTTCCTTCATTTTTCTCACTGCCTTAGTCCAGGAATTAATCCCTAACTCATGTCTGGGCATCTGTGTGTCTCTTAAGACAGGCCTGACTTGAGGTAAGTTAAATATCTTAATTGATTGGTACTATGGAAAAATGATCTCATTACCCAGTTGTGCAGCAAGATTGTTTCCATCAGTTAAAACCAAACACTTGCAAAATCGACCCAGAGCATCCCCCACAAATCTGCCCCCAAAATCCCATCCTTTCCCTGGATATGCTGCCTGTGGAATTTTCTGGAATACCACAGCGAGAGGATCCAGAGCTCACGGATCAAATCCCAGCCCTGGAGCTTAATAATGATGATTTTGGGGGAGGTACCAATTCACAGGGTGGGGAAAAATGCGTTTGTTATTCAGTTATTTCTATCACAATCAAAAATCAAGACCCCATTGTTCTCATCAAGGCAAATCTCTGCGTTAGAAACAATCCCTGCCTGAAAGGCATTTCAGTTGGACTCTGCTAGAGGTTACCTGTGGTTTTTCACTGCCTAAGGTGGGGTGAGAAGAAAGGAGCATTGAAAAGTGAGAATGCATGAAAGGTTTAGGGTAATGAAATCAAAGCTGATGAAAAGTTAAATCACCCCCTCCATTTTGAATTTCAATAAACCTACCTCAATAAATCAAATACAAATAACTCTCAAGAATTCCTTTTTTTCTGCCGTAAAAACATTTTATGTTTAATTTTTCCCCTCTTGGTTTTTATGCTTTTCATTTAAATCCTCCACTTATTTCTAGTCTAATTGTTCTTCCCACCTATTGCTATATTCAAATGTGACCTCTGCAATTCTGAGAATGCAGCACAAATATTGATGTTGGCAATACAATTCAACACATTCAACAGAGTGAAGGAAATTAAACAGCTTCATAAATCCCTGCTAGACTGGAGTCTGCCATAAGGGAACCAAGGTGGTAACTCCATACAATAATTCCCTTTACAGCCCAGGCACTTCTCTGGAGCCCTGTCTAGGATTCCTGAAAGGTAAAGGGGTCTGTGTCGATGCAAAGCTCGAGGAGATGAAGTTACATTCTCAATTTCTCTAAGAAAAACTACTTTTCTTGGTGCTATTTTGGAGGAGACCGAGCCTTAAACGTGTTTTATTATCTCAGGCTGTTTTTCTGACTGCAGTAACATAAATCTTTCAAATTATAGTCTTTGCTTAATATCCATTCATAGATCTATAATTTTTTGGGCTGGACAACTTTAGGAGGGAGTCCTCACTGGTTTTTAGAGGAAATAGGAGGAGGTGCTAAACCCACAAACTCAGAGAGAAGAGGGAAAGGGAAAAAAGGAGACTTGGAAAAAGGAGGAGCTTGCAACAAAAAATACATGAAAGTAACAAGAGTTTAAACGTCACTAAAAGGACAACAAGAATCTTCTCCTTTAGTTATTTCCAATTTTGGTGGCTCTTTATTCTTCACCCCACTCCTGTCTTATCTCCTATCCATCTCTTGTTCCTAATTTTTATTTGGCACCCACTGCCTCACCCTCTTTCCCCACCACCCCACCTCTTTTAAAGCTCAAACTCCAGCCACATCTCTCAAGCAACACCTCGAGCTTGCTCTGCCCTGGAGACAACCTTAGAGGAGTCCCTTCCCAACAGCGTTACCAACAAATACGCAACCTCATTCCAGGTCCTGGAACGACCAGAAAGCCCCTGTCCCTTCCTGAGCTCGTACCTTGCTGCAGGGAGCGATCCAGTAGGCGATGGCCAGGAAGGGCAGGCCAATGGAGACTCCGAAGACAGCCAAGAACTTCACAGCTATGGATTGCTGCCGGAGGCCTGAGAGGTTCTCGTACCACATGGTGAGCAGCTGCTGCTGGCAGTTGGGGTGAGCGACAAACTGTGAGGGAAACACAAATGAAGGCGTCAGGGCCACTGTCTGAAGGGAAGGAGATGCCATGAACTTGCCCAGGGAACAAGACAGGGCGTCGCAAACCAGGCACAGCAAACCCAAGGTACTGGCAGAACACGTTTCACTTCTCCTTGTCTTCTCTAGAGGAAAGATAGTTTTTAATGATTAAAAAGCACAATGTCTAGGCCAAACCCCCAAATTTATTGGCAGACAGTAGAGCGAGTTGGGGTGATACGGTCTGCACTGAGATCCACAAAAGAAAGAGGTTCTTGGAGGTGAAGCCAAATAAAACCTGGGCTGACTTGCCAAGGACACAGGCCATTGGCATGGCAGGTTAACACAGCACTAATAACATATTGTTCTGTTCACTTCACAGAGACCAAAAGCAAACCAACCCGCAGGGTTCTCCTGTAAATTAGATCTGACCAGTATTTTACTACTTTAAGTGCTTTATGTCACAGTAGCTTTCAAAAAACATCCTTTACTGATTGGAGGAAAAGACTCATTTAAAAGCAGACTGAAAAGCTGTGGTGCTCTGGTACAGAAAGTACCTGTTTTGTACCCTGGAACTGAGACTATTCCTCAGTTTATTGTTCAGAGGTAAAAGAAAAGGCAGCAGCAGACAAGCGAAAAGGGCAATTTCTTAACTGCAAAATTACAGCACCACCAGATCCCACGTAACAGTTGCATAAGAAAACATTGAACTTCTTTATTTTATGTTGTCCTTCAAGGTGATTGAATTTAGAATGTGACTACCCTTAATCACAAAGAAAGATAATTAAAAGGCAAAATAACTGAAAGAAAAGATGAAAAATAAATATGTTGCTAATTGCATTGGCAGAGCTGAGGGTTCCATTTATTAGTTCAGGGGCTGAATAAATGTTCCTGGGAGGGAAATGTGAAATACTGCACTATTTCAAGGAGCAGAACTTTCTGGAGGTGAAGGGGAGGATGAAAGGGGTCAAGAGAGAAAGGAAGGAGGAAAGAAGAAGGTACTGAGGGCTTGGTGACCACCCCTTGCCCTGTGTCTGTCCTTAAAGCTCCACCAGCTGGGAGGTTTCTGCTGGCACTCGTAGTTTTGTTGCGACTGAAAAGGAGAAAAACCCTAACTGTGCTTTCATCTTCACTATCTGTGAACTTCATGGACTCTTTTTGACATGTTTGCATAGTAACAAAACCATTAAAAGTGAGTTTAAATGATCAGTTCATCACGGGTGCAGAATGAAATACAGCGGCACAGTAATTAGGGGTGCTGTGGAATAGCACTTTTCCTTCATTAATAGCACAGGAGCAGCTATTCAAAATGTGCTTCTTCAGATGAAATAGGCTTTGGGGTCTGCATTTCTCAAAATAAAAATCAAGAAAAAAAAGGCAAGTAAGACTTTACTCCTTCCTCTGAATAAGTCAAAGAGAAGGAAGAAATTTGATAGGTACTTTTGACCTCCTTTGTCTTTAGAATTTTTTCCTGGCAATATGAACATTTTCATCTGCTCTCTTTTAAGCTGCTTTAAAAAAAAAAAACCAAAAATGAGAAAGCTTTCAAAAAGGATAATTGTAAATCCTGAGTTGTAGTCCTGAGCATTTAAAGTTTAATGCTGAGGTGCTGAGAGCAGCATCACAGCAGCATTTCCTAAGGCCCGGCGTGTATGTTTGTGCCAATGCACAGAGAGATGAAGCGGGAGGAACCTCGACAGAGAACGGAACCCTCTTGTAAATTTTGTTTTCAGATATGAAGAATTCAACAACAATTGTAGCAACTCATGGAAAGGAAGGAAAACGACAGTGGTAGATGTGCAGCCTCGTGAAATGAAGGGCCCAAACAACATCCAGGCTTCCTCCTCTTGCAATTGCCCGTTGCATTATGAGAATTGATTCAGACAAAGAAATTCAGTTGTCCTTGGCAATGAGACAGTCAGAGACTTCGGCTGGTTGGCATTTCAGAGAATTCATCGGACGTTTTCATCTGTTCATTTTTTTCCCTTTGTCTGGGAGCAGCCGCAATGAAAATACAAATATAGGAAAATTGAGAAGGAATTGCCATAAAAGCCAGTTCAGTGGAACAATTTCGTTTGTACGAGGCGATAAAGACGGGCAGCACGCCACAGAGCCTCGCTGGTGCTCATCTGCCTCCGATTACTGCGAAACTGAGGGCAGAGTAAGACAAGGATAAGAGAGATCAGAGCATCAGTGGGTTTTGGTCTGTGATTTGCTTACAGCAGGCAGTGGAGGTTTTCATTCTGCTCGCTCCGTCCGACATCGGGGACACACACAGTGACCCCCAGACACTGCCAGCCCTCCCTCCAGCAGCACCTCCGAACCTGAGCCCACATCTCCTCAGAGATGCTGCAGAGCCATTTCCCTCCCTCTCCACCCCGGCAATGGGCGCTGGCACCGAGGCAAAGATTGCACTAATGCTTTGCTTGGGGACTTGGGCACGGAGAGGAGCAGAGCTTGAGACAAAAGCTTCGAAGTGCAATGACAAATGGTGATGTGCGATATTGAATTTCAGAGGGCTGAATGCTGCAGTGCTTTTTCAGTGCTCCCATTCAATGCTCTTTTCCTTTCTTCAGTACTGGAAAGTGAGGCTGGGGGCCTTTTAGGGACAAACTGGGGATGCTCCTGCGCTGCATCCCAGAGGATGAGAAAGGCACAAAGTGTCGCAACGAGAGTGGTGCGACCAAGGCTGTGCTGAAGGGTGAGATATCTCTGGTTGAAATGGAAGCACTGGCAGTGCAGGGGATTGCCTGGCTTCAAAAGCAGCAATTTAAAAGCATTAAGTGCTTTATCTCATGGGCAGAGTGAGTCCCCTCCAAGCTGATAAAGGTAATGCATCGAGATCTGGGAGCTCAAGTGAATGTTCTCCAGAGCTTCTGTGTTCAGAAACCACAGTGGGAGCTGTTCTGCTCCCATGGCACTGGAACCCCAGTAGATGGCACTGGTTTTTCCTAATACCTCTCTGATTTAGGGAGGAAATTGTATTTCCCTCCAGCCTATCAGTCACACAGCTTTTTAAGTTAGAAAAAGGCTAAAAATATATATATGTAATAAAATCACACGTCAAAATGAAGAGCCAGCTCAAATAATGAAGCTGCCAAAGCAGCATTTTTGAGAGGCACTGAAAGACTCAGGAAAGACACCTCCAAAAGCCCCAGTCCTGTGCTACAGGGAATTAAATGAGAGAGAGGAATATTTCTCTGGAATATGGAAAACAGACTCTGAAAGCCTTCAGTGGGAATTGGAAGGGCCCAAAGGAACCCTTTCACACGTAGAAACAGAACCACTGTGGGCACCGCATTGAGCAATAACTTTTCCACATTGCCATCTAATTTGATGTCAAACAGCTCTTTCTGGCAGCTGAGCACGAGCTGCACTGTGGAAAAGCACTTCACAGCTCTCATTTTTTCCTCAACAAACCTATTCAAAAAGGCAGGACTTTCACTATACAGATGATAAAGCACCTGAATATCTCAATAAATGGGCAGGAAATTCCTGCTGATGGAAAACACTGTAATAGAAAGACTTTCTTTATATTTTCTATTATATTGGACAGAGAAAGAGTCCGTGAGGAGGAGCCTGGTCACTTCTGCTGGTCAGCGTTATCACTGGGTTGCCAGTGGTTGGGCACGGTTTAAACACCCTACCCAAAACCCCTCATGGTCCCTGTCTTAAGGCCATCTCTCCTATCCTGTGGCACATAAAAGATAAGCTACAGCCAGGGGAAAAAAATCAGCAGGAAATTCTTGAGGGTCAGGCAATGCTCACATAGCAAGCAGGAAAAAAAGAGAAAGAGAAGGAAGAGAAATCTCTACCTTAGAAAAATGATGTCAGCAGAAATAAGGGAACTTATGCAAGACAGATAAAGGACAGAGGTCAGCCACAGATGATTGGAATTAATCCTACAGATAGAAACCAGTACCTCTTTTATTACTGAAATAATTCTAATGCCCTTAAAAGTACTGAAATCTACCCCCACTGAGGCAAAAGAATTAACCACTCTGACAGGATCATCTTCCTTTGCTAATGCACCCTACCCTGACCAGCCAGGGGCTGAGGTAGGAAGGAAACACTCATCAGTGAAGCAGGGAAAGCAGTTTAAAAACCTTCATCTCAGAAGTAACAAAGCAAAGCTGTGACTGGAATGCCCTGAGGTGCTCCTGTTGTGTCCTCTCAGCTTGTCCCTTCCTTCCAGCCTCGGTGTATTCACTCCCTGAGTGAGAACTGGGAAGGAGCTGCATAAATAGACTTTCAGCAGAACATTGGTGATGTCAAGAGACACTGGCAGGGGCAGGGATGAGCCGTTTCTCTTTCCATCATGTAGCTGCATTCATGCCCTTCAAACAACCTTGCTGGCTTCATTATTAAACATTTACCTTTTGATGGAGCTCCTCAGTTCTGCGAGCCTACAGTGATAACACATTTGAGACTGCAGCACCAGCTCACAGGAATCCTGGATTGGGATGCTTCAAAAGCCAGAGATCTGAGGGGAAAATGCTGAAACCCTTGGGATGACTCATTTGAGCGAGTCAAATTACAGGCCAAAATGAGAGGCAGCAAGTGGATTGTATACGTGGCTTTTTCTATTTTGCCATCACAGGAGGGTTGGAAGTGGATGATCTTTAAGGTCCCTTCCAAGCCGAACCATTCTGTGACTGTGTGTTGCCAGGAGCAGAAGAGCAGTGCTCCCACAGGGATGGGAAAAGCCAGGGGGGATCTGAACCACACATAACGTTCTCTGGGAAGGTGAAAGTACAGAAGCAGAGATTTCTTGACACAGTTCCTGGGCGAACACAACCTTTCCCAGCAGGACCAAAGGCAGTCCTGAGCTGGAAGGTGACTTGGGGTTTCCTTGGCAGCTGTGCTTGAGCAAAACCAGAGGCAGGAAGGGAGGCAAAGCTGGGAAAGTGCCCTGTTTCTCCCAGTGAAACCTTCACCAAAAGAAAGATGAGATCCTCCTTTTCCAGCAGGTCGCTGAAGATGCTGTGGGAGTATCAGCAAACGTCAGCTGGGAGGGAAGGAACTCAGGGGAAAGGTCAAAGTAGGACATTACTGCTCTTCCCCTGAAGGGTGAAAAACATACTCCCATTTCAGCAAAGAGGATCGGATTAATTAAAGGTAAACACGTGTCAACATACAAATGACAGAGACAAAAATCAATGGAAGTATTAAAACAAAATTTCTTTGCTTTCGTGTCACTTTTCAAGGTTCCTTTGATATTTTAAGCATTTTTAAGACTTGAAGCCTAAATAAAGAATCTGAATTTATACTGAATAAAACACTTCTCCTGACCTGAAACATACTTTTTTTTTTCGGGGGGAGGGGGGGGAAGGACAAAGGTAGAAAACATGTCAAAACAGTTTTTTAACCCAGTAAAAGCCCCATCTCTTGCAGAGTTGTTTCACCTGCTGCAGAGCAGAAGACAGAGCTCAGTGGGAATTACTGAAGCTACAGGAAACCCAGCACAGGAGAAAACCAGCACAAGCCTTTGCTTATCTTCACCTTGTACTCTGCTCCCTGAACCTCCAAGTGAACAAAGAGCCCTTTGTTTTGTAGAGACTGTTCTGAGACACCTTAGCAGAGACACTTGGGATATCATATATGACATTGTGTATTTATCTCGGGCTCTGCAGAATGAATAGGATTTGCATTCAGCAAACGCTTGTGCCAATAAATTGTGACAGCTGGGGCTGTCCCAGTGTAAACAAGGCTGGAACTTGTCTCACTGTTGTGGCTGGTAAGAGGGGCAAGTAAAACTGGGAAGTTCAGGAAAGAAGTAGAAAAGTACTTGCCCCTACTGTCAATGACTTAAAAATACTAAGTTCCATTCCAATTACACATGTTGTGCCCCCAGGACCTTTTCACAAGTAAACCTGCTTTAATTTTTTACTCATCCATCCATGGCCACAGTCCCACTTCGAAAAACTTTGCACCAGTGTAACCTCACAAGGGAGAGTAAAAGCAGGAGCAAATTCCTTCATCCAGATGCAAAAGAAAGAGTTTCGTGGAGGAAACAAAAATTCAATTGATCAAGACTTGTTTCAGTGGGACCTGACCATTGCACAGAAGGAAACTCTACATGACTAAAGGCCCTGTGAGATGCTGCTGCAGCCAGAGAACCTGAAGGGGGAAACATCCCTGCCGCTCTCCCTCTGGCCCTGGGGTTCATTTGACTGGCTAATGGCATCACGCAAATATTCATGAGGTTCTTGCTCAGCCTTTGGATGAGCTTTCTGACAGGCTCGGTGAATATTCAGCCCTACTGTCTGCAGTCCCACCTCAGCCTGTATAAACCTGGCAGCAAAGGGAAAAGCTTTGTATTTGTAAGCAGGGCTCAGATGAGCTGGCATTATCAGGGAGAAAAAACCCAACTAATTGTGTAACTTTAGTTTCTGAGTTATTTTTAAGGCATAAACCCAGAGGTATTTAGTACAGTTTTAGTAATAAATTACACCTTTTATAAAACCTTTCACATGTATCCTTCTGAACTGAACTATTGTTCTTGTTAGAGCCGTTTGACAGCTGGTAAATACATCAAATCCCAGGATACTCACACATTTCCCCGGTTTTATTGAAATCCAATATCTGGATCCACTTGCTGGTTGACCTGAGTTAGCCAGTACAAAATTCTAATTTGGAGCACTTAAAACCTTCACATGGCTCCAGTTCACAAGCACATCTCTTTCCTGTGACTCGTTCTGCTCTAGAAAACTGTTGTTTGGGATAGATCTGCTCTCTGTGAGCTAAACCAGCACATTAGCAGGGTTGGGATGCCACTTTGCAAAGGTGACAAGAAGACCGAGCCAAGGCACAGAAGGTCATCCCAGCACCCCAGTGTTTGAGTCATTGTCCCAAACCCCCCGTGTGGCTCAGCCCTGTAAAGGGGACAGGATGGTCCCATTAGGATGAGCAAGGTGGATGGAAACGGGCTTTGCCCAGGCACCCGATTGTTAAACAGGCACAACATAAAACCCAATAAAAATTAATTAATCTAATAGAAAACAAAAATAACAGGGTAAATGAAACTGCCAAGACCATTGCAAATGCAATTTGCCTATTGACACAAATGGTCCTGGGTGCTGAGTGAAAAGGCAAGATTAATAATCCTCCTAAAGGTGGAAGGAACAGAGAGGGACTTCTGTTGTCCTTCTGTGAGCTGAAGTGTGATGTATTTCAGGGGTCTAACTGAAAAATGTAGAGTTCACCCAAGTTCTTTAACTGCTTCACTTTAAACCTTGTTCTGCCTGAAGTTTCTTGATAATTTGATTTCCCTGAGACCAGGATGGGGCTCTTTTTTGTGCTCAGCATTCTTCTGCAGGGTCATGAATAAGGTGGTTGGCTCTTTGGAAAACTTCAGTTTGAAACCCTAGTGGGCTGCATGTTTTCTGAAGAGATTTATTGTTAATGTCTGATTTCTCCTCTCTTTACATGTATGAATAAATCTTATCACTGAATTATTTATCTGAAAATAAGCAACTGAATTGCAAGTCCCAGCCTTTAACATTCCAGGATTTTCATATCTGTGCAAAAGCAAACCCATTTGAAAAATCCATATTATTGAATTATTCATCTGAAAAAATGCCACAATAAGAAACTACCGAACAACAATTTCCCCTTGGTATCTAAAAAACAATCACAGAAGGAGAAATTTAAAATTCCATAGTTTCTTCCTCTCCCAGGAGAGCCAGGAACTATTTTTCCCTTGGCTACATGGTGGAGAAACTGGGCTGTGCTCAAGCTCAGATGCCCCCAGTGTGGATCCTTCACTCCCAGCAGAGCTGGAGGATATCCATGCAGACAGCCAAATTTGAAACCCACTTGGGAAAATAACAGCTATAAATAAATAAATAAACCCCTCAATAACTGGAAATACTGAATGTGTTTTGTTTTTTTTTTTTTACTCATCCATATCTGACTTCCCATCCCAAATGAACATTTCCAGCTCTATTGCCTAAGGGGAGATAGACAAAGTCAAAATTGGAGTCAACTAAGGTCAGGTTTGTAGCAAGCTGTATTAATTGCTCTCCTCTAAGAGAATTTTATAATTAATAAAGGTAGTTTTAAGTAATTTCACCTGTGATGTAAATCCATGCAATGAGTTTGATACGTTCCCATGCTCACTTGTCAGTATCCTGATGGACATCTAAGGCCCTGTGACATTTTGCAAATGAAAATAATTAAGTCTGCATATTACAGTAAATTGGGAATATTGCAAACACCATCCAGGATGGAGAAATGATTCACTTAAGCCTTAAGAGGATGGATGTATGGGCAGGAAATAACAAAATGAGATTCATTCACGGAAAAGAAAAAAATTAAAACATCTGGGCAAGAGGAAATAATCAGAGTCACAGATTTTAGTGGGAGGAAGGAACCTTGCTAATGAAATACTCAGAGATATAGAAACGCTTTTGGGGAGGAAGGGAAGCGACTCCTTCCCTTTCCAATCTCTGACAAAACATCTGTAACAGGCAGTTGGAAATGTAAGAATAAAAATTACACGGATAAAGAGCCCAGAATGACTAAGAGTCCAGAATGACCACCTTGTTTCCACTGCTCACTCAGGCATTACACTGATTCTTACAGGATCAACTGCCTCTCCAGGGGTGGAAATGAGAGACACTTTTCTACCCCCACCACTGTCCAAACCATCAATGACTCCAAGGATAAGTGCATCCTGCGAGCCCACCACGGTGCAGGGCACAGACTCATCCCTTGCTCTCCAAAGGGGGAAGGGTCAGAACTTCTCCTGCCTGGGCTTCTCCTGCCCCAGAAATGCTCCCCGTGAGCCCCCATCCAGTGGTGAGAGGGACCCTGGAAGGCATTTCTTGCCCAGGGTAAAAGCCCCTGCTCTGGGTCAGTGAATGGGGAGCACAGGTTGTTGCAGCAGTTGGTGAGAGCTGGGACTTTTTATGCCCTTCAGCATCTGAGTGAGGTGACCAAGGCAGTGAAAAGTTATAATCTAATGCAGCCATGAGTATTCTGTTCAGAGCATCCTCCATATGTTAATTATTAATAACATAGTTATGAGAAAAGTTCCTGTTCCAGCTCTCTGTTAAATAGGATTTGCACAGCCATCTGGTGTTCTGTTTAATTCTTATTTTTTTTTTTCCAACTCAATTTGTGCATCTTACTGTTAATTAAATTAAAACTCGTGAAAGAGAGAGGTGCTCTAGCTTTGTGGTGGGTACGAGCTGAGCTGCTGAGGATACAGAGGTGGGCACTCAACATCTGGATTAAGAGAACACAGCACCAGTGGTTCTGTCACTGGGGAAGAAGGAAAAGGAACGTCACCTCCAGCAGAGAGGCAGCAGCTTTACACCTAAAGGTAAATGTTGACACACGAGCCCCCTGCCAAGATTAAAGGGGCACAAGAAAGGATCACAGAGGCACAGAGTACGTTCTGTAGGTTTTAGGAGAGCAAACACGAAGGCCTCTGTACGGCTGATACAGAGCAGAAAAATGGCTTTGCTGTGGGACACCACAACCTTCATTTTCTCACATCTGGCTGTCCGAGGGTAGTCCCAGCCTCTGTATCTCCACCTCTCCAAGGTAGAAATAATACCCTGGCTTAATTAGGAATGAGTTCACCCACAGAGAAAACCCGTGCTACCCTTATGTTTGCAGTATCTGATTGAAAATAAAATCCTTTGACTGTTTCAAGAAAACAAGCCACATTACTATAAAATTTTCAGTCAAGAGCACAGTAAACTTTCAGATGTCCTAAGCCTGCATGAGGAGCCACTCACAATGCTCACGATCCTTGACCAGAACTTCAGCTTCGAAACTCCAGCCACTTTTGGTTGTAATCCACCCAAAACACCCAACCTAAATCATTCCTGCCTGGAGAACGCAAGAAAGCATCACTCAAGATCAAGGAAGATATCGTTGTCAATTTGCAACAGCCCCATAACATGGGCTAAAAGCCCATTTCTTGTAAAGAATCCAGGACTCAGTAAAGGCTTAAATGTTTGAAAATGGTTTGTGTTGCTCTTGACAAGCTGTTCCCATTTGAATACTCTTCAGGGAATAGTGAATCATTAAGACAGTTAATCTGAAGGGAAAAGTGCCTCTGGAAAACTTGAATAGAGGACATTTGAGTGATTTTTTTTTTTCCAAGAATCCTGGGGTACACAGTGATTATTTAGTTCTTTCAAAAAGTGTCGAGAATTACAGTAATACAGTATTGTTAAAGACCACTTTGTAAACTACGGTAGTTTTAGCTGCAAAATACATAACAGCAGAGTTTCTTAATTCTTCAATTACCTTTTATATAAAGTCCTGCAATTATATTAAGCC
Organism: Sclerurus mexicanus; assembly: GCA_013396755.1. Taxonomy (NCBI): domain Eukaryota; kingdom Metazoa; phylum Chordata; class Aves; order Passeriformes; family Furnariidae; genus Sclerurus; species Sclerurus mexicanus. The sequence continues at coordinate 2,067,336 of VWZF01004021.1, forward strand.
CTCAAATTTCTCACCATCATCTCATGTGCTAGTAGCAAACTTTGCAGAAAAAGCCCACGAAGAATATAGAGACAGACAAGTGACTGACAGGGAACTCTAATGGGAAGCACAAAGGGAAAAAAACATGCAGAGAAGGATCATTTAGGGCAAGGACAAGAACCTGTTGTAGGTACCAGTTGCATGTTTACTGGGTAAAGGAGGTAAAAAGGCTTCAGCCCCTTTTTAGCCCTGATGTGCAAACATGTTCTGCACCAACAGGGTGTTCCCAAAGCTGGGAATTTTCAAAGAGGGTTTGTCCTTCAAAACTAGAGGCACAAGAGCCACAGGGTGATGGTTGAGCTCCTCACTCTGCAGGTGTGATGTGCCCTGTACACACAAGGGAGCTGCAGCCTCTACCTCCAGCCACGTGGGACTTAGTGGGAAACAACTGCTGAAGTCAAAGTCAAGAAGATACTGTGTTGGGACCAAAATTAGAACTTAGAATGTGAAGTGCGTACATGGCATCGATTACACCCCTAAAGTTTCCAGGTGGGGAACACAGAAAGAAAAAAGACAAGAGATGACTTAAACCCACAAAACCCAACGTGTTTCAAGCTTCTGCTCTCTGCCTCCTCCTGTTCCCCACGGCCACTGGCCTGGAAGGGGGAGGAGAACCCCGTGGGGGCTGCGAGCTGGGCAGGGGGTGGGAGAAGCTGGTGGACCAGCTGCCACTGATAAAGGAAACCACCATTATTAGACACTGTGACTGCACTGCAGGAGGGCAATGAAGTAATAAAGAAGTTTAAAAGAACAAGGAATGTTTTAAAAGATTGTGCCAAGGCCTGATGAGACTCTACAGATGCAATTGCTCTCCTGCCTGAGGATGGAAGCCCTTGACATCTTTCTCAGGCACTGGAAATAAAAGTGTGATAAAATACAGACTGCAGCAGCAGCTGTAAAAGTAAAATCGTGGATATTAAATAATAATTTTCAATGTGTTTCATTGTTCTCTGCAAATTTTCACCAAAGGAAGCCTACTGAGGGTACTAATATAGAAATGTGAATTAAGAAGCTAATGGTAGAAATAGATTTTTTTTAAACAGTAAATATTTCTTATAACTTCACACGCAAGTGCAAATATTTAGTCTGGATACTTCCTTAATGACAAAACAACCTATAACTGCTAATAGGATTTGTATATATGAACCTAAATACCTCTGAGCTGACCAGAAAATTTACCATAACACCATGTCTTGGTTCAGCAAGGGTGATAAACATCAATCTGTTGTCGTGTCACTGCCAATAACCAAAGCCATTCATCTGAATGTGCCTCTGCCTCCCAAAAGTGGAACTATCCTACTTTTTAGCACTTCAATCCTCATCTTACACACAAACACATTCTGCCTGCTCAAAAGAACACGCTGACCTGAGAGTCAAATGTTCATGTTTATGTTCGAATTATTAGAATTAGTTTAACATTTGGTATTGGTGAGCAATGAGCTGCTGTGATTCGGAAGGGATGCTCAGCTTTCCTGGGCACAGGAAGATATTTAGACATAAAGAGATCATGTGCATGACCTCCCCTGGATGCTTTAGGTCAGTGTTCATGCATCACAGAAAGGTGCCCAGGGTAAGCAGCGGAGGGATGTTCCTTGCAAACCTGCTCAGCCAGGAGGGATGCGCTCAGAGCAGCACAGTGACCCCGGCTCATGGCCTTGATATCTAAAGGATGGCCCAAGTATTTCGAAGAATAAATGAGCAAAATGGCACGGAAGGCTTCACACATTGTGACCAATGTCCTGATGGTTCCCAGGCCATGGATCACTGAGGACTGTTCCCTGATGAGGTGCTGTGTCTTTTAATGAGTTCATTTTCCCAAAGAACCAGAGCAAGGTTGGCTCCTGTTACCAAAGCAGCAGCTCAATGACCAGACTTAACCCAGCTCTAACTAAGAGTGAACCGAGATGTTCCACTCACTTTTGGTGGAGGGACAATGCAGAGACACAACATCTTAGGAGAAACTTTGGTTCCATGCTACATGCTCCTGCATGAAAGCATTGAACTTCAAATAGGAGTTTTAAGACTCTCTTTAATGCATGGTTTTCATAACAGGAAAAGACCTTCTCCAGCCAGCACAGCAGCACAGTGAAGAGGCAAAGGGAAGCAGGTGGTGGCTTTGGGAGGGGAAAGGGAGAGCAGATGTTAGCTTGAAAATTTGGAACGCTCTCAGTCCCATAGCAGGAGCCCAGTTTCTATCAGTGCACATTGTAGGAGCAATTAATTGGGACCACCCAGGCCTGGAATTTGCCAGAATAAAATTTTCCATTCACACGACCCACTTCCGTGAGGCTGAATAGTTGTTTTAAATGTTTCTGGAAGTATCTTTTTTTTTTTCTTTCCACTTTTCAAATAACCTTCTCAATATCAAACAATGCGAGAAAAAGCAAACCAAGCCACAGAATGCTAAAAATCCTAAGGGTAGTCCTGGTGCCACTGAGTTCTGCCTCTCACTTGTTGTTTTTCAGGTGGCACCAAGGAAGCATAAGTTAGATGCAAAGGGTATTTAGCAGAGACACAAAGGCAGAGCTTACCTTTTTCACCTCGTATTTGATGGCAAGTTTGATCCTGCTGAGGCTGGGCCGGTGGTGCTCAGGGCACAGGTGGATGTTGACATCTCCATTCAGAATGGCCTCCACCTCTTCAGTGTCTCTGCACAAGTCCAGCACGCCCACCACAAAGTCCTTGCATTGCATAGATAACTTCCGATAGTCGTTCTGGGGGGAAACAGAGAACCCAGTCACTGAACGGTTTAATTAATTATTTAATTGGGCACCTGGCACTGTGAAAATGAAAAAAAAAATAAATTTAAACATGAGCAAAGTTGCTTCTGCAAAACTACTGGCTGGGAGAGTAAGAAAGTGCTTGATTTCACCCAGCTTGTTGGTGGCTTTTCACAGATGGCCACGAACTCCTCCAGGCTGAATGAGCAATGTCTCTACCAGCACAGTTTGCATCACAATAAAACTAGTTTGAGGGAACAAGTAAATAATTTCTAGGAAAATTTTGATTTTAAGCAATCAAATAATCTCTCCTCTCTGCGTGGCACATCTCTAGGAATGTAAAATTATGGCCAAAAAAGAAAATGTCCTGCTAACTAGTTAAAATATACAGCAAATTTTTCAGTTTAGGTCCTTTCCTAGTAATTCTTTCTTTAGTAACTTCCAAGAAGCTTCAGACTGCTGCAGCAAGCTGGAGCATCAGATGTGTTCAAAGGAGTTATATAGCTGTAATACCAATTTCAACCTTAAATTTATTACCTTAGAATTTGGTTAAACAGCCCCAAAAGAGCACCCAGAGAATCTTCCTGTCACAACATTCTCCAGGAAATGGGACTGCAGAAACTCAACACGGAATAATTTCACCTTGCAAACCCAAACCACACTCATGGGAGCAGAGATAGTATGGAATGGATTTGACAGAGGGGCTAGAAGAGCATTCACTGCCTTAATTTAAAGTGTGACTGGTTTTCACATGCTGGCACTCAAAAGAGGAAAGTGCCAACATCTGAGTAAATGCTGTAAATTAGAGCACAATTAAGGCTACCGCTAATATCCTAACAGAATGCTGATATAAAGGCTCAGTGCAACAAACAGAAATAATAAACATAAGACAAGCTCTTACTGACTACAGAGATCTTTTCAAATTAGGTTTGATGAGTTGATTAAATTCAGCAGCTTATCTAATTAAGCCAGCAGCCAAAAAAAGAAGATAGTTCAACCTGGCTTTGATGAAATGATAAGGATAACCTGGCTTTGTGCTTCTATCTTTTCTAGATTATTAATTCTACCATTTATACATAGCAACATATTAGCCTTTGTGGTGAGACAGAGATCTCAAAGCACTGTGCAAGCCTTGTTAATTAGGTGGAGCAGCACTGTGTAAAATATGATGTCATTAGAGGTGACTGAGCTTCTTGGGACAGTTTTCCCCCTTCAGAACAGAGGTGCTCTTGATAATGCATTTTTCAATGAGTTGGTTTGATGACTTTGTCATAGGTTTGAGGTTCCATCTGCTCTGTGGGGGTGTGTCCCAGCTTTGCTTTCTGTGCTGTCCTGCTTGCTGCAGGCTGGGAAGAGCTGGTTCCAAGGGCACAGGACAATTGAGCGGTCACAAGGAACCAACCCCACCCCAGGGCTGGATTAGGGTTCTGCAGAAAAGGGAAGATGCTGTTTCTGATCGGGGTTTAGGAGAAGGGGCTGAGGAGGAGAGCTGGGGAATTGCATGTTCTTCAGTGCTGAGACCTCTGCCAGGTGAAACTTGTGTGTTTGCATCCTCTTTCCTGGCAAAAGAGACCTGTGTTCCCTTTCCATCTTTGAGTGCTGTAATCAGACTGGCTGTTCTAATTGTGTTATTAATGGCGATCAGCAAATCTTCATTAAAAGGATAAATAAGAGAACAACAAGTGGATCTTCACCCAGGTGAATGCAGAAATGGGGGCACCAAGGCTTCTGTAAATGTGCCAAGTTAGTGCACTAACATTTAAGACGTCCTTGTGGTTCAGGCAGAAAATGATGGTACATTTACATCTAAATCTGCTCCCTGAACGTTTTTGTGGAGACAGGGTTTGCAGAGGGAATGTTTTCAAATATGGGGTGAAGCGAGGTCTGAAATGTAAATGAAAGACAGATTGTACTTTCTGGCTTCAAAGTGCTCCTCTCGAATCAATTCCATGCTTTAATCTTGCCCACACCAAGATGAATTTCAATAAATACAAAGCCTGCCTGTTCACTGGGAGAACAGATGACCAAACAGGAATATCAGCCTCAAAACAACTACAAGAATTGTGAAGGACAGCAAATACAGACAGATCTGAAAATAAATGCAGGCTGTGAATGAAATGCCTCCCTGCCACAGGTAATGGAGATGTTTAATTAGCTCAGCAGGTTTAAAAAAACAACAACAAACAAGTTTGGGAACTGAGCTGAGCTTTAATACCATTCTCTGTGCACTGTTTGCAAACTCCACACGCCTATCTCTTAACCAGCACCTTTCAGGTCGTTCTCACCACCACTTGCACATCATCTGCCCAACTAGTTTGTATTAGCTCAGGTTACTTTTCCTCCTTCTTTCAGGAAAGCAGTTTAGTTAACAACTAGGAAATTGCTTCTAAAGCACCTGTAAAGGGCACGTTCCCAAACTCCATCAAGACCCAGCTTTATTCACATCTCCAAGCCTAATGTTTTCACTGGTTCTGTACATTTGCAGAGACTCTGAATGATTCCCCATTCAACTTTTTTTCCTCTGGTTTTGAAGTAGACACCAGCAGCCATACAGTCTACCCAAGATACAGGCTGTAGAAAGAAAAATAAAATAAAATAATAAAATTAAATAAAATAAAGGCTTCGAGCAGTTCTGCAGCCAGGCAGAAGAGCAGCTTACGGCTCTCAGGGGACTGCTCATGTGTTAAGAGAAGTCTCAATGATCACTGACCCTGCTGTGCCTTCTGATGATCCCTTTTACAGAAGCATTTGTCATCTTTGTTCTGGCCTCTCTAATGCTCTCAGTCAGCACAGAAAATCCTGAGCAGCCTGACAGCGAGAACAGAGCCACGCAGTGACTCTCCTCCTGCCAGTGAATTCCTCTCTTCAAGCACACGTTCTTGGCTGTGTCTTTGCTTAAAAGCTGAGATTAGCAGAGGACTGACGGCCAAGCTCCTCCTGGCCCTGGTTTGAACGGTGTGGGGTTGGTGACACAGGCACAAATTGGGCACCTGCACAGAAAATACTGAATCGCGGGCTCTGACGCAGGATGCCAATCTCCAGGGAGCCCAGGGGGTTTATTTACAGCAGCATCCAAGCTTTGTATTCCACACCTTTGGGAGCTGCATTCCCTGCATGAAGGAATGCTGGGACAGTGGTGGGGCTCACCTTGGTGCAGGACTGAAGGCTGCAGCCCCAGGGCAAAGGGTAGAGAGGGGTGGGAGGAAGAGGTGAAGGAGAACCAGAACAATTTCCAGATACTGGTGACCAGTGACAGGACCCCAGAGAATGGCCTGGAGCTTTGTCAGGGGTGGGTTAGGTTGGGTAGTAGAAAAAGATTCTTCACCCAGATGATGTTTGGGCACTGGAACAAGCTCACTGCACCTGACAGAGCTCAAGAAGAATTTGGAAGATCCTCTCAGGCACATGGTGTGACTCTTGGGGATTGCCCTGTGCAGGAAGCTGGACTTTGATGATCCTTGTGGATCCCTTTCAACTCAGAATATTCTGTGATCCTCTGAGATTCTTGTTGCAGCAAGGTTTATGAAGATCAGAGCCCTGAGGAACCCCGTGACTCTGCCAGGAGACAGAGGGCCAGATGGGCACGGTGTCTTGGGGTGCAAAGGGACAGTCCCCACTTCCCCACTAGCCAGGTTTGACCCCTAAACCAGACACTTCATGTCTAAATACCTTGTGGGGAGAACCCTCCTGGCTACAAACCTGGGCTGCAAGGGGAGGGTCACCAGCTGTGCCACAAGAAACTCAGGGCTGGAGACACGAAATCCAGCCCAGTCCTCTTGGCAGCCCTACAAAAACAGAGCCAGGCAACAACAGGAGCCCGAGCCTTCCTCAGTCTCCCAATTAGCTGCCACATTCGAGGGTTATGAGGTTCATCAAACAGATGGATCTTTCCAGTAATGAAAACTGCAAATCACACGTGAGGGATGCTGAGCCCTCATCCTGACGGGCTGTGAGCCTCGGGGAGGAAGATGAAGGACACAACTCAGAACTCAAGAGAGTCACTCTGCGTCAAATATCCCGTGGAACAGAATTTTCCCAGAGAGGCAGCGAGCAGAGAAGGGTCAGGGTAATGCCTGAGAATGTTACCGTATCATTTTTTAAAAGCTAGAACATAATAAAAGGATTCCAAATTAGTCATTTCCTGCTTCTTCTGACACTGTTGTGCATGTGGAGTTAAAAATGTCTAATTTTGCTGTTTTGAAAAGGCTGATGGTACTTGTCATTCACTGCAATTTCTCCCAGTACCCTATTATTATCTGTTGATTATGTTCTAAATGAACTCTGTCATGTCTCCACATCTGCTCAAAACCAACCAGATTTTTTCAGAAAAGAGCTGTTTCAGGTCAGAGAGATGGAGTTTGAGTAAAAAGTTAAGTGAAATGAGAAAAAGTAAGACCGGGAACCTGTTTGGCATTTCTGGTTAGCATTAAATTTGCTGTGCAAATGAAAGCTGTAGGCATGTTGCACAGAGCATTTTATATTTCCTTGAGCTCTTGGCTCTTTGTATTTAATCTACATCACACATTCACATGTATCGAGGAGAGAAATATTGCATTGCTTAGATTAGCATTTTGAGAAGAGGCGAAATAATTCTGTGAACACGAACAGATAACTCCCCCTGTAAAAATGCTCGTAGGAAGAAAACAAAGCCGAGAGAAAAGAGGAGGGGGAGGCAGAAAGCAGAAATATTACATGCTAGATTTGAAACGGAATTGTTAAATAAACCAGCACGTCAAACATTCAAAATGCTTATAAATATTTACCAATTAGATACCACATGAAATATGCACAAGCCAGGAGAGACAAATTTCCTTCTGGGTATTTTCGCTGTCTCTGACCGGCCATATGTTTGGGAACGAAGAAAAGCCCAAGGCCTGTGGGAGGGAAAGCGGTGAGAGATGTTCAGAAAGGACCCTGCGCTGACGGTGTTCGCGCAGCCTCGTTATGCTCTGAAAAGCGCTGAGCATCCCTCCCAGAGAGCTCTGAGCCGACTGTGCCCTGGCTCCTGACTCTTCTGGAGGGAGCTCAGTGCGTCGCTGCTGTCTCCACACCAAATGCCCACGGGCACAGGCTGTGCCAGGGCCGTGCAGGTCATTTTGCAGAGGGCGCATCCAGTTGGTTCATGTTCTTTTGCTTCTCTTTGTAAGCGGGAGCACATCAGGGAGTTACTGGAGCTTTGGGTGTCCTGTGTCATAGCCAGCCTGCACGACTCTGAATTCAAAGCCAAGTGCTCATTAAAACGTCTCAGTGCTCAGGTGCGCGTTGCTAAGTTGGTGTGGAAGGAGGAACAGATGCCCCAGTTCATTTTCCCAGTGACCCAGGCCTTGACTTCTTCATCTCCAGCCACAATAATATAATAAGCAATCTGCTCATGTGCAGGAGTTTGAGATTTCAAAAGTGCGTCTCTGTTGCTTTCCAAGCAATTTGGAGCCTTCCAAATGGAGCCAAGCTAAACATGGCACTGGTTTGTTCTCTGAAGAGTGCCAGGTTTGGCAGAGCAGAGGGGCCTCCAGACAAAGGGGATGTTTAGACCCTGTCAGGACACACCGAGAGATGTGTCCAACCAAAGAGCCCAAGGACAAAACAGGGTACTGTCTGTGGTGGCATTATTTTGTCCAAAGAAGCCCAGAGAACTACAGCATGATTTGATTGAGGTCCAAAACTATGTGATGTTCCACGAGCCTTGGAAATAACATCCCTTGCATCGTGGCAAGGACCTTAATGGCAGTTGAACAGATGGATTTACCATAAAGTTTTTCTCTTTGGTGCCTTTTTTCTCTCCTCAGCTTTCTAGCAGCAATTCATCTCCTCATATGCACTGCAGAACTCATCTCTGAGGCAGCACATCCCTCCACCAAGGGCACAGAGCAGGAAGAAATCAATCAAGTCTCTGACTCTGGGTTTCACCTCAGACCTGCTGAAATACCTGTTGACTGGTAGTTATATCAAATCCACAAAGGAGTAGCCAAGGTGGTGTTAATGATTTCACTCGTGGAGTTTGAAAATGCCCTAAAATTTGTTACTGTGCTTTTACAGCATCAGTTACATGGATAATTAAAATAACCATTAAAATAACTTCCAGATCTCAAAGAGCCAACTGCCACAGTTCTCAGTGTCCAGCAGGAACAGCTCCTGACAGGACTGGTCACAGACATGAGAGAGGATGGAATTCTGGTCCCAACAGCACATAAGCACTTTGGAAAACTGTGATCCCAGCTGCAGAACCCTGGCACGGAGCACTCTTGACCATATGGAAATCATCCGCCCTCTAAGAAGAGCAGAAGTCACGATGCAGAACTTCCTTGAGCAGAAATATGAATATAAAAAATACATAGTTATATCTCTCTGTTCTGCAATGAGTTCACATTCTGGGGTCTGGACTGTGAGAATAAAATGACACAGCTCATGCTTCACTGGTGAAAATTTTCCTGCAACAAATTATGTTCCAGAAATTTGCTGGCTTTGATCATGTAAATGCCAAAAAAACACAGATACTGTAGTACCTAACAGCATTTTATGGCAATATAAAACTGTTTGTATACCAGTCCTGTTTATCCACAGTTCACTGGATGGGCTGCCTAGGCACCGTGACCATTTCATTATAATTATCTACGATAACAACAATTAACAACACAATGAGTGATAGACTAAATCACTTCCCATCTGCATCCTCTTTAATGTCAGACTCGAGATCCTCAGAACGTGTTACTTGGTTTACATTCATTAATACGATATTAATTCCATCCAGTGCCTTGGAAAAACGTACCTGGCTCCATTCTCCCATCTGCTGATCTGACATTATTATTCTATTCAGAGCAATTGTCCTAATTACGCTCATTTGTAGTTCCAGTAGAAATCCCTTCCCAAGGAGAATAATGAGCAGCACTCTTTGGAAACCAGTCATCTTGCTCGTAACAAACCTTCTGGCTCCCAGCGCTTCCCCAAACCCCAGTGCTGATACCAGCTGAATGCTTGGGCACTTGGTGTGGCTAATTAACCACAAAGCTTACCAATACTGATGTTACAGTAGCGAGAGCAGCCTTTTCTGTCTGTTTTCCTCACCAATAATTGCATTTTTGGCTTCTGAAAAATGTCTCCTTTAAGGGGGACCCCTCTGGGTACCACTTTTTGCCAGGGGGAGGAAGAAGAGGAATTGTGTTACTATGTTAATTTGTATTGATAAATATGCTGAGAAAATGATTCTTGTATGTGAAGAGTGAGTGTGTGGGGGCACACCTGAAGTCAGAGGAGCTCTGTACTCGTTGCAGAGGATCCAATGACTGGGATGGAAAGGGCCAACACATCTTTCCTTCCAAACAGCCAGAGCCCTCCTGCATTGCCATGGAGTAGATGCACCAATTCAGCACCAGGGCTCGTTTTGTCTTCCACGCTCAGTGGGCAAGAAAGGAAAACACTCTGTCACTGTTAACTCAACACAGGCAACTGGCCAAATCATCAGCCCTGTTTATCACAGCGCTCTGAGCAGCTGGCAGCAGCCCTGGCAGAGAAATCTGAGCAATGCCCATCTGCCAGCACCACAGCAAGAGCCCTGGCACCTGGGCAGCGTGGCTGGAGGAACAGCGAGAGGTGGCACAGAGGAGTTTGTCTCCCCTTCATTGCTTAGAGACCGGAGAGACAAAAGGTAAATGCTGTGGCAGAACCCAGCTCGCCGGGAAAGGGTGTGGGGAGCAGAAATCCTCCCCATGGATACAACTGCCAATGGATTTGCTTGCCGGGAGGGATCTGTTGCTCCGAGATGGGATCTGTTATTCCTTCTTTGCAGGAAGAGAGGAATCCCTGAGCAGGGCTGAGCCCCACATCAGCCCCCCGACTCAGCCCAGCAGCTCTGCCAGAGGGTGAGGATGAAATCATGGTTCCAACAAACACGATGCTGAAATGAGCCATGATTTTGTCAACTGCTGGGGCTCTTCTCACATGTTAAGCTTGTTGTAAGAACAAAATGTGGCATCAATTGTGGCAAGCTGAAAATTTTGTGTTTAAATTTTGAAAGTATTTCTAAACTGTTTTGGTTTTTTTTGCTTCTCTGCTGGGTTTGTGACAGTGATGTGTTAGATTCATCCTTCTAAGCATCTGTACTCACAAAGCTGTTGCTTGCACACAAAAGACTAACACAATGCAGGCAGATCAGCTTCATTCCTAAACTCAAAGGCATCTCTAGACCCAATTTCCTTAATTCCTTGCCTCGGAGAAGCACAACAGGCTGAGGAACAGGTATCAGCAGCACTTCTGCTGCAAGAGCTCCCCAAAGCCAGTTAAATGCCACTTTAATCCTCACACCAGTTGCCTACTGTCCTTTACTCAGCCATATGTGGTGTCTGTGACTCCACAACAGACTATATTGGACACTATATTCATTTAATTTAACCTTACTTCAATTGTTTTATATCATAGTAACTTTACCTAAATATAACTCCATATCCAACCTTGCCTTCATACAAATCCCCCTCCACACACACACAACAAATTGTCTCAAAAAGTCAGTGGTTTTTTTTCCTTCTACTTGGTCAAAACACTTTACATTCCTGATTAAGACATTACAGGCTTTACTGTGCTTCACCCCACTATAAAATATTCAGCAGTGGCCTCTATCAGAGGTAAACGACTCTTGTCTTGTAGTCATTAGCAAAAGTTCAGGTTTAAGAAGGATGAAAAGAAGATCCCTCAGCTCCAAACCTCTTCTAAACAATTTCAATATGCCCCAAATATATAAGACATCACATACACAGACATATTTCCATATATTGCATGAAATCATGGTTCTGTTAAATTAGTTGCCACAAAGCCTCGGCAGCTCAGAATGGTTTGTAAAAGCCACCACACATAACAAAAATTAATTTCCAAATTCCTCATCACAGCGGGAGTCTAAGAACTGTCCGGACAATCTGGACTTAATATAATCCCCACAGCAGGCTACAAAAGGGGAAAATAACATCACCAGCTGTGATTTCAGAGACTCACACTGCCAGCCCCAGCTCAACCCATTTACTGGAGGGTTGAAGCTTCAGGTTGAGAACTTTGACATCAGGTGTTTCTGGCGGGGAAGGAACAAACACATTCCCCCTTTTTTTCTTACAGTTTCCTCCTCACCACCTCTATCAGCTCCTGCCTTTCAGTCCCTTAAAAACGTGCCTATTAATAGGCATTTTTCAACTTGACACAAATGTGCTCGTGATGGAGGATGGGCTGCTAATTTGTAAGGCAACGCCTGGAATCTCAGAAGAAAGATTACCTTAACGTCACTGAAATAAGCCCAATTCCAGCTGGGTCCAGATTTTGCACTTATTTCTCCACCTGGCCAAAACATCCCAGTGTTTGGCTTAAAACATCTCTGTCTAAACACACTCCTGAAATAAACATTGCACTGATGGTGTGCAAACCGGAATTGCCAAAAATCTCACTTGCAGGAGCATCACAGGAAATAAAAATATCCCAGCTGAACTCTCTGAGAGGGTCAAATATTTCCAGGGTTGCATCTGTCTTGCCACCTCCAAATAGCAAAAGTTTCCTCCAATTATTTTTTTTTGAGGGGATCAAAACCCTAAAGGCATCAATTAAAGTATTCCATTTTCTTACACCGATGCATTGTCTATGATTTGATGTGTAGAAAGAATCTTTTTCCCTTCCACTCTTTCAAAAGAGAGACATGGGCTGGTTCCCCTGCGAAAGCAGAGAGAGGATTTTCCTATTTTGGCAACTTTTAAAGTGGTTTTTCTTTTTGAGCAAAGTTAGCTGGGAGATTTTAACAACAATGTCACTCATGAAGTAGGTTAAACCACCTCGTAGGCAGTGGACATTATCCAATTTTCTGTGACTGCTCGGTGGCTTGTAGTGCCACCAGAGTTACAACTTCCCTGAACAATGAACTGATTTTGCCAGGTGTGGATTGGAGGTGCCGAGTTGTACCTTTCCCTATGAATTACAGCATCTGCTGCTCTGCTTGCCTGTAAACAGACACAGACAGGTGCTGAAATACCTCCACACGCACACAGATACAAATCTGGTTTTTCCAAGACAGCTCCAGGCATCACAGCTCTGGCATCGGTTCCACACCCCTCTGAAAAGCTTTGAAGGTTTTCTTCCAAGGCAACATTTGAGAACCATTTTGCTTGGGCAACATGCCAGGCAGAAAAGGATTTAATCACACAACCTGAAAAAAAAAAAGCACTTACAATAACAGCTCTCAAAATATAAAGGATATTTCTCAATTTATAAATATTTAAAGAGAACAATATGAGAGTCACCAATTTGGTGGGGTTTAAGGGTGGGAGGGTTTTCTATGTGCTTTTTCCACAGTCTCTGCTAGATATCCATGCAAAACATAATTGCAATTAATTAATTTAGCTCTCAAGACACAGTCAGTGTAGCATCTATTATTAGTGAATTTGTATCTGAAAAAGAACAGCATAGAGAATGAGTTCCTTATGCACGCAGTGAGTCCCACTCAGTGAGCCAAACACTAATTTCACTACAAGGCTTAAATATATTCTCCTTGTCCCAGGCTATTTCCACCATTGCTTTTAATTTCCTCTCTTCTTTTAACACCTAATTTGTTCCAACAATAAGTTAAACTTCTAACCGTAGGAAATTTGCTTTCCTGCTTTGCTGGGACTCGATTCTTTCCTCTATTACGAGCTGGGTAATTGGTTGTACCTGTTTATGCATTTGCTTTGCACAAGTGAAAGTTGAAAAAAAGAATCCTAGGTTCTAAATGCACATGTTTTCAAGGCAGTGGGGAAAACTGGCTCGTAGGTGGGAGCGGAAAAAATGAAAAATGAACTGAAATTCTGCACAATTAAATGAAAACCTAAATAGAGGCCACATATAAGTCCACTAAAGCCTTAAAGAGCATAAATATGAGCCATGAAAGTATTCCCAAATGCATCAGAAGCAAACTGCCTGCCTGAGCGGACTTTGAGGACAGAGATTGTGAGGGGCTTAAAGGATCTCTCAGGGAAGAATGGGTGAGAGCAGAAAAAGCTGGGCACTGATTCACAGGAGTGCCCATGAGGCTAATTAGGGCAGTTGCCACCAATCCCTGGTTTTAAAGGGAGAGGAGCTGCAGGCACTGTGTCCCACCCCTCAGTCCCGAGAGCCAACAGCCCCAAGAGTCTGCTCAGGTTGGCAGGGAGCAGAGCTTCTAAGGGCAGCCTTGTTGTTTTGAAGAATCTTTCTCTTTCCGACTCCACTATACCCTCCACTCTCACAAAGTACTTCCCCTACTATTTGGCTTCTCAATGCTTTCTGCCAGTCCCTACTTTTCCTCACTCATTCAAAAAGCAACAGTGCAATAATGATTTTTTTTTTTTTTTAACTCCACGCAGCACAGAGCCCGAAACACCCAGAAAACCGATAAGGTCATTCCTCTTGAGAAGTTGAAGTTAAGCACATCCTGTGAAGTTGGCAATTTATAGGCAGAAAAAACAGTTGGGGATGACTTACTGGAGCGAGAGCCAGCAATGGTAGGGCCTCCCTAAAAGCTACAAATCATCAAGTCTCCAGTTTTGCCACTCTTTCAGCACCATGAGAATTTCGGGATTTGAGGCTCAGCTGTCTTGCCCCAGTGAAACACCCAGCAGGAACATCTCTGCAGGCATCTACAAGCCCCACAAGCCATCATGATGCTCACCTGCCCATGAGAGGCTCACAGCTGGGATCTCCTTTTGGATCCCAACAGCTTGTAGGGCAAGGGCAACAGTCAGAAGAAAAGCATGTAAGTTAGGAACAAATTACAGAGTAAATGAACTGGCAATGTTGGTGGGACTGGTCAACAAAGACCACCCACCATGTGTCTTCCAGGCGGTGGTTTGGGTCGTGCCTTCAGGAACATTTCAATCAACAGGAGCTGAGATCTTATTTACCACTTATGGTTGGTGAGATCTTTTCTAAGCCTCCTTTGCGGGTGTGTAATTCGATTTGTCTGGATCGCTAAATGGAATGAATTGGCTGATTTTCCCCATCACAAGGATGTTTCCTGACATACACAAGCTCGTAGTCAAATTTGAGAGTGTGCAAGGCTGTAAAACAGACCTGGCTGTGGAGTGGGATCTCACCAGGAATGAGATTGCACAGTCCCAGCTTTAAGAAAAGTAAAGAGGGCTGTTATTGTGACTTTCACTCACTTCCCAGCACGTGGACTGTAACATTAAGCCTGATACTGCTGCTAAAGACACTTGCAAGGGCATTTCCTGCAGGCTGTTTGCTAGAAATTCAGTCTCCTAAGGGTTTGGATGGACATATAAAAATGATTCTCTTGACCGTGCTTTTAATATTCCCGTCTTAGCAGTGAGTCACCTGGCTGTGGACAGCTGGTGGCTGAAGACGTCTGCATGTGGTTTGCAACCAAGCTGACATGGGCAACATCAACTCTCTGAACCAAAGAGGAGAGCAATTCCCAGCAGGCTGGCCCAGCGGGGATGGCTTGCTTAGATGGACAAATCCTGCATGGGTTATTCATGCTAGAAGTGACATCAAGCTTATTTGGATGAGCAAAACAAACAGAAGCCACTGGTACATGACAGAGGGATTATTTGCTTTATGACTCAGGCCCAGGGTTTGCCAACTTTGAAAGAGATTGGAGTGTACACAGAGGATTTTTTTTTCTGTTTGAGTAAGAGAGAAAAAGAGGGAAGAATTCCTCCTCTGTGGGCTCTGCTAGGCTGACTTCAATGTTTCCTCCCTCAAAACAGCTTCATATTTTAATCACTACCCTAATGTCTGTTTTCCTCCCTTCATGGAAATCTACAAGGCACATTCACTTTGTCCTAGATTGCTGTTTTCATTGTACTTTAGATTTTTAATTGAACTGCATCCCTCAGTTTCTCACCCAGTTGTTCCTGCAGTCTGCAGAGGAATGGTCACTGGGAACCCTCCAAGGAGGGAAGGAAGGCTCCCCTTTCCTTCTTTCCAAAATAAATGGCCTAATTCAAGTGGCTAAATCAGCCCCCCACCATCTGTATTGCCCTTGCTCCAGTGCAGATTGGGTTTCTTAAATGCAAAATGAATCCTGGAAAGAGAAAGGAAGTAATTAATTCCTTCTTAATTTGGAGGCTTCAAGCGGGCTATGTAAAAATGGCAAAGCACTTCATTAAGGTTGTTTGTTCAACTTGGGTTGCCCCCACTACAGAACAGGATCGTGGCACGAAGACCTGCAAACACACCCGGGGACTCTGGAGTTTATTTCTCCCACTTCTGCAATGTCAGGAACCTCTCAGGGCTCCCCTGCCCACCCCATTTCTACATGAATTGCAATCACACTGATGGTCATTTCACTAGAAACAACCAGTGCCATATTTCTCATCTTAGTTTGGGGAAGGGGCCTTTATTTATTCCTCACGGACTACTTTCAAATCCATCAAAGCAATGTTCTCTCCTCCAACTAATAAGAAAACTTTTTTGCAACATTTTGCAAAGCTGTTTCATCAGAAATGCAGCGCTTTGCTGAATCTAAGCAATTTAGGGTGAGAACCCTCAGCCTCTGCTGCCGAAAAGAAAATTAATAGATAAATTGATTTTCACCCAGCAATCTTCACTGGAGTCTCTCTCAAACCGTGGCCAACCACAACTTTTCTCCTTCCAAGTGCTTCGAGTGGCTGTTCCATTTCACCTTTCATGCACGTGCAGAGGTTTGAAACTTTCCCTGTTCTCTAAAAACACAGCACATGTACTGGCTCCTCGTGTTGCCGTGCTGGAGGGTGCTGTTGCATAAGAGATTTAGGGCAGCAAGCAGCAGGTGAGAGGCACTGCATTGATATTTTAATTAGCTCATGCTCGGAGTTTCTGCAGAGGTTACCAAATTGCTATTTGTCCACCTACATCGTTAAAATCTTGTGTCTTTCCGTTTCAAGGACTCTTTGTACTTCCTGGAACTGTATTGCTACGGTTGCATATTGTTCTTAAATAATGTTCTTAAATAATCCCAAGTGATAATTTAATAAATCTGCTGAGTGTCAATTGTAATAAGAGGACTTTACAATAAAAAAAAACACATAAAAATATTAGGAAAGTGCTATTTTAGACACAAAAAAGACCTCTAGATCTTGTCTGATTTAATAAATTTTTGTCATGTGTGGGCTTCTTAAATACACTTTTAGCAATTGTCTTTCAAAATAAATTCTCAAATGCTCAAGTTCTGTGAAAAAAAAAAAGCCCATTGTTTTCTCTATTTCACATCACACTGATTACGTTAATAAAGACAAATACTTTTGCATAAATACATACCTCTGGGGGGCTTGCTACAGTGAGAATACTTTAGAACCTTGAGAAGTTTCTGATTTCTGGAAGCATTAATATCCTAAGGGAATGTGACCTCTTTGAAGTAACTCCTGAACTACTTCACTAACACATGTGGGTCTGTGTTGCACAGAACCTTCCAATAAGGCAACAACATTAGAAAACCTTCCTGGAAATGCAGTAATTTGGCAAAGGGTTTCTAATGTTTTGGTTTTCTTTTTTTTTTTTTTTAAATTATTGTTGCAATTCTCATACACAAGGGTAAAAAGAGTTTGCTAAGTTTTGCCCTAATTTTGTTGCCAGAAGAACTCAGTGGTTTGGAGACTTTTCCTGTTAGAATTACTAAAGCGTTCCAAAGCCTGAGAAGGTCTTTTCTCCTTACTCTGAAATTGGACAGCATAGAGGCACAGGACCATTTAAGCTGGAAAAGCCCTCTAAGATCATCAAGCCCAACTGTTAACGCCACTAAACCACGTCCCTGAGTGCTCCATCTACAGCCTTTTAAATCCCTCCAGGGATGGTGACTCAGCCACTTCCCGAGCTTGACAAGCCTTTCAGTGAAGGTGTTTTTCCTTGATATCCCATCTAAACCTTCCCTGGCACAACTTGAGTCTTTTCTCTCACCCTGTCCCTGTTTCCTGGGAGCAGAGCCCGACCCCTCTGGCTCCCCACTCCTGTCAGGGAGTTGTAGAGAACAAAAAGGTCCCCCCGAGCCTCCTTTTCTCCAGGCTGAGCCCCCCCAGCTCCCTCAGCTGCTCCTGGTGCTCCAGCCCCTTCCCTGGACATTCTCCAGCCCCTCAGTGTCCGCTTTGAAGTGAGGGGCCCAAAACTGAACCCAGGTCCTGAGGTGTGGCCTCTCCAGGGCCCAGCCCAGGGGGATGATCTCTTCCCTTGTCCTCTGCAGCTGCGAATCCTGAAAAGGATGATTTAACACATGAATAGTTTTCTAAATTAAAACGAATGGATTCCTGGCAAGCATCCTACCCCAGGTAACTCACAGCGTAGGCTTCGTTACCCCAGAGCCACTGATCATCATTGTAGCTGCACAATAGTCATAAGTCAGAAGACAGTCTCATGTTGATAACTGAGCCACTGAAAATGAGGGTTTTAATGACTAATTTATTTTAGAAAGAGAGACAATGCTATTTATGTCATGTAAATGACTTAGAGGAATAATGCAAATGACAATGGACATTTACAAACTCAATAGGATAATGGAAATCTTGAATAACTTTTAAGAGTTCCACAAGTTCCACTGTTATGTTTGGCATGATTATAAACTTCATAACAATCTCTTGATTGTTTCTCTCTTCTTTTTTCCTCACAAAATTCATCATATACAGATGCAATACCAAACCATTAAGATGCAATGCCATTTAAATTGTTTTACAGAGAAACAAAATTGCTTGATTTATACCTGTCATCATTGCAACAGAATTAGATGCACTGCATTCTTAAACCATTAAACCAGCTTCTAGAGCTCTGCCTCTAAAATAGATTGCTCAATTAAAAAGACTTACCTTTCTTGCAAAAAAGGAGTCTCCATTTTCGGAGTAAACTAATTTTTTATCCCTGCTGCAGACTAGAGATTCTAAGCAACCCAGAAACTCCAAGTAGGGATGTTTCTGCTATAATATGCAGTATTCAATTCCAAGCATTTATTAACTGGAGAGTGAATCAACACATAGATAACACATCTGGCAGTCTCTGCCGGTCTCTCTCACTCCCCCACCCGCTCAACCAGCAAACCAACATTTGCTCAAACGTGGGAAACACGCACCAGCCTGAACACTTTCAGCCCAAGGAAAAAGGCACGGTGGGAAATTACCTTAAATTCAGTTTCAATGTTGGCTAGTCTGGCCAATTCATTGCTTAGCTCTAGGGCAGTAAGGACAGGGTCTTCACTGGAAAGAGACAAATAAGCAGCACTGGCTAATCCTTTGTAGGCGTTCATTCTGGAGCGGGAGTGGCTAAAGGAGTCCTTCCTCTGCTTCTCCATACATTCGTTGCACTTGCAAAAATAGTCGTGTGGCCTCTCGATGCGCGCGCCTTTGAGAAGCAGGATGTGAACGATCTCGTACTCCTGGCAGTGGGCGGCGAGGATGATGGGGGTGATGTCGTGGGAGAACCGCGTCCCATCCTCGTCGTAAGCGTAGAAATCGTCATCTCGCAGCTCCTGCTCGAGGGGGCTGAGCGTGAGGCGCTGCCCCTGCGCGAAGGCCGGGTGGTTCAGTATCGCTTCTACGATGCGCACGTACCCCTTGCTGATGGCCAACAGAAGGGCGTCTCCAACTCGAGCCAGGTTCTCCTTCTTGAGCAGCAGCTCCGTCACTTCCAGGTGCTCGTTCCCCACAGCCAGCTGGAGGGCGTTTTGCCCCATGTAGTCGACGCAGTTGAAGTTCAGGGTTTTGGATTCCTCCAGCATTTTGCGCACCACGGGGATGTTGCCATACTCGGCGGAGTCGAGGAAGCGCTCCTCCTCGGCAGTGAGGCTGGTGCCCTTCTCGTTGAACATGTAGGCTGGGCCCCGGATGGCCTGTCTCCGGCCCTTCTCCCGCAGCGTCGTGTGCCTTCGGTGCATGGTTTTAGAGGTGCTGTTCCTCAGCCTGCAGCAAAGCAGAAAGGAAGGCTGGTTATATGCCGGGAGAGGCAGAATTTTGTGTAGCCTGATGCAAAGGTTAGAAATGCCTCCTTGTGGTCAGGTCTTGCTTGCTTTTTATGGTCTGAGTTGGGTACTTAAAATCATTTAGGATACGTGTGGAATAAATAAGTTTTCTGAACATCAGGCAAGCTCTCCCCTGACTTGTACGCTCTTACAGATTTCAACAAGGATACTCTGCACATTCTTAACTGGAGAAATAGCAAAAAAATTGTATGAACACAATTTTCTTTTTCTATTATTATTTAGAATTTCATTACATGGTATTTAAGAATAATATACACAATATTTCACTGAACTACTCTTCTTGAGTTTTATCCTTGAGGGTATGAGTCCTAAAGACAGTTAGGAGGACTCCCCCTGTCAGTAGGCCTTGGATCAGGCCAATAAATTATGTTCCATAAAGTTTAAAACGTGTTTCTAATTTGAAATCCGTGGTAACAAGGACAAATGTATTGCATATTTTCCTAATAGTCAGCTGGTACGAGCAATCCACCTATTCATTTTTGCCTTTTTTTCCTGCTACATAACACCCTTTCTCTGTTTCCTGCTCTAGAGCAGTTTAATGAATAACTGTCCAATTTCTCACGGAAATACAGTTGGCAGCTACTCCAAAAACAGGCACCCAAATCCAGGGCCGAGCCTTGAGTAACGCAGGAATAACTCCTCATTTAGTGTCACTGACCACAGACACAGAGGACAGGACTGGAGGGGCCACTGATTTCCCCACTGATGACGTGGCTGAAATGCCTTCACTTGGAGCTGGTGAGATGGAGACAAACTGCTCTTATCCCACCATCTCTGGAATCCCCCAAGAAAGCTAAATCTATGCAGTTGGGCTCAAGGGTGAAGAAACACACTGTTGTATGAAATTCAGAGATATCCTAAATCTATCTGTGCCTTTAAAACCTTCACACTTTGCATTCAGTGCCATCTCAGTGCTGCTCTGCTTTTTTTAAATGTCATTGCAGCAGCAGCTCAACAAAATCCCAGTCCCTCTGTTAGAGCCCAAGCGCGTGGAGCTCATGGCCATGCTAAGCCCACAGAACGTGCAGGCTGAGTACAGAGGTAAGAACAGCCCCCCTCTCATGAAAAGCAGTGGCACTCAGGCCTGCAGCCAGCCCTAAATCACTGGGGTCCAATCTTCAGGAGCCTCTAAACTGCAGTGGGCAGATGCAATAAAGAAGCAGGTGTTAACGCTCAATGGGTGGCAAAGGCTCAGCCTTCCACACTCCATCTGTTCTCCAAGTCAGTTCTGACCTTCAGCAAGTGGAAAGTTCGTGTGTTACTCTGAAAAAGTACCACTGAAGTTGGGAAGCGCAGCAGTGAATGATGAGAGGGAAGTGGCAGGAGGCAAAGTGGAGTCTTCAATAATAGGTAAATACAGAATAAAGGAATCAGCAAGAACCATGTAAAACAAAAGGGTGTGAGAAACCCAAAATACCTAAAGTTCCAGGACACAGATATTCTCAAGGTAGCTGTTCTTATGGAACTAAGATGTACAGAAGCATCTATCATATTAATTCATCACTTCTTCACTGAGCTGGAACAGAAGGCCACTACTGAAGAGTTTCAAACAAATTTTACAGCAGATTTTTAGAAGTTACATTAAAATTTAAACAAATCCTGAGAAATCAATTCTGTGACCATACAAGGTTGAAAGAGAGGTTCATAATTAAGAACCTCTCCCCTTCAGCTTTGATGCATCAGCACAACAACTTACTAAAAGCTGGAAGGAACTGAACGTATCAGCCCAGGATCCACTGAGAGAGAAAGTGCTACATGAATCTTAAAACTTTAATTCCTCCCAGCGTGGTTTGAAGGCGAAAAGTAGACACAAGAGGGACACAAGAATAATAAAGGAAGCGTGTTAAGTGAATTAATTCCCTAAACTGCATGAAGTTTACTTCAAGAGAAAACAATATCAGCCAAAAAAAAAATTATACCATTAACGTATCTGACAGGGAGACAGAGGTCTCTAAAGCAGCAAAATGCCTGGGGTAAAACTGGGGCCCCTTTGAAGTTAACATTCCAAACTTCCTTGATTTCATTGGTGTCCAAATTTTGGAAACACTCATTCGCCCCCTTAGCCCGGTCCCCAACAATTAGCTTTCATCTCAGAAGCAGTTCCAGGGAGGCCAAGAGGACTAACGTGGTCAAAATGAAGCATTAAACCATACGCACAAGTGCTTCTCTGAACTGGAGCTCACGTCCTGAGCTCTGCAGGACAGCATTTAAGCTTCAAACCTGCACTCAAGTCTTACTGAGGTCACGTAAGGACCACACATAGGACTAAACACTCCTGAACATTCAGTACTGGAAGCAACTTGGAAATCTCCGTAATTTCCAGCAGTGAGGAATCTATTAGAAGTTTTGCCTGATGTCCAAGTACAGTTCTCGATATTTCATTCTTTTTTCCTTGGAAAAACTTTTGTCTTCTTGCATTTTATTACCTCTAAAGGACGACCCAGATAGATGGGACAGATAATCTCATAATCACACCAAAAGTAAACATAAACCCACATAAAATACTCCTATTGGAGTAGTTCTAAGAATTTGCTGAGAAAATAGGTTAGAGTTTGACCTGGAGCTAATTCACACCTGCTTGTTGTATTTGTAAAAACATGCCAAAAAAAGAAAGGACCTTCATTTCACTTTCTTCTCTGCAGAGAGAACGCTGGTTTCATACGCGAGTTCCAACAACAGAAATTGCATCAGAAAAAGAGAAAAAAGAGGAAAAAAAGGAAAGCATAACGGCCTTCCAAAAAGAGAACTGTTATTCACCATTTATCCTGCGACAAGTGTTCTGCAGGGATGTCCCCACAGCACAGAGTTATCTCCACTGCCCGCACATAAGGGCAAGAGCACCATCACTCAGAGGGTTTCACCTCAGATGAATGATGACCCCCAGCCTTGCTCATCAGCTGAGAAGATCAATATCCCAGCTATCACACTTTATCACCTCTGTAGTGAAGAGATGAATAAAAAATTATACTTTTAACTTTGAATAATTTCATGAGAAATGCTCGGCTGTCAAACCCTGTTCCGAAAAAAAGTTATAATTAGCCTTAACCTGAGCACTGAATTATGATAAGAGGAGTGCAAAGAGTAAAGTGTGCAGTAGTTGAGCTTTTGGAAACTGAACCTGACTGTAAAGCCATGACTGTACTGGGGTGCAGGCAAGTTTAGGACTAATCATAATTACTGAGTGCGTGTAATGTGCCCTCTTGAAAAAAGGAATTGTCACTTGATTGCATTTATCTCACCATTTTTGTTTAAAGGCGCTTTGCCTTGAAATGACTCTGCATTTGCATATTTTATTGAGACAGCTAGTGATCAAACTCTTCAGGCACTGCAGTTAAATACTGTGTTTTTCTAGGAAAGAATGCCAATGCATGCAGTGCTGTTGGAGAGAAAGTGGTCTGGGAAAAGAAAATCAAAAAATTCAGGGCCTAAGTACTGCTTTCTGCAGCTGAGGGAGCCCAAGTACTCTGGGGAATGGGGAAGAATAGCAGTTTCTGAAAGGTGATTGAGCTCTTCACAAATCTTCCTCTGGGAGCATCTCATTTCTAATTAAAGTGACTAAGAGCAGGTCCTTGCAATTTGCTCTGACAGTACTCGGGGCTGAGACACTTAAGTCCTGGGAAGGGAACATGGTGTAGCATGAGATTTTTTCTTTATGTGCTGTCATTGAAAACACACTGAAGCCTAAACTCTCCTTTTTCTTTTTTGCAACCACACTCTTTTAACTGGTCTGAGTGACATGTAGGGCATGGTGGATACAGGAGGAAAGCTGGGCTGCTCCATACTGAGCTTACCCCAGCAAATGTCCTTACTCCTTGACCTTCCTTTCCGGGTGTGCTGCCCATCCTGGACCTTCTGCTGCCTCTCTAGGCCCACCAAGAACCCACAGAGGGGCAGGGCTACCACCTGGAGCCAAGGCTTGGAGAAAATGTTCAAAGGGCCTTAAGAGACTGAACTGGAGTTTTTATACATGGTTTTGAACGAGAACTTTCAAAGGGTGTAGGACAGGCTGAATAGCATCTGCTCGACTTTTTAAAACATCTGAGGTCTAAAAGGTGTTGAAATCAATAGGTATTAGGAACTGCAGCAAGCCTGGCATTCTCAGGTGATGTCAACCTTTACTTGTCTTAAAGCCTAAAAATCGAGCAGAGCATTTACAAAGTCAGCTTTGGGAACTTGTGCTCTCTGACTACACTTCGGGTTTGCTTTCACTAAGTGGAGAGAGGTTGGCAGGAGTCTCCCTGTGCCCTTTCAATGCCCCCCTTTGTCCAGACGCTACAGAAGAAACCTGGGATACATTACCATTACTGTGCTCTACAAGAAACCATCAGAGGGAGGTTTTGATGAGACCTTGACTCTGCCCTGTTGAAAAGGAAATTTAAGTTTCTGAAAGCCATTTTGGAAGCACTGCTCCTGGTTCCTGCAGAGTCTCAGAAACTGTCAGATTGACACTTTACTTATTATTTTTCTTTCTCCTTACATCAATACTTCTAAAAAGAATCAGGGCACACAAAGGCTGCAGACTCCCCGAGGCCTTTTTGGAATTGACACAGCTTTTACACATCAAATGGACCATTTTTCTCTGTTAACTCTTGCTTCCACACTGAAAAGCTGGTCATCAAAGACACGCTATAAACGTGAACAAAAATGAAGGAATTTGGGCTCTATGAGCAAACACAAATGGATAAAGAAATGAATCCATTGAAAGGAGTAATTCAAAGTGTTCAGAGTAAAAATAGCAGAATGCTTCATCCTTTAGTTTAAAAAATTGCAGCATATTTTAGAGCAGACTTCAGGCAAAGAGCACAGAGTGAACACAACTACGTGTATTTGTTATCCTATTGCAATAGGCTACTCTGGCATTCCAAATGCTGCACAGGCACATATTACCAGAGCCCTCTGACACCCTCTTCTTCTCCAATATCTTAAGTAGCCTTCTAAATCTCACCCTAAGTCAAGCTGTTATCCTTCAACACAAGATCTTTGAGCATATTGCTGACTTACTACGTACACAGACTCAGTATCATTTGGGGTGGTTGCCTTGATTTACAGCAGCTTATTCTGAAGTTTTCTATGCTTTGATATGCATAAGTGCTACTTCCTTTATTCTTGGGATGTGAAAAACACCAATTCAATGTCAGCAACATGGTCATTCTCCTACCTGAAGAGTTGTGTACATATCTAAGAACAACCAATAGAATTCTTTAACCCTATTCAGGCAGACATTCATTCATTTGCAGAGCAGTCTTACAAACGAGTTGCAGGAAGAAATATCTCCCCACCACCACTCCCACTGCTCATAATAGATGATAGAAAACTGTATCTCAGTGTCAAAATTCAAAAAGAGATCTCTCTGCTTGTGGAAGTAGAGAAGCAGTCAGCAAAACCACACCTGCTCAAATCCCTTTAAGAAATGGCAGCATGAGAAACATTCAGGAAGGCAAACCAGGCCTCTGATGCCATTAAAGGATATTAATCAGTGATACACCCTCACACTTCCAGTGTCCTCTTGTCACAAAGCATAAGGTTTGAGGCCAACAGCCTAGAAACATTCAGGACAGACCACCAGCATCCACATTTTCACCTTTTCCCTGATGCCTGTTAGAAAGGAGGTAGCTCTGCCTTGTCGTTTGAAAAAAAGGAAACAGAATTTGGCTTTCTACCAGCTATCTTTCAGAACCCTCAGTTGTCCACCCTTTCCTTTCTTTTAAACTAACACCAGCATTTTCTTTCCCATCCCAAAGCAATGTCATTCACTAATGCGAGGCTTTTACAGCAGGAGAGACTGATTAATAATCACCTTTGTTCTTGTATTCAAACACTTCTCAGGTTATAGCATACGTGTTGGGTTGGTCCTCATTCCTTCCTTGTTTCCTGTTAACATTTGGTTGTGAAATTGTCTGATTGTTACAAATGTATCACAGAACACGAGACAGATGCACCAAAATTAAGCCTGTTTTTACATTTTCTTCCATTGCTCATTCATTAATATGTTTGACCATCACATGAACTGTCATGACATGAGCGAGTACTACTTTTTTTAAAATCTGGCTTTGGGAACTTGGGATAATTCACCCTCACTGCTGAAGCACTTTGAAACTGAGGCTTGGCTCATACTGAGAGCACAACAGAGAAATACCTGTTCATTCATAAATTTTTACTAGTGATGAGAGCAACGAAAAATATCTCTAATTGTTCAAGCAGGGGGCAGTGTAACGTTGATTTTCAACAAGCACTTCTACTGAAAAGAGAAAGAAAAGCTCTGAAAAGAACTAGTAATCTCGGTTCTGGCTGTATTTCATTTTCTCCTATTGATGCACTCTTTTCAATGCTCACTTCGTAGTTATCTCAGGACAAGAAACAACATGAAGACAAGGACCCCGGACAACGGTTAGACCCGGCAAGTTGCAACAGGCATGATGCAGTGTCCCCTACTTATACCTTTCATTTTCCTTCATTTCAGGAAAAACAAACCCTTAAAAAATTCACTCAGCTACGAGAGAAGCCAACAACGTGTCTGCAAACCATGTGGCTGGCAGCAGCCGACACCAAACCCTTGGTGCCACACAGAGCCCTAGCACGTTTGCCCAAATTCCACGGGTAAGAAGCCAAACCAATTCCCCATCACTCGCACCGTGCTCAGGCTTGGAGGAGACCGTGGTGCACCGAGACATCTCCAACCCCCCCAAAACTTCCCAGAGACCGGCTTTAGAGCCAGGGCACTTCCCGGAGGGGCTGAGGCAGAGCCCCCGGGGCAGCACTTACATGTGAGCGTCGGGGCCGGCTCCGTTCGGTGCCCGGTGTTCAGTGCGGGGGCGCGGTGCGGGCGCGGCAGCCCATGGCCCGCGGAGCTGGTGCTGAGCCCCCGCTGTCCGCGGTGCTGAACCTCTGTTCTATTCAACCTCCGCTGTGCTGAGCCCCCTCTGTCCGCGGTGCTGAGCTCCCACTCTCTGCTCTGCTGAGCCTCCGCTGTCCCCGGTGCTGAGTCCCCGTGATGCTGAGTCCCCTCTGTCCGCGGTGCTGAACCTCCACGATGCTGAGCCCCCGCGGTGCTGAGCCCTCTCTGCCCCGGTGCTGGGGGGTCTCAGCGCGGCCGGACGGGGCGGGCGCTGCCCGCGGTGCCGCAGCCGCCGCCGGCGCGGTCCAGGTGGTGCCACATCCTCATGCCCTGGGCGATGCTGGGGCACAGCTGCCCGGGAGCGCCCGGGAGCCGCTCCCTGGAGGAAGAGCCGCCCGCGAGTCTGGCATGGGAGTTGCGTTGTCCTGCCCGTCCTCCCTCCCTCTCTGCCCACGCCGCTGTGCTCCTGTAGGGGTGGATTCGGGGTGGTTTCAGCCGGAGCTGGGGGAGTGCCCCGAGCCCTCCCCAAGGGCTGCCCCGAGCAGAAGTGGCAGGAGAGCCTTGCGGGGAGGGCAGGGCTGCCCGCGGGCTGCCCAGCGGGCTGGGGGCTCACCCCACCCTCTCCCCCTCACCCACCGCGCTCCTGCCTCATCTGGCTGTGCCCCCTCTCTGCTGGGAGTGCTCAGAGCTGCTGCTCCCCATCTGCCGTGCCCAGGTTCATTCTCTTCCGTACCTAGGAGATCTTGTCTCCTAGGAGGTGATGGAGAAGGGGGGTGTGTGTGTGCGTGTGCCAGGAGTGGAGCGAGAATGAAAGCAACATGCAGAATAATCAGTCAAAGCAATCAATGCTCTCCCTCACGTGGCAGAGGAGACCTGCCAGAGCAACAGCTTCAAACTGCAGCCAGGAGCACCGATGTGCCCTTCTGCACTCTATTCCAAGTGGGAAAAGCAGGTGTTCTTCCCAGGAGCACCCCCAGGATGCTCCCACTGCATCCCACACAGTTCTCCAAGCCCGTGACCTTCCCTCTGTCCTTCCCAGCAGTGCAGCTCCCCTGCTCTACCTTACCTGGCTGCAGAGTTCTCACCTCATCACACCCGCATTGCAATTACCAAACAATGCCATCCCACCTCACCTGTCGTGTCTCTGGGAATCGAATCCCGGAGGAAACCCTCTGCCCGGAGAGGTGATGGTGGGAGGCAGAGCTCTCTCTCAGGGCTCTCTGAACGGCACACACGGGAGGGTGGCAGGATGTTGATCTGCCCCAAGTCCTCCTTCCCTCACCCCCTCAAAGCACTGGCTGAAGGGAGAGCATTGAGTAAGAGGAGATTTTTCACCATCCTTCAGTCTGGAATCCAGGAGGATGAGATCCTCTCAACCAGCTGAGGATGTTATTTGATGGAAACACCTGAGGGCACCAACCATTTCAGCAGGCACCACCAAGAGCTTGGTGTGGCTCTATGAAAGCTCCCCAGATCCTGCCTTTGAGAAGCATTTAAAGACAAAGCTGAGGCAGGACTTTCATCCCACATCCTTGGCCAGGTAAGTAACTCTCACCAGCCTGAGCTGTGCTCACAAATGTGAGGGGAGTCTTCTCCTACTAAGAGATTTTGTCTCAAATAAGGTGTCGAGTGTACTAAGCTCTACTGTGGGCAGCCGCCGCACCTGCAGGATTCTCTGCACTCTGTTTTGGCTCTTTCTGTGCTGGTACCTCCTGTCCTCTAAAATGCGCTGCTTGCTTTGTTCTTGCTCCCAGTTCGGGCTTCTTGCAGCTCACTGAGAAACTCCTGAGGGCCCAGTAAACATGTGAGGAGGATGTGGTTGTTACCAGGGTCAGGGAGAGCAACGTTCTGCGGGGAGAGACAACCCATGAAGATTAAAAACAAAAAGAAAAGAAAAACAGAAAGAGACTCCCCAGCAACGTGCTGTTGAGATAAACTTGAAATGATAAGTTGCTGCACAGACACAAATCTCTGCTTTGCTGGCTAACATACCTTGGGGTAAAGCAACTTGGATGATTTTTTTTTCTCTAAGCACAAACCCCCGGTATCTTCACAGTATCTTGGTATTTGTCTCTGTGCTGGTTTTGCCTGGGGTAGAGTCAATGTTCCTCATAGTGCAGAGAATGAAGTTGTGTTTCGGATCTAGGCTGGAAACTGTGGGTAACTCAGGGATGTTTTTGGTACTACTGAGCAGCACTTGCAGAGTCCAGGCCTTTTCTGCTTCTCACCCCACCGGAGAGGAGGCTGGGGCTGCAGGAGGAGCTGGGAGGGGGCACAACCAGGACAGGTGACCCCAGCTGCCCCAAGGGACGTTCCATACCTACGGACACCATTCTGAGCGTATAAAGCTCGGAGAAAGGAGGGGGATGTTTGGAGTGATGGCACTTGTCTTTCCAAGTCCCTGCTTTCCTGGGGATGGCTGAGCCCCTGCCTGTCCATGGCATGTGGTGAATTAATTCCCTTTTTGGGGTTGATTTCACATATGGCTCTTGCTTTACCTCCACCCATGAGTTTTCCTGCTTTATCCTTGTGATTCTCCCCCCCCACCCCACTGGAGGGGAGCGAGTGAGTGGCTGTGTGAAGATGTTTTCACCCAGGGTTAAACCACAGCAGTCTGACTCCTGCCCCTTCAGGGTTCCTTTTCCTGCCACGGATTTGTCTGTCACCATAACAAACTAATTAAGAATCAAATGTGTTTGCAGGCTCTGGTATTAAAAGTATTAATTTATATTTCCTTTTTAGGGCTTGGGAATACTTGCAAAAGGTCAATTTAACTTTTTTTATTTTATTTCTAATTGGGTAGATGGGAAATGGAGATTAGACAAAACCAACCCTTTTTCATGTATCTTCTTTACACAATTTTCTGCCAGGTTATCAGAAAAATACTCATTTTAAGTTTGAGCACAGGACTGATTTGTAGTCTTTCTGCCACATATATCCTGAAAAATTTTCAGGTATGGAATCAATGCATTATTGCTCCATGTGTCTATACAGCCCCAATTATGTCCTTTCTAGTTGTAACTCCACTGGAAAATATTCACCACTTATATTTTTATGCACATTTTTTTCCTTAAAAAGAAAAAATCCCAGCAGTCCTCATCACTCAGTTATCAGGAGGGCCTTTCTTAGTAATCTTAATAATCAACAGCTTACCCACTCCATAAATCTGCAGCTGATAAAACACTGACAGCACTCCCAGTTGCAATTAATGATGCCAGATTAACATATGTGAAGCAAAAAAAGTGGGAGGGCAAGAGGGGACCGAGGAAGTCTCTAGTCTGTTATTATCCATGCCCGCTGAAAGTATCCAAAGCATTGTTGTAGGTTTCTGGTGATACATCTCAGGATTAAGTGGAAACTCGCACCTTCAGGACCAAGAAAACCTACCCTTGGTTTTCTTACAAGGCATTTAGCAGAAGGGTCTGAACTTCTCCAAGTTGCCTTTCATCTTGATTAACTTTGCATTTTGCTATTGCAACAGTTTCTTCTGAAAAGAGTGTGCTGAGAAATCTATTTCTAATATTATACAAAACAAGACTGAAGTCGTTTCTGAATAAAAAATTATAGAAAACGTGTGGATTTTTTCCTGCAGATCATCAACTATTTGTACTGCTGGAGAGTGCACCAAAAATGTTCTTGCTTTGCTGAGGGCAAGAACAATTCTTGTATGAGAGGATCCAGTTATTGATGGCTTCAACTAACCTGTCCCTTTCAACTCAACAGAGCAAATAGAACTGTTACATCCTACCAAACCCAAGCAAGACCATATTTTTCTGCAGGAGGGAAAACATGGAAAGAAGGAAGAAATTTAAGAAGGAAATTGTATAGATATGTCATGACACTGAGTGAATGAAATATTGAGGCTTCAGATTTCTCTCAGTGTTGGTAATTTTGAAAGCTCTCCAGCCCCTATGGAGCTCAGTATTCTTTACCCACAAATATTATTGTGTTCCCAGCCATACTGCAGAAAGAGGACTGCAAGAGAATGCCATAATATATTCATGACAAACAAAGTTTTGTCCAGGCACTGACATTTCATTTAGCCACTGATAAACTTGATCTGATCCTTCCTTCAAACACACACGTGTTAAACACCAACATTCCCAGCTAAAATACAAACAGTAAAGAAAAAAGCATTAAGAGTACAAGCAATCTTGGTTGGGTTCTAATTTTTTCCCTTTTTTTTTGCACTGGTCCCTGCTCCTGTTCCTGAAATGACAACCAAAGGGCCAGGAGAGAAGAAGCAAAGCTCTGCTGTGCTTGTGGAGACGCCAGTGGAGAAAGATAGGGCAGGAGGAAGGGCTCCAACTGGTATTTAAATTTCTGTGTGAGTATTTATAACTCATTAAAGACGTGGACAACCAAGAGCATATTTAATTTCCTGCAAGCCCACACAGAACCAGCCGTACCAGCATCCTACTACTAATATCCCACTGGAAATAAGCACACAGGCCTATCTGGCATAATCTTCAAAAATTCAGGAGGAGCATTACAACACCTACAAAACATATTCCTAATTCTTTCCGGAATGGGACCCACCTGAACCAGCTTTGACCCAGGAATGAGAGACAGAATGTTGCTTTGCATCTTTCCATTACTTTTAGCACCTCGTGAATTTTGCATTCGGCAGGGCTGTTGCCTGGGATGACTGGCAGCTTACAAGGCTACCTTGGAATAGTAACCCCTTGGCTGCATTATCTCATCTCATCTCCCTCCACATGAGAAAGGGAAATAAATGCCAGAGTGGCCCCATATTAGGAAACGTAATAAGCAGAATACATTTTTATTCCTCACTCTGTCTAGCTGGGAACATTTCTATTTAAGACAGTTTTATTGACTACAGTGCCTTTTTAAACAACTTCTTTCACTGGCCTAACTGACCAGGAGCAATCTACCCCCGATAAAGAAAAACCTGATCATAAAAAAGTGATATCCCTCAGGTGAGAGAAGCAGCAGGGGAGCAAAAGTGATGGGTTGATTTAAGATACCAACAGCAGTAGGATCGGTCTGACAAGTGCTTATTTCTTTTGCCTTATTTTATTTCAAGAACAATTTATATGATAATCAGAGCTGGTGCAATTTTTCCCTCATTAAAACTACATGATCCTGACATGCCCCAAAAAAAGTCTTCTGTTAATAAATTGGATGGTTAACACTTGAATCAGAAGAAACTCTAGAATACAAGTAAACTTGTTTAATTTCTCATAGAACCTCATTCCCACCATAAATTATAATACAGAAAAAAAAATCAGTTACAAATTAAAAAGGTTCTTCCCCAAAGCTTTCTAGAGCCTTTGTACTTTTCTTTATCCCCTTTCTCTCTTTTAAGTGTTTCATTATTTTTGCTCATCTTTCCTGCATTTAAGCCATGGTTCCCTTTCTCCAGAGGGTACAGGTTAGGCACGAGTTGCCAAATGGCCAATCTTACCCTTGAGCATGAAAACTCTTCAGCCAGTGATATTCAAAAAAATAAAAGTAATTTAAAAAGCATATTTATTCTGTCTCTATGTAGGAATTAATGAAACACGTAATTAGCTCTTTCTCGGACCTTCTCAGGCTTTTTTTATAGCATTCAGTTCATTTTTTTGTTCCTCTGTTCAGGGTATTGTAAATTGGCAGAATTTCAAGGAAAAAAGGATTTTATTCTAATTGCCTGCTGGAGAACATTTACATCTGTTAATGCCAAATCTTCCTCTCCTCTGAAATGAAATAACTACCTAAGGGAAAAGAAACCCACAAGGTACAAAATTGCCTACAGTTGTGATTAGTAGAGAGAATTCACAGTAATCGTGTGATTTCCCCATACTTTTATTTCTTTACAAGTGTTCCCGTGGACAAGATTATCGATAAGACTCTTCCCTAAAACACTGTGTATGTAGAAAAATCAACATAAGACTTCTTGCTCATTCATTTTCATGGGAGTCAATGCACGTGAACACCTGAAATAAGAAGTCCCAATAAACAATGTTTTCTGGGTTTTGGAATAAAAAAATCTCCATGCAATGAATATTTCAGAGGGTGGGAAAGACATAAAATTAAACTAGATATTCCACGTATGAATGACAACATAATGAGAAATTTCCTTCAGAATTTGGAGTTTTCTTGCAAAACAGAGAATTACAAAATCTCAACTGATTTTTACATGGCATTAATTACAGGTCAAAGAGACAATTTTCCTTTTTCACAGTAAGATGTTTTACACCGACTTTCACTGTCCTGTTCTAGAGTACAACCTGTAAACATGACATCATTCTAAAGTGGCAAATTGCAAAATATTGATGTTATAATATGTTTCCAAATCAAGTGTTTATTACAGAAATGGCAAAGCGTTGTGTTAACACTAAACTTTCAGTTCTAGTTCAAATTTTAAGCACAAATCCATTTTCCACTTTTCACCCCCCAGAAATTTGCCCTGTTCCTGGCCCTTCTAAAACACTGGGTTTGATAATTCTCAGGGAACGAACACAAACTGCCAATGATGGTCCAAACCCACTGAATTAATGATATTGTCAGACATAATATTAAAACTGGTTTGCTCTCACCGCCTTTTCCTCAGGGACAATTTCGAGCAGTTTAGAACTGTGGGATATTTAAGAGCATCTCTGAACTCCCACAGGGACCTTCACCAAGTCCTGCTGAGCCTCTTGTGCAGTGACAAGGTCCCAAGAACTCAGCTACACACCTCACAGTTCTTCTCTTTCACAGGGGGGGAAATTGGATAAAATTTTAGGATGGCCTTTCAATCACTTCAAGCTTTTGAAGGAGCCAAGGAATAGAACCAAGATTAACCCCGTGATGATGTGATGCCAGCGCTCTGGGAGTTACCAGCTAAAGCAAGCTGGCTGAAGGTGAACTTTCCAGCACTGCTTAAAAAACTTCTAATCTCAGGGAAAAAATAAAATAAAGCAGAATTAGCCACTTAAGATGTTTCAGAAGGAAGAAATTGTTGGAAACTTCTGCAGGACTGTGAGTGACCAGTCACAAGCAGCTGCTCTTGGAAGAGGCACAGGGTAATCAGCAGTATTTGAGAGCAAGGCCACACAGTGGCCTTTTTTCGGCTTTGGAACGGTGACAAAGATGAAGGATTGGCTCATGCACACATCAGTCTCTCTGCCTGAAGGAAACAAGTCCCAAAATAACTAACAGTTTCCTACAGGAGAATAAATTCCCTCTCAGCAGCCTCCTGAGTCAACAGGAGGAGCTAAAAAGCTCCAGGTCATGGGTAGGCAGATGCACCCCAAAAGCTGCTGACTGAAAGGTTTATTAATTACATCAAATGTAGCCTGGAGAAATCCCACGCATTCTCCAAAGTGTTTGACACATCTGCTCCTTGACTGAACAACAGAGAACATCAACAAAGGTGACAGCGTAGTTCACAAACCCACCAGTACATTCCTGTCCACAGATGTTGAATGAAATCAAGAGGCTCCAGGCACATTATTTATCTAATTTGTTCCTTCTGTCTTTGATCTTCCAGCCCAAGCACTTTAATCTGTCTTACAATTTTACAAAATTGTAGTAGAGAACAATTAGAAACAGAAAAAAGAACAATTTCTCTTTCCTTAAAATGAAACCCACGAGACAAAGGCTATTCCATAGAACATTGGATTGCTCAGATTTGTGGATACCTCATCTTATTCTGCATTTTCAGCACAGAAGAAAAGATTAAGGAAATAAACATCTGAAACAATATCTGTTTGTGTGTGTGTGTTACTAAGTTCATTTTAGCAAACTCTGTGTTGATGTCATCATTGCTGTGCTATGAAATACGACTGAAAAAAAAACCCCAAAAACCCAAACCAGCTCTCAACACCATTTGAAAGAGTCCCCCAATTTGATACTTGCATAAAATGAACATAATAGTAGAAATCACAGACGCCAAAGTGGAAGCTGCCTGTGGATGAATCCCAGCCAGGCTGGGAAGTTTCCTGCTCCTGGGTAAGTACAAAAGGGAAGTTTGGGAGCAAAATCCAGGTCCTCTGAGTATCCTCACTCTTGGATAAGAGAAACTGCAGAAAGGAAAAGAGCTTTTATTCCTTTCCCTCATCTTTTGTACTGTGCACCAACACTTCAGAGATAGGAGATTTCTCTTATCGCTCTCGGTGCAGTCCCGGGTGCACAGAGTGAGCTCGGGGGTAGGAGTTTTAAGCTCCCCAGGAGTTTTGATATTTGGATTAAGAGGTTGCAGTCTCAGTCAGAGCACCTTTCCTGCAGCCACTGCAGCCAGGCCTACACCCAGTAATGCCCTGTCCTGCAGCTTTGATATTCCCATCTCCATTTCTTTCATCCCTGATGGATTCGGCACAGGCAAGGTGCAGAATGACCTTGACTCACACCCCCCAAAATGCCACAGGACAGTGTCAGATTAGGAGTTATTTAACTCTGCCATAACCTGACAGTTCAGAGTCCACGTGGCACATCTCTACCGAGGTGTGAGATTTTACAGTCCCAAACATCACGAGCAGCTACACACAGGTATTGTCCCTGGGGTTCTGCCTCGGTCCCCAAGCACATCGCAGACAGAGCAGCCCCTCAGCACCCCTTTAGCAGCCTGGTGATCATGGATTAAACACTGCAAACCCCTTTGGCAGGGCACAGGAGTATGCCAAGCACTGCTGCACTAAATCAGTGTGGGTGCCCATTGACTCCAGACAAGTTTCTATTCCATTGCATTGAACTACCCCCAGCACACTCTGTTTTCCTCCTGCGCCCGGAGCTCTTTCCTGGGCTGGAAAATGAGTTTTTTGAATGAGCCCCTCCGAGCATTTGAAATGCACTTTGTTTTAAAGGCAGCAGCATTTCAGCATTCCTGAAAGTGCTTGCTTCATGATAAAAACAAAATGTCAGTGCTGTCACCTTTGAAAGCCCCGGAAATGGGTCTTTCCCTGCACCGTGTTCAGTAGAGCTGGAAGGCACTGAAAGTTACACACGACATGCTCTTGGTTTGCAAAGAAGGTTGCAAGAAAACAGGATTTGTAACAAAAGATACGTGATACATTATCATACGAAAGCAGCAAAAACTCTACATACCTTTCAAACAACGTTGAAGGATTTGGAAATCTCCCTGGCCTTTTACATCCTGGATCTCACGTCATCTCGCTTGTAAATCTAACTGCTATGCCAAATACTTCATGCTCATATTCTCATTTAAGTCTATGTAATAGTCAGCTGTGACATTTAAGAACCTTGCATGAGGTGGCGGAGCTTTGAGTAGCTTTGTCTCCACTGTTGACAGGTAAAACTATGCAAATATTTGAGCAAAAGAGGATTGACTCTCACAGTAGTAACTTCTTTTCAAACATCATCACTGAAGTGTGTTGCGTGCTGTGTGTAAAGCAATATGAAATATTCCACACTGAGCCCTGGATGGTAATTTCTTTCTGGAACACGTCTGTGCTTATTTAATATCTCTGCTACATAGAGCCTTCCCTGCCCTTCGGAACGGGATGGTACCAGCCAAAGGACTCAGGTAGGAGAGCATTATCTTCTTTTTTGATTAGACATTTACTTGGGGGAAAGAATGTGATCACTGAAATAGTGGTGGAAAGTAGGTTCTCTGTACCCGTAACTTTTTCTCCTTTCTGACGCTGTTCAGCTTGGAATGAGAGATCAGACAACTATTTATTCTTCAAACAGTGCCACAAGTCCCCAAGTAGGTTAGGGGACGGATGCATGCATGGTAGAAGCAGGAAAAAGTGACAGACCATTCCTTTTACTCAGACACAGGTCAGGAGATGACAGTCTGACAAGGTACGTGTCAGTTTTCCAGTGAAAACTTCTGCAATGAAGGGGGTTTTTAAATGCCACTCATTGCTTTTAGCCAGTTTGGTTTATACTCCTCTAACCTACTTTGCTTACATTACATATGAGCCTTCTCAGCAGGCCCCGGGTTTTAGTTTCTGCCCACATTAAAACAATGAGCTCAAAGAGAGAAATTCAGAGCATCACGTGGACTCCATCCTCACAGTGCCACCCCACCCAGCCGGGGTGTGCCAGCCTGGGAGCATCCTTACACCGTGTATGCTTTTCAAAAACCTTCAGGTCCCATTTTAAGCATATTTTGCCTCTTTTCTTTGTACTTACAAACAAAAGCTGTCCTGGGCAGCCCTTTCCTAATCACTGGGAAGAACAGCCATGGTAAGAACCCCCCTTTCCTCCCCTGCTGCCCACAGTTACTGCCCAGCTCACCCATTCATGTGAACAGACCTCTTACCCGTCAGAGTTTGTACTATTTGCCTCCCTCCTCTATTTATTCAAGACAAGCAATCAAGGGAAGCTCTGAATGATGAGGTTTAATTAAGCTGCAACTCCATTAACCCAGATCCCCCAGGATTACCCAGCAATCCTTCACCTGCAGCGGGTCATCCTCCCTTCTGATGTTTCCACAGTGAGAGGAGCTTCCACTGATCCCTCACAACTCAGCTTGAGCTTTGCCTTTCCACTGGTTTCTTTGTTGCTCTAACAAATTTCTGCCTCCTTTTCATACCTCCTAGAAATGGGATTTATCTCACTTAAATTTAGGGGTTTACAGAGCAGAGGATTTAATGACAACCTTAACTGGCCATACAGTCTCTCTTTGCTGGCAAAGGAAAGAAAGAAGCACTCCTGGGGCAAGATGTGCTTTGTTTAGGTGCCTTCAGTCTATTCCAGCACATCTATTCTCTCCTGACAAGGAATTAATGCAGATAGTCATTTGGGGTATAGTTACAGACAACTGAGGCAAGAAGGACAAATCCCACTGTTAGACAATCAAGGTCCTATTTATAAAATGTTTAACCCCTCATAGATGAGCCTCAGCCTGAGCACTTGCCACAAGGTCATTGTCCTGCAGGCAAAAGGTTTGACTTTGGAGAGTTAACAGCTGGCTAACATTAGAAATAAATTTATTCACCAGCTGTAGGCATGTCTTTCACCTTCCATAACTCCAGAACACAGTATTTAAGGGGTTTGCATCACTTCTACATTTCTTTGGAAGAAAAAAAAGTACAAGATAATTCAGTCTACCTCTCCTATTGTCTTCTTGACTCAAATCAAGCCTGACAGCCCCTTGTGGCCTTGGCTTTTGTTCCAAAGCCTTGGTTCCATTTAGAAGCCTTTCCCTGAAATACAAGAATCACAATATCACCCTAAATCTTCCTCTGTCCCCATCCTTCCAACCTCAGACTGCATTCAGTCCTTGTCAAAGCCAACACTCAATGACCCAGCACTTTTAAGTTCCTCTTTGAAGTGGAACCAGAAAAATTGCGGTCTCAGCAGCTCTAGAAAAGGGAGGCCAAACTGGAAGAGCATGAAACCTGGTTGCTCCAAGTCTCCTTGTATTCCAACCAGCAGCAAGTCAGTATTCTGCAAATAAATTGTCTGGGTAGGTCTCTGCTGTTCAAAGTAATTCCTGAAAAAAGTCCCCAAATGTAAGTACTGTGGATTCTGCACTTGCACTTCCTAATGAACACCACGTGCTTGATGACGTTTTATCTATTATGATTTCATGGTGGTGACTGGAATTCAGATTAAGTGAAACTCCTCCTTCTAATGATCATTTAAGCAGGCAGGCCACATTTTCCTGATCTTTACAAGGCTTGTTTGGGCTTTGTCTGGAATCAGTAAAAATTTTCTGACAAAATCCCTGAGATTCAGTAAAGTTTCAAATGAAGCCAGATTATTTTTTATTATTATTATTCTCATAATCACAAAGCAACTGAGCGTTAATGGAGTGCCACACATTAAGCTGATGGTCTAACATGGTTTTTGAATCCAAAAAACCCTGACATATCACTGTGCAAACAAGAGCCAAAGCTTTCTGGAAAACACAAAAGGAACCTGTGCAGCTCCTGGAGTCACCTGCACAGCTCTGGACTGAACCATCCCTGGAGAACAACGGCAGCAACACCACTGCAAAAGGCTGATTTGATCAGCGCTGGGATTTGGGACTCATCCCAATCTTTAGGAGATGCCTCACTGTGTTAAGACAAAGTCTATGGCCAAGGCTCTTAAAATGCAGCATTAAATAAATGAGCTTCCTATGCCCAGTTTGATTTGGTTGCACCTGTTATTCTTAAAGCACTAGAACCAGAACATTCTGTAGATTTTTGCCATATGCATTCAGTCCATAACCTCTTTTGAAAGGCAGATAAAAAGCCCTTATCTCCCCAAAACACAGATAGACAGCCTGGTCAATAAGAGATGATTCATGAAAGCCATTTGCCTTGTGCTGCTCTTCTGAGAGACTTGGAAGGGCAAGAAGGTGCATCTTACAGAGATTTATCAAGGTGATAATGGGACAAGGGAGAAATCTTTCTTTGTCAAAGTTCTAATGGAAATCTAACACTATTTCCTTCACCACTTTGGAATTTTAAGGGAATAATTCTCTTAAGTTGTCCATGCAATACATAGGAAGCACAGGGGACTATTTAACAGTATCTCTGGCTCAATGGCCCCTTTCAACCAAAGGTCTGAAAAACAAACCTAAACCCAGAAGGCAGAAAGAGCACTGAGTTTTCAGAACCTGTGCCCCTCCCTGCTCCTCCCCTTGGCTGCTTGAACCATGAAAAGGATCAGAATCTTTTGCCCTTCCTCACTTTGAATGCTGAATTAAACTGGTTTGTTCAGGGTCTCTCAAACGACACTGCTTAGGCTGCAGAAATAAAGAACAGAGAAGAAATTATTCCTTATAAAAATGCAGAGATTACAGGATTGTTTCTGTTGGTGGGGTGCCCTTTGGGAAGGATTTGTAACGAGCAGTTAGGACTAGTTTGCCCTTAGGAAGTCTTTCCTGTCTAAGAGTATTTTTCTCAAAAATAGTCGGGTGTTTTTCTTCCCCTTCTCTGTTTGCATTCCAGAGGAAGATGCAGTTTCTCTCTTTCTCTGGAACATGGAAGAGATAAACAGATGTCATGGGCAGGTGCAGTGCAGAGGGCCTGGAGGGGGCAGGACAGAGAAGATCAGCCTGGAAGAGATCAGGAGGGGTGTCTTTCTCAGTTCTTTTTAGTGCTCTTGTCTTTGAAATAAATATTCTTGGGTTCTTTCCTCTGCCTTGGCATTTTTTGGGTAGCTGTGTGTGTCTCACTCTACAGTTTCAGTATGTCAAAACTCAAAACGAGCAAGATTCCAAGAGAAATGATTTTGCAGCGTGGACAAAATCCTTGGTCCATCAAATTGGGGTCTCAGTGTGAAGGAAGCTGCAGAGCCAGCTCTATCTTTGAAATCCTGAGTAAACCTGCAACCTCCCTCGCAGCTTGTCTGGGTACTTCATCTCTTCACACAGCCAGGGGAATCCAAAACACCACTATTACAGCTTCATTACCTCCCGAGGCCAAAATCAATGTACTGCAGGGCTCAGGTGTTGGGTACAGAACCACCTCTGCCACTCCAGAGAGTGGAACAGAGTCTGTGCCAGCACAGCAGCCAGCCCTGTGTAGGCAGTTTCCAGATATGGCAAACTTGGTGGTTTGGTTTTTTTTTTCCTTCAAATTGATTTGCTAAAATGACCAGAAAGCAAATCCAACACTGGAATATTTTTGGGAGATTGAAGGCAAAGATGCAGCTGCAGCCCCGTGCAAGCTTAATGGGAAAATAAATTTCATATGAACTGAGGAGTGGATAATTATGTGTTGCCTAAGAAAAAGAAAACTGTTCCCTCCTAGAGCTTATTTCGTTTGGAATTTAAGTGCTGCTGGTGAATTTCCATTGAGGAAAAATGATGGGAATGGAGGAAAATGGGCAGGAGAAGTTCCACAGGAGTTTGCAAGAGGATATGCCAAATTAATTTATGAGAATCATTGAATCATTAAATGGTCTGGGTTGGAAAGGACCTTATAGATAATTTAGTTCCAACTCCCTGCTGTGGGCAGGGGATCCGGCTTTTTCATGTTAAAATATGGGTATTTTGGACATGGTGAAGTAGTTATTTAATGAAAGAGAAAAAGGGACTTACACGTGAGTCAGTGGATTTCTTTAAAGGAAAGCAATCAAGTGCTTTAAGGGAAAAGATACAGCCCGCAGTCCCCTAATCATGTTTCCAGAGATAAATACACGGATCATAGAAGGCAACAGTGGTTCCTCTAAACCACCAGCAGAATCTGCACAGGGAGATGAGGCAAAACTGCAGGAGGCTACTTAATGGTGCTCGAGACTAAGAGATAAAAAGGCAACAGCAAAACAAAGTGTCTCTCTTAAAAAAACCCATCTGAACACATGCAGAGACTGGAAAGAATATGCAATTCAGATTCCTCTAAACCTGCGATTGCAGGGACAAAAGGGCTTTTTCTAGGACGTGCTATCCCACTGTCTGCTCCGGAGGGGTCAGAAGTGCGTGAGTCAGGCAGAGTCATGGCGAGGACAAAACCAACCTTGAGGTCTGAAAATCCTGAGGTAGCTCAGGGCAAAAAAACCTCACAGAAATAGTTCAGCACCAGCCTGGGTGGAAAGCAGAGGAATTTCTTGTCTGAACAAAGAAATGAGGCAAGACACAAAGTCAGGAGAGCCCAGACACAACTTCACAACCAATGAAAGAAATTCTAACAAGGACTGCCACGTTCATTTTAGGTCACACATTTTGAATTCACAGAATAAAAGGCTGGTTGAGCTTAGAAGGGACCTCTGAGTGCCATATGGTCCAACCCCTCCTCAAACAGCTGTCCAGGACCACGTCCAGATAACTTTCCAATCTCTCCAAGGATGGAGTGTCCTCAACCTCTCTGTACAACCTTGTGCCAGTGCTCAATCACCCCCCAGTAAAAACACATCTGCCTGTGCATTCCCAGCCCTTGCAGATGGTTTGGCATCGGACAGGCCTTTAATTCCAATGCTGTGAAATATTGCCTTCAACACGCATTTTTCTCCCAGAGCCTTCAAACCTGTAAATCTCAACAGCAAGTCCTACATACCTCTTTAAAATTGGAAGTGGGCAGGACCTGCTGCTCTTAATTCCCTTTTTACTTTTGCTGAGCTGCTTCTTTTAAACTGAGGCTGCAGCCAATTAATTTGGCTCCCCAGCATTACCAGTTGGTGGGATTTCATTCTGCTTTGCCTTTTTTTTTTTGAACGGTGGAAGAAAACAGCCACATCACAGCAATGCAGCACAAATGATGAGCACTGGCCCCAAGAGCATCAGGGGGTGCTCACATAGGTGGTCCAGGGCAGATTTCAAAGGGCTGGGAGGACTGGCAGTGGCACAGAAGGAGCTGGTCCTCTCTCTGCTCCCCCAAAATGTGCTTTGCTACAAGGCAGACAAATACCCCAGGCTGGGAAGTTGCGTGTGAGGGCCTGTGCTCGCAGAGATGAGGAGCAGCTCCGTGGCAGGCAGCTGACCCACAGGGAATCCCATCCAACCTCCCAACACACGGGCAGGGAGACTCCAAGGAACCGAGCCTCTTAAAGTGACAAACAGAGCTGGAGCAGCCGTGTGGGGACAGGGGCTTTACATAAAAGATCAGTACTCAATTACCATGGATTATCTATAATTGACAATACCCTTTACGGTAAGATGAAGACGGACGAGTCTGGAAGAGTCTCCAGGGCAGTAGTAGCTCCTTATTGCCCTAACGAAGTTTTTCCTTTCCTAATCCCATTTGAGCATTTCCAGCCCCACTGCTGTCCTGGCTCCCAGCAAACGGATCAGCTACCCCAAGGTACAATGATTCAGACCCAAAAGAGCTCTGCTCTAGTCACAGTTTTAAGGCACGATTATTTCCATAAATACTAGACTCGCCTGTTTGGAGGTTTGATGTGTTACTGACAGCCATACGAGTCAGGTTATGCAGATGCAAGAGATGCTCTGCCTTTTTTAGGTGTAATTAGCATTTCATTTCCTATCAATTTCCCCATCATGTTGAGCATCACCAGGGCAATGGGAACACTCAAAAGAATTCTTCATTGGAGATTTATGCTATTAAAAAAACCAAACAAACCACAAACAAAAAACCCTCAGCAATTTCTGAACTAAAGAGGGGGGGGAGAGGTTGTGTTTTTGTTTGGTTGGTTAGTTTCATTTGGAGTTTTTTTTGTTGCTGTTGTTATTGTTTGGGGATTTTTTTCGTAGTGATTAATTCAGTAATTACTGAATCGATACCAGGGAGCATATCCAAAGCTTTAGAACGGCTTGAATTCTATATATTTTCTAGCGTTATTTAATTCCCCTCATGGATTCCAAAGGTTACCTTATTAAAACTTTCTTGCAAAAGGTAAGTTTTTAGTGACTAAAATTATAGAAAGGAGACCAGGAATCTCCTTGGCTTTTGCACAGACAACAGGGGATGCTCCCCTGCTGCCCCCAGCTCCCGGCTGCACAGGTACAGCAGCCCCAAAGAGGGGCAACAGAGGGCAGGAGACCCTCCCATGGGAGCCCTGCCAGGCTGTGTTGGCATTCGGGTGGGCTGCTGGGGGTCAGCAATCTGCCAGGTCACAGATCCAACCCCAGTGGCTGAGCCTCTCACAGTTTAAGAGGATTATTGTTGGCAACTCTTTGCCACGTCTCCCAGCTTGGAGAAACTTTCCAAGGGAATTCACGTCTGAAATGGATGCATCTCTGTAAGTTTGGGGTTTAGTAAGAGGTTTTTTTCCCCAGCTTCCCCACTGATCCCTCTGCTGTGAGCTGAGACCACCCAGGCTCTGGCTGGAGAGCAGGCAGAAGATGAAACCATCATGTCACAAAACTACGTGATCCTTATGGTGCTCTCCTGATTACTCAGGGCCAACTGAGGACACCAGAAATCCAACAGGACTTCTCAGCATAGAGAGCGGCCAACACCTGACACAGTAATTCGCCAAGCTTCTCCCTGACAGGTTTGCCACCAACATCAGCCTCTGCTTTAATAGCCCTGACGTGTTGTTTGTGCCATTCTTTCCTCCCACACGATTGCTGCAAATCACGAGCAACTTTCCTTTGGCTGTTCAGTGACAGCAGGAGAACGTCCCAAGCACACTGTCTGCCATCATCTAGTCATGGAGATAAAGGCACCCAGAAAAGCAGCCCGCAGGTTTAGAGTCCGTAACGGTGGCGTTTGACGCTTGCCAGGGGCACATCGTCACCCAGGGGAACTACAGAATCCTCACCGTGCCACAAGAAACAGGTCCCAGTGTAAAACCCAGGGGTAATTCCTGTGCTCAAACTTCCTATGAAGTCTTCATGTAACCTTGACTATCCTTCACAGAGCAACTGCACAGAATAAAAAGAACAAATGCTTATGGCCTCGAGGCATATTATTTTTTTACCTTTAAAATACATTAACTGCTTTGTAATTTAGATTTTCTGGTCAGGCTTTGACTAGAATAGAACTGAGGGGCAGCTGTCCCCTGGCAAATAGTAATGTCCACAACAGGACAGCTTTTAATACCCTGCATGTGGTGAATGAGAATCTGCAAGAAATAAGCTGTAGTTACTGTCCCATAGTAGAAAGAAGCCTTAAAAGGTGTTTGCAGAGTGACCAGTTCCTTCCTACTTTAATGAGATTATTGACTGATCTTTTGCTATTACGGCTTCTCAGGCACACAGTGTGATTTTTGGGGAGGTCCTGTGCAGGGTCCTGAGTGTTCCTTCCAGCTCAGGACATTCTATGATTTGTGTGCCTTAACCTGGGGATCACTGGAGAGAAATTTTAGAGAGGCAATTTAATAATACTTAAGGAACAAGAGTTCATAGTATATTATTTCAAATTGAAAAATGAGCTGTGAAAGGTTCTAACAGTAGGGGTTTGATTTTCATGGTAATTGGATGTACACAATAGAATTCCACTTGGTTAAGAAATTATCCATAGGATTGTGGTTTCTGTGTCAGATACACCCCTGAGACTCTTGTAGCCATCCTTGAGACAAAGGGCAATAACACCTCAGGGGATTTTCATGCTTACTTGTCACCTTGAGATAAATACCCAAATTCAACTCATTCCAAAGGGAGCCTGACTGCCTGAAAAAGGCAGCAAGAAAATAAGAAGTATTAAGGAACCACCATATTTATTGAAAGAACAAAAGATTAATTTTCTGTATAATAAAATCCACACATAGGCATTTGTTTCTACTATTGTATTCCAACAAAAGAAAATTAAATGGTGCCAGAATTGATGGCTTTTCCTTGTGAAACAGATAACAGCCACAAGTGAGGCAGTGGAAATGAACCAAACTAAGAATTCCGTTCATATTGTTTAAAGAGGGCAGGAAAAAACAGCGACCACATGAGAACAGACT
Organism: Sclerurus mexicanus; assembly: GCA_013396755.1. Taxonomy (NCBI): domain Eukaryota; kingdom Metazoa; phylum Chordata; class Aves; order Passeriformes; family Furnariidae; genus Sclerurus; species Sclerurus mexicanus. Next base: position 2,112,043 of record VWZF01004021.1, read on the forward strand.
CTGTGACAGCAACTTTGCTTCATTCCTTTGACACTAAAAGTGCTTTAATTATCTCCTTCAGTTTTGGGGGGGTTTCCTGTGTCTTAGAAGATTAGGAATGATAATGTAAGCCAGTGGCAGACAAAGAAAGGATCTCTTGTGATGGGAAAGTTCCAAACATTCCCAAATCCCTGTCAGCTCCACGTATGAAGCATTTCCAGTGCAGGCTGTTCCTTTGTGCTGCTCTGCCCGATGAGTCACTCGGAGATGGATGGAGGAGTCTGCAGAGCAGCAGACACGAAAACTGCTCCTTATTACAAACCAACAGAGGAAATTGCATACAGAACAACTATATTTAAAGACAGACACCACAGAGCTGCATGAATTCTGCAGTCTCACTCCAGCCTCCCCGGCACAGACATCCCCTCACTCCTCCCAGCACAGGAACACCCTCTGGGGCTCCACTCCCAGGCGCTGAGTCCTGAGGGGAGGCTTGGCTTTGCTTTTCTTTTTTCATTTCTGCCCTCGTTGCTATTCAGCCTCTCTATGAAAGGAGTCAGTGGCCTCATGCAAAGGTGCCTGGGCTTGCACAGGGCATGGCTTTGTCTTGAGGCATTTACTAAACTTGTTGCTTGGCTTTGCAACCCAAGGCTCGCAGATTGGAAGCTAACCATTCCTGCACCGGGTTTTTTAAAGAGAAAGGGATTTAAACTTGTTAGCACGTGTGATCCAGGCAGCTACCCATTGGCTCCATGAGAAAAGATGAAGTCCAAGCTCTAACCAAATAAGCAAGAGATCCCTCTTGACTCTATTAAGTCAGGCTTTACTTTGGACTGCAGTTCAAGGTCCCCCACTGCAGGAGAGTTGAGGAGCAGGTGGCAGCACTGATTTGGGTCTCACAGAAACACTATTTGCTGCCCAGGGTCACACCCAGAGGCTCCTGCAGCTCTTCACTGCAAGTCAGAGCAGTGTGGAGCCCCTTTCCTCTTAGGGCTGAGGGCAGAGATGGTGCCCTCCAGAGCTGGCACCACAGAGCTGCCACGATCCTTGGAACATGGGAAGAGGGGCACCTCTGTGGGACCAGGAGCTCAAGCCAAAGCAATGTACTTCCTTCAGCTTGTGAAAAATCAGGGACCTGGCTCCAGAAGAGTCCAGACTTCCCAGAAGATTGTGTTCCAAGTATCTGCCCTCAATATTTGGCTCAGTAAAAGGTCCTGCAAAGCGCTCAGAGGGAGCAGTTGGCAGTGGAAGAGCATGGTCTGATTGAACCCCTTGCTGAGGGATGAAAGCCCAGCGCTCTGCCCACCTCTGCCAGCCCCTGGCAGCCCGGGCAAGATCACTTAGCCAGGTATTCTGAGATCTTTGAACGAGACAAAAAATACCTGGATTATTGCTGCTCTTTTCAGAAGGCCTTGGCCCCTGGGCAGAGTGAGCTGACCTAACATAAAGCACAGGGCTAGGTCATAATTCTGTTCTCCTGGTCGGTGCTGGAATCAGAGGCAGCAAAGGCACAGGGAGCTCTCTGAAATGACTTCAGAGATCTGCTGCAAGGGCACTGCTTGTATTTTGGACACATAAGACCTGCACAACTACCCTTTTGGGGCAACCTTTTCTATTTAGAAATATATCAGCGTTCGTTTACCCTTTCCAAGACCTCTAGTACAGAAGAAATTCTGACAAGACTGTTCTAGTTGTCAGGCAGCAGCAGCAGCAAGAGCTGAAATTAGGAGCCAAGTAAAAACCAGTATTTTCATGCAATGCCAAGATATTTGTTTGTATTTTGTTGCCAAACAGCTCACAGCAAATTACTTACAAGATCCAAAGTATTTTTTCCCCACAACAAAAGTTAATAAATGGAACAGCCACACTAAGTAATAAAGAGAAAATATTTCTAATTTATGGAATGTTGCAAAAGCTATATTCATCAATTTACTCTGGAGAAATGGACTGTAATAATAGTTCTCATTAAATATAGGGAGGAAGGAAATTAAAACTGACTTAAAATAGAAAGCCTCACTATATAAACATTGCTGAATGACAGTGTCCAGATCCTAAACAAAAGGTCCAGGTCCCTGAGAGGCAAATGTGGGACTGACTCATCCCGAGCGCTCTGCACCACAAAGGAAGCAACAGCCGAGCAGGGACGTACACAGACTGACTCCAGCTTCTGTAAGTTACTAACAGACATTTCAAGGGACTTTTGGGTACCTCAAAGAAAACTGGATATGTATTTTCCTGTCCATCAAGCAAGGCAGCACGCTGTACATTTGAACTAGCAACTGGTAAATTAGTCTAGTTAATTAATTGCTATTTTTCTGAAACACCATAACGTCCTCTATGGATTCTTCCCCTGATGTTTTCTCTCCACTGTTTCAATCCCAGTATAGCTAAACCCAGAAATTTCCATTATCTTCCCAAAGCTTCTTTCCTCTCACTGCAGACAACAGTCATCGAGTCCTACTTCCCAGGTAATACCTTCAACTCTCCTTCTAGATCAGAGATTTTTATGCATCTTAACGCTAAAAATAAAGGGTTTCAAAAAAAATAAAGCTCAATCCCTAGAGTTCACCAGCTAATAACCAGAGGGTGTATCTCCAGAGGCAAAGAACTGGAAGCCCAGCCACCCAGGACACCTCTAATTCCTATATTTAATCCTTTAGACTTAAGCATAAAACTATACATTTGTCACTGGATTCCAATGCAAGCCCTCAGCATTCACAAAACTACACACAAAATACTAACCATGGAAATCCCTTTGATTTTGCAACCAGTTATTATTTCCATACTTCACTATGAGATGCTTTAAGTGAATAAGAGTTTTGCTTCGTCTCCCTGGGTCTAGTTAGTAGATCTGAATCTTCTCACAAAGCTCCAGGGACATAATTCATTTCATAAAAGAAGAAGTAATAATACAAGCAATGCAACCATTAGTGAGAAGAAGGGAACATTGTAATTACTGTTAACAATATAGGTGTTCTTCACACACTGCAGTCTTCTCAACTTCCCTACATGGAGAGCTAATTCTTATACTCTGCTTTAGAGAAAATATTGAATCAATTACAGAAACGTAACGTTCAGGTTTTGCATCTCCTTGCTGGGATTTTGAAGAAATGGAAAGAAGGGAAAGGCCCAGCCGCTCGTGGGGAAAAGCACAGCTTGAGGTCTGATTTTTTAAATATATCACCAAAAAGATCGTGGTAACAAAATGGGAGGGCAAAGAGGACAGTGACAAGCAGCAAATGCTGCCCACAAATCCTGACTTGTCTGGAATTTTAAGAGCTCTGATAACGTTTGGTAAAGACAGGCTCCTCATGTGACTTCTCCAACCACGTCCCCAGCGGGGAGTTTCACTGAATATTGAGGATTTGCTTGCATTTACCAGTGGAATCTCGTGGTACCACCATGCTCAAGAACTCCTCCCAGTGATCTTCTCTCAGGCTCCCACTTGTGCATCCTGCCTCCCACACAGACGTTCCCAAAGCAAGCTAAGAGGTGCGACAGAGAGGATCACACCCCACTCTGTGTCTGTGTGCTTCTTTGATTGCACCCAGCACAACTTTCAGCCCCAAAGCTCAGGGATTTCAGAATCACCCCACTCGTCCTCTTGGGTGCACAAGGAATTTCTCACCGAAAGCACACACATCCTGCACGACTGTGTAAAACCGAGTCCCTGCACAGTGCTGGGGTGGAAGAAGCCCTGCAAACCATTTTTCCCACAACTGCTGCCCCGCAGGTCTCTGCCTGCGCTCTCTGGACAGGGGGACCCTCTGCAAGGGGCTGCCCTGCCAGGGGAGTGAACATTTGGGAAGGAACCAGCTGTTTTCCAAACAGCTGCCCCCGATTGCATCTGGAAATACACCAGCCAGCCCCAACAACCGGATTGTTCATTCAAATGGTCTGATTGCAAGCATTTATCTTTGTGCTCCCAACAAAAGAGAGAAAAAGAAAGAAGAGCTGCTTTTTCCCCGTCCTTTGTCCCGTCATCTCTTTCCATTAGACCCTGCCTATTGCACAGAGGTTTTACCGGGATTGGTTTCTTTGACATGTGTCTCTATTGCTTTTCATCTGAAAGGACAAGGTGGCTGAAAATTAAGTGAATTGTTCATTAAACAGTGGCCCCTGCTTCGAGAAAAGGTCATCCTCCCCCTGAATTCTTTGATGCAGCGTTAACGATGCCTTTCCTTCCAGAGGCTCTGTGCATAAAAGACAAGCTCTTGGAGAAAAAAAAAAAATTGGAAAATAAACCTTCTCCCCTCCATCCTTCCCGTGATGGTAATTTAAGAGATAACTGTTTTGGAGATAAAGTTGATTTCTGCTAACAAAAGACCCACTGTTTGAAATTGGAGTCTGCAACTCTTCACAGGTGATTGACAAGAAAAATGGTCCAGCAGGAGGAGTGGTCACAGAGGCTGACAGACTGGCAATAATGCAGAATAAAGCAGCAATCATAAATCAAAATTACTCTCCTGAACTCTTTCTGGGATAGAACCGCATTTTCTTTTGTTTGTATTTTTGTTTTAACTCTTGATGCATTTAGACAACACAGCAGGAATGTGGGTCACCCCCCAGGAAATTGCATCCTAACAGGGAAAATACTCAGCCAGCTCCTTGCTTTGCCCATCCTCTGTGTGTCCGCAGTGCGGACATTCTGAGCTGTGGGGGGTGGCAACTCTGGGGGTTTTCTCCTTATCTTTCATGTATTGCTACTAATATAATCAAGTTTACTTGCTCTTAGCAAGAAACGAGAAGTTAGGGCAACAACAAAAATACTAAAAAAGGGAGCTAACCCTTGACACCCAAACTGTGTTTGCGTCTTTTATTGAGAAATGCATGTCTGGCTGGCGTCAGAGCAGGCTCCAAAAGGAGCCTCGCCTTCTGAAATAGGAAGGAATATCTTCATTTTAGGAGGTAGAATTACCTCTTTATGCAATTAACCCCCAGGAAATTTCCCTCAAAAATGATTTTGGGGTAAAAATCGAAAAGGACTGAAGAATTATGTCCGTTTTGAGACCTCCAGCTTGCACTGGTAGAGACCAGGGTGTAGGATGTGTTTAGGCTTCTATGGACACTGGAGAAAAGCCACTGCTTTGGCAGAGCAGAACCTTCCTGGGGGCTCCAAGGACAGCAGGAGTTGAAGCCAACACCAGGGCAAACTCCTAGAGTTTTTTATCCGCATGCCCTTCCCCTGGAGCTGAGTGAAGCTGGCCACTGCTCCACAAGTATTTCTAAGTCTCAGGGACATCTGGAGAGCACATCTGTTGCAGAAGACACGTACAGCTGTGTGTCCTCAGCATTCTGGAGCAAGGGGACCCCCAGAGGCCACAATTATGTGGTGAAAAGCTGACCAGAAGGTTCAGTACTCGTGGGGATCCGTATGCCAGAGTCACAAGGGACAGGGGCAGCAGATGTTTCTCCTGCTCCTCTGGGGTCTCCCAGTCCTCTCTCTCCCCTTCCTCCCAAAATACTGACACTGCTGGAGAGGCAGGAATCTACAGCTGCACGTTGTCCTGAGGTTTTTATTAACTTTCCTCCAAACTCATCTTGTTCTGACCACCCTTTCCTCCAGTTACGTGCTGCCAAGGGTTCTGACACCATCAGCATTGTCCAGAAGACAATAATCATTCCTGATCACTTGAGAGCCCTCAAAGTTTTCTAAAGAAGAGGATACACTTGGAAACCCACCCTGAGCTGGGAGCTCACACACATTTCTGCGTGGAGGAATTCTAGAAAGGCCTGAAAAACCAAAGCTTCGAAGTAACCCTGAAACACAATTCTGAGCTAAGCTGAGACCATGCTCTGCTCAGAGGCTTGGTACATGAACCTCAGGAATGGAGAAGAACAGGAAAAGACACCTTTGGGGTGAAATGCCCGAAGAAACAGCGAGAAGGTAGGAATCTGGCTCACATCATACAGAGTGCAGGAAAATAACGCTGTATTTGGAGACACAGAACGGAGTGTGCCTCGGCAGAGCCAAGGAACAACCGTTCCATTTTACCCAGTCCTAACCGGGAGTTAGAGTGTGGGTTGCAGCTGTTCACCACTTAGTGTTTCATTTTTCTCAGTCCTTTAAAATTCAAGTGAAACGGGGGGGATGAGTGGAGGTGCAGCAAACATGACCTAGAGCAGCGTTTGGAGTAATTGAAGTCATCTAGCCTGGAATGTAAGAGACTTGAAGGGAAACAATAATAACTCCCAGATAAAGAAAGCAAATTATACATCACGACACGCTCCACAATCATAATATATGTGTTGTTTTGACAAACATTTGTTCCCTGTATGATTACAGTGACTTTTATTAAAAGAAGAAAACCAACATTTTGGAAGGGAGGAGAGGAGGAAATTGATGAACCGTATCTCATATTCTCCCAAATATCTGGATTTAGGCATCAGAAGCTGAACACACCACAGGGATGGCACATTTGTTCAGAAATTATTTCACAATGGCTCATCTCCCCTCAGGTGGGGAAGGGGCAGATTCTGCCACCTCACTGGGTGTGTGAAACATCACCCAAAAAAGCTGCAAAGATGTAATGGAAGCAACAGAATGTTGAGAAGGGAAGGGACGAAATTGGAAAAGCCCAGAGCTGACTGCAAGCCCTGTCCTGCTAACGGTACCTCTTTTAAAGGGAGTAAAATCTCCCTGACCTAAGGATGCAGTCAAGTCTATCACTCCACATATCACTCTTTTTGTTATCTACTAAGTTGGCATCACTTTTAGAAAGGCCTTGCAAAGCAAAAAAGGAGACCAAGATTCGATATATTCACTGGTAATCTGTATCTCATGCACAGCTGAGGCATCTTCACCTCCACATAGTTATATTTTTAGTACATTGTTTGCCATTCTAAGGTATCACAGAAAAATATATGATCATTAATCAGCTGAAGAGACACCTTCCATCTCAGATAGACATACAACAAGCATTCTTCAAGCCAATCCATCTTACTTTATCACACTCAAGTACTTTTGAAACTATTCTATTTCCTAGTATTTTTTTTTCCAAATATTCTTCCAAGCAATAAATCTAACACAGCAAAACCTAGCTAGAGAAGACAACTCACTGCCAGGGAAACCATGAGCTTGGCTTGGTTGGTTAAAAACACATCCTGAAACAGGATTTGGAAACCAAAAGAAGTCACGTTATCGTCACCACTGCAACCGCAGAAATATTTACCAGCTTTGCACTCACACTTGTAAAAAAATGAACAAAGGAACTGTAAGTGAACCACAATTTTTACCATCAGAAATGGAAAAATGAGGAAGTTACCTTGAAAACAAAGTGCATCCTTGTACGTGTCAGTCGCGCTCCTAAAGTCTGGGAGAAGAAAGGGCCACTGATATCTTCAAAACACTTGCAAAGAAAAGCAAGGATAATCTTTCGCTGCTGTAAATTCAGCAGCATTTCACTCACCTAGAAAATACTAGCAGGGGTAAAGACAAATAAATAATAGTTGAGGGGAAAATGAGAAACAGCTGGGGGCTGCCCACCCTATTTATTAATTAAGATGAAGATCAATTAGAATAGGGAGGGGATTAATTTACCTTCAACCAGGAAGCCCTGGGAGGAGTAATCAGGCTCCTCCTTGACTTCCATCAGCCTGTCAATACAGAAAACCATTCTTGTTTGGTGGGAGGGTTCCCCAATTTCCTCTGAAGCTTCAAGGAAACAGGGAACGCAAATGATTTCTTATCTCTAAAAAGGGTCCCACACCAAAAAAAACCCCAAACGTACCAAGCTGACTATCCCTAAATGCAAGAAGCTGGTGATATCTGCTGCGTTACAGGCAAGAGCCACGGCTTAAGGGTCTGAGGAGCAGCTGCCACTGCTGTGATTTCCCTGCTGCTTGTGCTGCAGTGAGCTGGGGGAGAGGGAAGGAGAGGGAAGGCACAGGAATGGGCAGCACATCCACTCAGTAGCCCGAGGTGGACTGTGTTTTCATAACTGATTAGTATTGCTGTGCCATTGCATTTCTCATTAAAATCCCTTTCTTGAAGGTAGGCACAATTTGCACCGTGTTTTCCACTTGTTTGAGCTTCAAGCTGTCGCTCAAAAAATTAATTTTAGCTGGGTTCATCTCTCCATCACAATTTTTTTTTGTCACAGTGGTTGATTAATTCCATGTCATTGTTTGCTCTTTTACAAGATTAATTGCAGGATGAGAGAATAGATGACTTTCTGGTGAGGGAATATATGAAGTTATTGTAATTCCTCAATGCCAGAAAACAACTTTTGTTTCCTCCATCTAACTTCAGGCAGCAAGAAAATGATGTAGTGAAACTGCTTTGGTCTTTTACTGGATCAATTGTGTTTATCCAAGGCAAGGCCCGGGGTCGTTTGGTTAAGGTTTGCCACCACAATTCTCCTTCCCTACAGCTCCTTTGAAAGTCTCCAAGCCCTTAAGGTCTGACAAATAAATCCTGAGCTCTTGAAGGGGACAAACCACGTTCACAGTTCGGATAGACCGACCAACAATGGACGGGCCCAGCACCGAAACAAGTATTTCCTCTGGAATTGCGTGGAATTCCACGGGAGGAAGCACCGTGACAGAGGCTTTCCCCAGGTGAGGTTTGTACTGTTCCAGCCCAGCTGATGCGACACCTTTAGTTGTAATTCACTCAAGCCACGATAGATTTATGGAAGGAAGAAGGACAGAGAAGGGGCTTTGGGATGCTTTTCTCGGTCTGTATTGGCACAAAATAGACATTATCTGGTATTGAATCAACCTTTCAGTGGCTTCCTTGGTGTACTTTCATTTCCCCCCAGAGCTGCTTGGCAGAGCGCGTTGCTGCTGTACGATGCCCTCGCAGAGTTCTTTTCTATACAAACCTTACTTATTCAGCTTTTATTCCATTTTGTTCTGCTCACTGATTGTTTGCAAGAAATACTATGCACTTGTTAGACAGCTGAATTGGTATTTCTCCACCGCTTTTTCATTTGAGCTTAAACATAATCTTTCTGGTTCTCATCTCCCCTGTTGTATAGAAAATAAAAGCTTTTCCAGAAGTGTCTCTGCTCCCCCGAGCCATAACGTTGCAGAAGCTTGTCCCTTCTTGCACTGAAGGCAAGGAGAACATTCCTCCAATTTCTACGAGAGCAAGTTTAGGCACTGCTTGTATGAATTAATTTAGTGAATAATGGAGAAAGAATTGCTTTGCATCATAATAAATTAAGGCAGATGACCCCAAAATTCATAGTTCTGCATAATGGCAACAATATTTTCCGTAACTTGTGAGATTTTTACTGTTTGAGGTAAATCAATAAATGCAGATTGAAAGTAAGTTTTAGGTGTTCAGCTCTCATTGAAACAGATCATGGACACTGAAAACAGCTCCCCCTCTACAAGGAGGTAAATCCAGCTTTATTTATATTACTGGTACTTTTGTCTGATTTGAACCACAGCTTAAAAAAATAAAATTCTTTTTAATGCACTTTAAGGAAGTATTTTGAATTTTTAGCCTTTGAAAGCTGTGCTGTTTTTTCCCGAAAAAAGATCCTCCCTGTAGTTTATCCATGAAAAATCTGCTCCAGTGTTGGAAGTGTTGCTTCCTGATTTAGGAGTAGGGGATGATGCCCAAGACCGAAACCCCAGCTGCTTGTCCAGTTTATTCTGTTGACTCTTTTCAATATTCCAACTTTTCCAATGTGTCGTGTCACATCTCGTGAGACAAATCTGCTTCTAAAGCTTGGCCCACAGAGGAAAGAAAACCTGATTTGGCTTTTCCAGGTAAGAAGAAGATGTGCTGTGTGGGGAACTGATGTGCCCAACTGTGTGAAATCATTATTGAAGTTACAGCATCAAGCCTGTGGGTTTCAAAGTCATCCAATGGCTTTGGGGACTTACTCCATAATTTAACAGGAACTCCATGACTCAACCCCATCAGGAAAATCCCACGAGTAACTTGCAAATTTCAGGATTAAAACTGAAACTCGGTGAATGATTATGAGAACAAACTCTGTGTTCCTCGTGTCCAGGTAGCAAGGGTGAAACCATGTCCTGCGTGGAAGAGGCAGAAGAAACACGTCAGATGTTGTAACTTACAAAGAATAGAAATTCTAGAGCTGTTTTCCCACGGGAATATTTAACAGATCCCTTCCCATCGTGAGCTCTCCGACGCTGCACTGCAACGCTTGAGGGGGCTGAGTAATTTCCCCAATTCCTCTGCACTCTCAGCTCTTTCAGCCTTTCCAGTGATGTGTTTGGGGGGAGAATTCACAATTTCTCATCACAAGGCAGCATCTGATAATCCAAATGTCATCTGAGCTGTAGTCTGCGAGGAAGGAGAGGAATTAATGAGCTAAGACATATACATAGAGGGAAAAAAAGCGGTTTAAGAAAACTCACGGTTTTCTGCTTCAACAAAAAGCTCTGCTGAAGTATTTGTGGAGGCATCGGGATCTTAAGAGAATTACTCGGATGTTTAAAGCTTGTTATTTGTTTAAATATCTCATAGCAAGAGGAAACTAAAGTTAATGAGAAAATTTCCCTCGTTCACAATATGTCATTTTTTTTCCTGGTCTTGGGACTCTTGGGCTTTATCTTGAAGACTTTAGAGAGTGTTAATGATTAGGCAGAATTGCACCCAGAAAGCATATCTGGATATAAGTACACGGATTTTACAGGACTTTCCCCTCCCTCCAGGCCATGCTGCTCATTCAGTAAAAACGCAACAGGGAAATAAACATCAGTAAATGGGAGAAGCCTCCAAGCCATTTGTTTTTGCTTACCTTGAGGAAGTAGGACACTTTCAGGAGCTGTCATCAGGTAGCACATAAATAAGTGCAGATCCAACTGCCTCAACTTCTGGAACTTGTCAAAGAGCTTAATAGAGAGATTTATGAGAACTTCCAGCTTTGGGTTTCAAATCCTTGGTATCTGTCAAGCTACAGTCTTAACACTAAACTTCTCATCCCCAAACCAGGCTGGAAACTCAAAATGAAGCTATAAAGCATTGTTAAAGGGTTTTATTTTGCATCTTAAACTCCATTTTCATGTTCTGCTCAATGTATTTTATTGCTGGGAAGCCCTTTGTGCTTTGAAGTAACGTTTTTAATTTATTTATTTTTTTTATTGGCAGCAGAACGACGCTGACATTTCATGGGTTCGTTTCATGTCAGAAACAGGCATGACTGGATTATTTGCCTCGTGAAAAGGGCTGGTAGGAGATTTTGATGCCTGTTTTGGCTCATTTACCAGGAGAGGCAGCACCTGCTTCAGATTGCAGGACTGTGATCCCACGCCAGGGGACTGAGGATGTTTGGAACACGGTTTGGTGGGAGAGAGCAAACTCCTGTCCTTGAGTTATCGCTGGAATTACATAAACAGCATGGATTAGTGTTCTCTGAAGAAGGCAGTCCATATATACACATATATATATACGTTCCTACGCACGTGTTACATTTCCTTGCTGTTGCAAGGGGCATTTTGCATATATGTAACTGGATTTAAGGGAAGGCCAGAGAACAGAGCCCTGCAGGCACCCAGCTCTCACTCTGCACGGTCACAGTACCCGGAGCCACTGCAGCACGTGTTTGCAGGCACGCCATTACTCAGCAAATTGCTCTTTGGCTTACAAGCTTTTAATCACAGCACTTTTTATTTTTATTTTTGCTGGAAAAGGTCACCACTATTTGCTTGCTAAAAAAGAAAAAGATTCCCGACTGGAATTATTGCTCAGATAATTTATGTGTAAGTGAAGGAAGGAAAGACTTAAGAGGAAACTAAAAGGGGATCTAAATCCTTTCTGCACAGGTTTTGGATTTTAAAGTTTTGGTTGGTTGGCTCTGTGCAAAATTTCATCCTTTCTTAATTTTGTGATCAAACCAAGATAGTGTGACATAAAATTTATATTAATAAATGATGCTACTAATGATTTTATACTAAATTTTCATACCTCAAAGTTACTATCAGATTTATTCATGGATAATAAAATTCACAGTCAAAGGACCAAGGAGTTCCTGGAGAGAGTCCACCAGGGGCTACAAAGATGATGAGGGGACTGGAGCATCTTTCTGCTGAAGAAAGGCTGAGGGAGCTGGGCCTGTTCAGCCTGGAGAAGAGATGAGTGAGAGGGGACCTCAGCCACGACCACCGGTATCTTCAGGGAAAGAAAAGGGGACAGAATACCAAGAATTGAAATATGCTCTCCGTGATTTGTTTTAGAAACCCTTCTAAGCAGAACCGGCTTTACCTACATCGGTAAAACATATTCGTGTCCCCACCTTTCTTGAATGCCGTATTTTAGTTTCCCCAGAGGATGGCTTTTCCCTGCAGCCTTCCTAAGAACATCCTCAGTGTGCACCTTCTTCCTGTGGAAGAACTAAGAGCACTGGGCTTCTCTAAAGCAGGAGCTGGTTTTGCCCTGCAAACACCTGCAGGGAGCACTAATTGGTAGTCATGAGTTGGGTTTCCTGGAAAAATAACAACTCAAACAGCTCTTTATCCGGGCTGCTGAGAGCAGGGTGGGTTTTTTTCTCTCTCCAAACCTTTTGCTATTTTCCTACCTGGGTGTAATTGTGCCCACACTCAGATCAATTTATTACCCCGTGCATAAGCACATTCACTCTGGTTTTCCTCTCCCTCAGGACCTTTACATTAAGACGACGACTCAGACTCCTCAAATTGCCCAATTGCAAATGCACTTTGATCAAATGATGACTCAAGGAGACTCAGGGATTATTTCTGCAGGGAAAGACAAGGCAAATTGATCATTGCTGTCACTGGCGAGCAGCAGCTCCTGAAGGACTAGATTTAAAATGCATTATCTTTAATGTAATCAAAGGAGCATTTCATTTAATTTTAAGCTGCCTTGCAATATTTGTTAGTGCTATCATCTCAGGGTGTTACAGGGACAAAAGTTAATCACACTGACTAGACAAACACTAATTTATTTAATTAAGGATATCCTACTTTCTTTGTGTAATATTTTCCTAATGTGGTGTACACAGAGATTATTTCAGAAATAGTAGGGGCTTAGATGTAAATAATCTTTTAGGGTGGCGGTGCTGGGTCTAAAGAGGTAAGAGGGGAATGGTTTAGGAGACCAAAGAATAGAAGGATGTTTTTCTGACCAATTCATGACACATTTTAGATTTAAATGAGGAGAAGGTCTCCAAGGCAAAGCCCTTCCCTCCCTGAGGAGCAAGAGGATGTGCTGACAGAGAGAGCTGAAAGCCCTGAACCCCCAAATGCTCATCTGGAGCTCACCCAGACAGGTGACAGATGGGGACAGAGCTGGCACCAGACACACAAACTGGGACTTGCTTTCAGCAGGATGGTCCAGGACTGAAACAAACCCCCCTATTTCCTCTATTCTTAGGTATTCCCACAGGGTGTAGAAAGCAAGGGAACATCCAAGCTGGCTCTGCTGTGGCAGTGTCTCATTATCCTCCTGGTTCATCCACCCTGAGGTGATGATGGCTTTAAAGGGAAAGGGAAGTTTATGAACCAGTGAAAAGTGGACAGCTGGATTTAAAGAGCTAAGAGATACAGCAGGAGAGAGAAGGAAAACATGGAGAGGATGTCTTGAAAAAGTGAAAGGCAGGGAGCAAGATTAATGTTGTTTTTAGGGATCCTCCAGTGGTTGTCCCTTATGTAACAACCCACTGGCACAGAGTCAAACTTCAACATCTGAAACCTTTAAAAGGAAAAGAGATGAATCTGAAGAGCTTCTGCACATCCCAGATATCCCAGGACATTAGACAGAAATCAGGAACCAACCTCAACCCTAAAACACCTGGAGAACGATAACAATAATTACAGGGGAAGACCGGGATTGCAGCAAAGGAAGTAAGAATGGGACAGAGAGCCCTGGCTGGTGAAGCCAGGCCAGCTGGCTGTGAACCAGCACACATCTTCCCTGGCCATCCTGAGATGTGCTCTTCCCTGGAAAATTCATTTGCCTCTCTCTTCAGTTTCTCCTTGCCAGAGTGTGGTGTCCCCTGTGCAGGTCCAAGACCAGAACAAGCACAGCGAGCTTTGCAGGGTGCTTTTAGATTTAGAGCGGCTATAAAAGAGAAAAATCAGTGTGGTTTTTCTCCACCCAGATTTTTCAGGTGTCCTCTCATGTTGCAGGGATTTATTTGTTGTATTCTGACTTTAACTGAGCTCTACAGCAAGAGGGTTTTGTTTGGAGCCAGCCTTTACTCCTTTCTTATTTGCCTTCTGGGGAATCTACATTGCACCCCCCAAAAAGCAGACCTAGATATGGTAAATTTTAGTGAAAAAATGCCTGTTAAATAAAGCACTTATTCACCAGCATAACAATATCAAACCATCAGCGAGACCCAGGACTTAGGAGACCAATATCGTAATTTTCTGGTGTTCATGTCTCTGTGCATCCATCACAGTGTTCCGTTTGAAAGTTTTCTCTTCACTTCCGTGGGCAAAGAAGCTCTTTTTCCAAGCTGCCAGTCCTCGTTCCACCACAGCTCACCTTCACACCAGTCATCCCCTCAGCCAAGCAGAAAAGCGAAAATGGAAGCGGCGCTTCGAGCCAAGAAGATAAGAAAAAGAAAACCGCTCTGACCGTGCCGATTGGGGTAAAAGCCTTTCTGTGCATCCTACCTCTTTGTTGCAGAAACAAGCAAAGAGGCCCCACCTGATCTGCTTTTCCTTCGCAGCTCCAGCCGCAGGAGCTGCTCCCAGAGGCAGCACCTGCACCGGGTGAGAGCAGCAAGGGCAGCGTCTGCAGAGAGATTCCTCAAAATGCAGCATCAGACTCTGCAGCATCAGTGCCCAGCTCTAGTCGGCTCCCAAGAAACGTTTAGTCCTCTCCCAAAATCTCTTACAGAGAAATGTGGTTTTTTTTTTCCCCTGATTCACCTAAATGTAACTCTGAAATTGTCTCCGGAAGCTCAGCTATAATGGAACTCTTCTGGCAAAAAAATCACTAACCAGGTTCAACCCGAAGTGATTCGTGGGGTCCCTGAGGTGGGAAATGCGTGGAACTGCCTCAATCTTCTAGAGCTTCATTAGGGGTTTGTAACTAGTCTTGCCACTCACTGGGCTTGCAGCTCCCTTTCACCACACTCAGAGTCCAAGGAATGAAAAAAAGGATTCAATTTTCTTATTTGAAATAGCTGCATAATGCTAGGAGAAAATGTGATTTGCAGAAAAAAAACGACGAAAAAAACCCAAAACTAATAAACATCAAGCTTCCATTAATTTCCCTTCAGGATTTCATGGAATTCCACAACACAGCTGCATTTAGAAACAAATTGTCACTTCCCCAGGACAGTTCAGTCACCCCAGACCGGGCTGAGCACTTATAACTCAGCATCATGGACATCTTGGGTAAACTCATTTAAAGGCTCCTCTTCTTGGGTTGGGAGGAAAATAAAAAGAAGGAACTTATACAAGCAACATTGTTTTAATCTTTTAAATGCATTAAAGCACCTTAACCCGTGCCAAGATCTTTTATGAATATCTTGCATTAGACGTTACAAGAAAAAAGGGGGGGAAATAACATGAATTTCATCCGCTCTGTGCTGGGTGCAGCCGTGGACAAGTAATAAACAACCAGGCTCCAGGATTTCTTTGCAATAATCCTGGTTTCAAGCCACTAAGCACCAAAAAAATCCCACAAAACCCCCCCTCAAAATGCTGCCAGAAATATATATTTCGTGTAGTCCAAGCAAGTACATTGCACCTGGTAAATCAGGCTGGAAGCAGAACCCTTTCTGGAGGCTGCTGATTTACAGGAGCAGCAGCAAAGCAGTCCCAGGGAGTGGAAACAAGAAATGTGCTGCGGACTTTGAGACACGGAAAACAGAACGTGTCCTCTCTGGGAACGGAGAGAATCCCAGCCCAAGTGGTCTCGTGCGTGCCAGTAGGAAAAGACCTTCTCAGAGCAAAGCAGCGACACCTCAAGGCATATAAATTTCTGGCCACAATCCCACTCCCAACTCCCTCCACAGCCTGGAGCAAGTCACTCCAGAGGAGGGGAGCAGCACCAGCTCAAACGACAGCGTGGCAGCGAGCCCAGAAAACTTGGTACAGGCTCCCCCTGGACCACTGCTCCTGCTTCTTAGGGGAAGTTCTGAGCCCACACCACAGCCGGATTTAAGGGTCAAGTTAGTTTATTGCACCCATCACACACTGCTCCCTGCCACCAAGTCACCCAGCTGTCAGTGCCAGTGGGGACTTCGGAAAAACCAGATGGATGGCAGCAGGAGCAGGAGCAGGAATGGGAACAGGAGCAGGAAAAGAAGCAGGAACAGGAGCAGGAAATGAAGCAGGAACAGGAGCAGGAACAGGAGCAGGAGCAGGTTCTGAACTGGGAGTAAAAGCAGAGCTCATTTAAATGTCTCACTGCACTGCAAAAGCTCGGGAGACAAGGTGCGATGATGAAAAGAAAAGGGGTTTAAACTTAAAGAAAAAAAAGTGTGGAGGGTGGCAGAACCAAGGGAACGGAAGAGAAAAGAGTTTAAATCCCGGGCCAATAAAATATTCCTTCGATACTGAACCACTGGTCACTATTTTGTTCACTATTATTTACACTCTGTGTTTTATGCTACACTACCTGGGGCTGCTGCTGAGCGCCCCTGACTGTACAAGGCAGCGGAGCCTCTGGAAGCTCAGAAAGTTGCCCTCTGGACGTATGGAATGTACAGAATAGAAAGTAAAATATAACAAGGAAAGAAGTGATGAACCTCCCTTTGGCTGGACAAGTACTTTGCCAAGTAATGTAACTGCTACTGTTCCAGCAGCACCCAAGGAAGGACAGCCCTATCCCAAAGAAATCATTGGAAAAGGGATTGTTTCTGCCACACCCACCAGTCCCCTTTGCACGGCACCAGTTACAGCTCAGGGTTAAAAGTGAAGCATCTCTTGGAGCTTCGGCCACTTGTCCTACGCACATTTTCTCCCACAACGACCTCAAGATTTAGGATGCCCGATGTTTATTCCAGCTTTAATTTTCTTCCCAAATTCTCCATCTCTGTGGCAAATTAAAGGAGCAGATGCAACCCTGGGCAAGCTTCCAGCCTGATTTTGAAGAAAGGGAGATATCCAATACTCGCTGAGCTGAGCTGGGGGTTCTGATCAATGGCAAACCACGCAGAGGATCAGAGAAGGGCTTGGTGGAAATAACTGATGTGTGGAGTTGTGTTCCGTGGTTGGGATGCAGATGGTTTCTGTCCCTCCCCGTGGGCTCCTGCTGAAGATACAAACTGCTGAGCCCGTCTTTGATTAGCACTCAGATCATCTATATTTTGATGCAGCTGAATGCTCGGCTTTGCTATGGGGGTAACTCATGAAAGCCCCTCCAAAAATAAAGATACATGCAAATCTTCCATGTAGAATATTATTAAACTACTATTTTATGACCCGAAGTCCTTCCTACAGAGATGTGACTTCTAGCTTAGATTTATGGCATTCAAATAACAAATCCCAATAATTCCTTTCTGCTTCCCTGGGCACTCCAAAAAGAGAAAAAAAAGGAAAATATCAGCTCTTTTTTTTGCTCTTCATGCGGGTCCCAACCAAGTGTTGCAGAGCACTTCAAGCACTGGTTTATTCATCTGTTCAGCTTATTGTATGTGAACCCCCACTAATTTTCATGAGGCAATGAGCACAAAAAATGCATTTGAGAAAATGCAATTACAAAATTAAACTGACCGTGGTACGTCTGACTAAGTAGAGTGAATCCTTCAGGCGTAGGCAAACCAGAGTTTTAGGACGGGTTTAATCTCAGAGGGGGTTTGTGAAGGCTGGTGGAGATGGCACAGTTTTTCTGCTTAATCATGGGTTTTAGGACAAAGCTGAGTTGAATGAGGTACATCAGGTAGAAAACTACACACAGATCCTTCAAATGCTACTAAATGACTATTTAACCAACACGAAGAAGCATAAGCTGAGCCTAAGAAGCCAAACAAACTGTTATTTCTAATAACTACAGTAATATCTTACTTCAGTGGCCAATTGCCCTTCCCACCACATGAATCCTTGCCATTTATTGGAAAAAGCCATTTCCTGAGGAGACTGTTTAGTTTTTAATCATATGGGTAAAGCCTGTGGGGAAATTGTAATATAAATTGTAATTCCCTCATTTACTTTCAGCTCTAGAGCTTCCTCTGGTGCAAGATTGGCCAAGACAGCTTCCATTTCATCCTTATAACTTTGTATTTCCGCTAGCGCAGAGGAAAGAAACATTTCTTACTGCTCTTGTTCGAGTTATTATTCCTGTGTTAAGATCAAAATTGCAAACACAAAGGGAACAGTTCCATTTATAATAAAAGAAGCATAAAAAATATTCCTATGAATTATGACGTTTGAAACGTGTGTTTGCTTTCTCAGAAGCACGGTTCATTACACAGTAGGAAGCAATAACACTGAACTACATAGTTAGAGTTTTCAGCAGAGCCCTAAAGGCCAAATCTTGCAGCTTTGCCACGTAGCTGCTGAATTAAAAAAATAAAGAGGCAAAAAGAGAAAAAAAAATTAATTAAGGAAAAAAAGGGAGGGCTGCAGTTGCATCAGGAAAAAGGGGAAGGGTTTACCAGGTTCTCGTGCACTAAATTTACACCCAGGAAGTTCAAGTTCACACCCAGGGGAACTCTCTCAATTCTGGCTTTTGGAAAGAGCTGGCAGCTGATAAATTCAATGTGCACACGTGAGAGCCCTCACACCCACTGAGCAGAGCCCTGCTTGTCATGGCAGTGGAGGGCTGTATTTCAGTGGGGAAAGTAATCTCAATGTGACCAGATTTCCCTGTTCTAAAAGAAAAGAAAAAAGATCCTCAAGAAGTTATTGCTGTCTATCAAACTCAAGCAATTTTTGCCATCTTTACTTCCCCCTTGCACCCACTTTTTCATTTGGCATCTGAGCTGACACACCTGTGGAGCCCTGGAAGGGAGAGGGTGCAAAGGGGGATGGATGAGAAGGACAAAGCACAGCCAAGAAATCCCAACACTTTCAGCAGGGACAAAAACTGATGTCAAGAGGGTAAAAGATCTCACCAGCATATCCCTGTCTGTCTTGTCAGCTCTGAAACAATTCCTAAAACATCCGAAATTTCCTAAAATGCCTAAAGCAATTCCTAAAACACCCACTGCCACTGCCCCGCCGTAGTGCAGCACTCAGGAGAGTCAGGGAACGGGAGGGTTAAACTGCAGTAAAATCACAGCACCCTCACGTAGCTCATTTTATGCATAATTTGGAAGAGAACTTAATGAAGGGCTTTCCATCAACACAGAAGACCAGGAGGTACTTTGAGGAGTGCTCTTCACTTCCCAGCCTGCGTACTGAGCCCCAGCCACCATTTCAGCTCCCCGCCACCGACTAATCTTTTCCTTTTGAAGAACCAGATATTTGACAAGATTAGCACTAAGCAGTTACACTTATCCTCATCTTAACGGCATCACTGATGTGGTTGGAGCTGTTTGTCAATCAGCAGTGGGCCAGAGCTCCAGCGTGTGTCCCCCCAGAGGGACTCTGGCTCTGGGGACGCTGTGGCACGCTGCCTCTCCCTCGCCGCACTGAGGAGTCTCTGCCTTTCCCATCTGCTCTCCCACTGCTCCAGCAGCAGTGGAAAATTCCCTTTTGCCTGGGAGGTGAACTGCGTGCTAAATCTGGATGGGGGGATCAGGAAACATCCGAAACCAAATTAGCAGGGCGGCAAAGCAGAGGCAACAAGTTATAAATTGCGTTAGCCAACCTAAGTGTCCCTCTGGCCTCGACTCTTGCTCTTCCCTTTCAGTCTTACGAAAGAAGAGTCGTGCTCTTACTTCCCTAAGGCTTTTTGTGCCCCTTTTAGGAGGAGAAATTCAGGAGCAGTGGAATTGCAAGCAGCGGTGTCTCCTGCCAGGTGTGAGCCGTTCCAAACCCTGGGAACTGAAATTACCTGCAGAAATGAATCCAGGCACAGTTACCAACCCCGAGTAGCAGCTTCTCTCAGGAGACACAGTCCCACTGATGGGAGACAGACGGCAAGTCCTTCGCAGACCCAGAGGAACGAAGCCATGAGCAGGCAGAGGAGTTGTAGCCCTTCCAAAAGTCACGTGTGTGTGACTTCGTTTCTCTTTGCCCCATCACCACTGAACACCCAGCCAAGGGCACAACAGGACAGCACAACGCCCAGTGAAATCCATCAGGAAAATTAATTGGAAGCTGGGAATTCTGTCTTTTAGTGCCATCCCGAACACAGGATGAGTTTTTGAGACTCTTCCTATTTAATGAATCTGCTCCTACCTGACAAACTCAAGCATTACTGAAGAATGTTGAAAAGACACTTCTTGTCACTTGAGTTTAACTTGTACTTTCTGAGCAGCTGTAAAAAGGCATCAAGGACACTTTATTCATGAAAAAAAAAATCCCAAACTGCATCTATCAGTGTACTTGGAATTATTTCCCGGTTTTCAGCCTGAAATCTTATTTTCAACTATACCTTAAAAGGGTTTTGTCGTGACTCTCCCTAATATTCTTCCAGGCATGAAGTCTGAATTCTTAAGAACTCAAAGAGAAGGTTCTTGGAAATCTGAGAGGCACAAAAATAGTGTTCCATGGAGAGTATTCTCCATGTCAAACTGATGCTGGAAAACACCCACCTCCTGATCTGCTCTCCAAATTGTCAGGCTGGGCAGCTCTCAGTAGTGCTGGGACACATAACAAGGAGTTGGAGATTTTTTCCCTTAAGGATCGATCTCTTCCTTCTCCAAAAGACATCCAACCATTTCTGCCCCCAGTACAGAGCTGTGCAGAGAGATAGCTTAGAAAGACTTTGAAATACTCCTAAAACCCCACTTATTTTACATTTAATATGAGACGGAAGAGGGAGTAAGAGTGAGTTTCCAAAGAGAACAGCAGCAGTGCTTCATAGCTGCAAACAGGGGAAGATTTGATTATTCAAAGCGAGACCAGAAGGATGTTGGGAGAAAGAACTGTAAAATTGCAGAAGGCAAAAGAGATAAATAGAGAGAGGAATGCCAGTTCTTGGATACACAGTGAGGATCTTCACTGGTCTTGAAGCTCAAAAGGTGCCCAAATTACCAGCAATTGGGGTTTGAGACAGGCAAGCTGACCTTGGAGCGACAGCTGGACCACGTGCAGCCTTGAGAGAGGGGAAGCTCTCTGTGTGGATCAGAGGAAGGAACTGGGAAGATGCCCTGAGAGAACAAACCACTAAAACAAGATCTCCTAAAAGTACCAAATGACACCGCTCAGCAGTGTTGATAAGGAACTTTGTCCATAAGAAACATGTCTGCTCATGGTTCAACCTCCCCATATCCACAGTTCAGCTGAGCCTGGTGACTGGGCCAGTCCATTGGTCTCCTTATGGGTTTGCCTTCCCCTTGTGAAAACTGTTTGGAATTTAATGTTTAAAACAAGATTTCTCTTTTCAGAAACACCCACCCACTCGGCACACGCAGAGTTTGCCAACAATTAACCAGCCAATCTGTCTGTAAAATAATTAAATATGTTTTAAAGCAAAAGAAATCCATTCAAATGAAAAAAATCACAGACTAAACAGCATGATTTTTGCCATGCACCATCTTTTTGAAGACAGCATGACCTATGTCTTGTGTGTACCAATTCTATGAAAGCTGTGGTTGAGGCTCAACAGCAAGGACCTCGATCTCGCTGTCACTCTTACAGCTCTCAGAAGGCAACGTTCTCTTCAAAAGTGCTTAGCAAGGTTAACAACTCCTGTCAACAGCAGCCTGAGACGTGGGAGCTTTCAGTGATGGACCTGTGGCTTTTTCATTCAGTCCATTCGCTGTGGTGTGAATCTCCCAAAAGTTTAACTTCAAGACCTTGTGCGACGCTGTCTCACTCATCAGCCATCGCACAGACTGAGCCAAGACACTTCCCTAAATACTCGGGACTATGGATTCCATCTGCAACCCAGCCCATGGAGAAAGCAGCTTGTGGAGCCTCACCAGCTTCCAGGAGGGCTCACCACACAGGCTGCTGTTTGCAGGATACCTTTTACTGTAAACCTGTTACACGGCTGCTCTCTTCAGGGTTGTTCGTGCATTTACTTTCTTCCACTTCTCTTTTTTTTTGACATTTGCACTTCTTGAAACTATGCCTGAATAAATCTTCATGCCCTTTCCAGTTGCTAGAACTAATCACCTTCTTGGAAATCTGCAGAAGAGAGCTTGAAAGTATTAAAAAAACCTTCCAAACTAGACATTTTGAGAATACCAAAGGCTGTCAGAAAAAAGAGCAACAAACCAAAAACCCCAGGGTTGAGCATGTTTGCAATTCTGTGCTGCAGATATCCCTGGGATGAAGGGCTTGGTCCCTCAAGGTGTAGCTGGCTATAAATCAGAATTTCAGAGCCTTAGGGCTCAGCAGATAAACAGTCACAGAGTTCAATCCCACTTGTTCCCACGCGGGAGCTGGGGTGGTTTGGAAGGAGATGACAAGATCATTTTGTGTTTCAGCAGGACCCGCTGAAATTATTGCTAGAGAAAGCACAAAGCAGTTCTCATATTTGAAATAGCAAGGAAGTCATCCCAAACCTCCCAGCATACAAAGTGTATCGTTGTACAGCTTGGACACCTCCGAATTGCTTCAATTAAAATGAATTCCTATGTTTATTTCAATTCCTGAATTATTGACAACTCGTACTCGAAGAATTTGTTACTTCTCCAACAGCATATGTGCCCAAGTCTACAAGGGAGATGAAGCCTGCAGCATTGCCAAGCACAACTTCTTCTGGTCCAGCAGATTTTGTTCTGGTGAACTCAAATGTACTGCTCTGAGAGAGGAACAGACCCAGCTCCAAAATGCAGGATAACATCACATCGTCGCTCAAGAGGTTAAAATTCTCTCAGCTAGGTGCAAAACACACTGTTCTGCTCAGCGTTTGTGCCAGTTCCATCCTACCACCACCAGTGCCAAGCACGGGGGAAGGAGAAAGCTCTGCTGGAGAAATGAGAGAACTTCCATATCGATTTGCTGAGTCTCACAATACTTCTCAAATAGGTTGCTCATCACTTCGCTTCTCCTTGGACAGCCAGATCCTTTAAAACTTCCACAACTCGATTTATTTGTGTCCTAATTGCTTTCTCGAGTTCTGAGTGCCTTGATTTCCTCGGCCTTTGCTGCTAATGGGAGACAAAACCCTTAATGGGCTTAAGTAGCCAGAACTGCTGGATTTCTGCAGAGCACCCCCCACTAAGGTGCCCATCCCACAGGCAGGGCAAGGAAACTTCATTGCCATCCCTGCACGTGGCTTTAGGAACACGAGGGGGAAGTGCCTTTGATCAAAAATGTAGTCAGAGCAGGATTTTCAAAATATTCAGTTCCTCCTGAAATCCAAACTCTGCCCACTGGCTTTAAAGAAAACAGATCTTAGGCCAGAACTGAACACTGAAAATCCAAACCTGAAGCAGAATAACTCTGTGTGCTCACCACTTGCTAAAGGAAAAATCAAGTCTGACTAACTGTAGAACTGCTGGAATTTATCTAAAACCATACTTGAACCTTTGCTGAGCTTTGAACAGTATGTTTACAACTAATTTGAGATTTTTCCTTTACCTCCCAAACGATGAGTTCTGGGAGCAGCTGGGAGCTGGACTGCCACAAGTGTTGTTTCCATGGCATTTCCAGTCTGACTGGAAGCCAAAAACATTAGAAAGCTCATGAGACAGCCTGTTTTCCAAAGTTCTCAAGCAAATTTTGGCTAATCCAGTATGTTTTGATGACTTCAGAGAAGCATCCAAACTCAGGCATGTCTCATAGTCCATCCTTCTACCAGTGAGAGCCAAATCACAAATCCACACTCAGCCTTCGTATCTGTAATTCACATTTTCATTCCATCATTCCAGTGACAGAGCCTTTCCTTTGGCACCCTGGATTATTAGCTTGTTATCAGGTTTGCCACGAGGGCCAAAGTGAAAGCATACAAAAAATAATAGTTCATCCCTCCTCAACACTTGTAGCTGAGGTGCCAAGTTAAGAGATATTTGTTACGGTGAGAGCTTGCAGCTTGAGCAGTCAGGGAAGTAATGGATTTTCCTGGAGCTGGAATGATACTGAAGGCTTCAAGTTCACCCCACCTTGGGTCACTGTGACGCCGTGCACGTGTTTTGCTCCAAGTCCTTCAGAGCCCCAGCTGTGTCCTCGTCAGCCGGAGGCAAATATGGAAACATGCTTGTTTTCTGCCTCATTGCATGTCATGGTTAGACATACACCGCTCCCCTTTCAGCAGCACCTTCTGAGAGGAAAGGGCCACCAGAGAGCTCAGAGGGACACCGCTGGAGAGGAGCCACCAGGAGCTTTACCTCCCTGCTGTCCCCTAGAGCCCTGGAGCATGGGGAGAGCTGAGGGAATGTGCAGCCTGCAGCTCCTCCTCAAGTCCCCAGGACATCTGAGCTCTCAGTATGGTGTGTGCCCTACTTTTGAGACCCCCCAGATGGCCTGCTTTCCTAAAGGGAGATGCCTCCTTCCTGAACAGAAAGCATCAGCTTCAAACACTGACCTTTCTGCAGCTACTGCCTCAATAGGCAAAAGGGGAGAAGCTATAAACAAGTAAAAAATGGAATGCATTAATTCTCCCTGCTCTCAACGAAACGCTGAGTTCAAAATTCCCTGTAAATCAGAGAGAAGATGAATGCCAAGTGTGATTCCAACTTCTCAGTGCAGCTATAACAAACTATTTCCTGGCTCCCAATCTCAGCCAGCCACCATGCAAGAAAATACATATGCATGTCAGGATTTCTTGTTTCATCCATGTCAAGACTGCTTCCACTTTTTATTTCAAAAAGAAACTAAGAAACTGCATTTTTAAAATTCCCTGCGAAGCCCAGACTCAGTTACAGGATGAAGCTCGCAGCTGATTGCATTCTTCATGGTCACTGCAGCGAATTCAGGGCACCAGCTGGGTGAGTTGCCCTTTCAAAGAGCAGACAGAGCCCATCTCCAGATCTTTAGCTTTGGCAGTTGCACCGCTGACCCCAAAGAGACCTCAGCTCCGTTTGGGTTCCTTTCTGCTCCATGGGCTGCTTCAGTCTGCATTTCACTTTCTTACTGTAAGTTCAGCAACACAGCCCTCACTCCCGGATGGACTTCAGAGGTGGACACAGGACAACACATAAACATACCCCACTTGCAGCTGGGAAGAACCTTTGAGTGTGGAGCAATATCTCCTGGTCCAAGCAGGGACAGGAATTCTGCCCAGTCGAATGTGGTCGTCCATCCCAAGGTGTAGCTGCGAATTCCACCCAGCAGGACTCCTTTGTCAGGACATCCCTCTCTGTGGGAACTCTGCGTCCTTTGGCATCTCAGCCAAGTTCCCTCAGCTCCCAGCTCATTTTTGGCTCTCAGGGCTGAGCAGGTTTGCTCTGGAATGGCCCAAGGAGAACATTCCAGCTCACAATCAGTAAGATCAGTGCAGAGCCAAAGGCAGCTTGGAATATATTCCAAGGAATTCAGCATTTGGAGCCTAACTGCTTTTCTTCAAATATAAAATATGTACATACAGCAGATTCAGTGCTGAGTCATCTGTGTGCAAGAATCACTGAGAAAATATGTTTTCAGCATGGAGTCTTGCTAATTCCTCCGTTTCATACAGGGGAACATTCCTATTTCTTATTTTTTTAGCTCCTCCTGTTTTTAAGTCCTAAACTGGGTGAACCAACTGAGTTGGAAGGGACCTACAATAATTTCATTTCAATATACAGTTAATATTATGCCAAACCACACAGTCCAGCTGCCACCATTTCCTGGGTAAACCTCCAGCAAATCCTCTCTCAGCTCCATCTGAAGTTCTCTTCTCTTGCCCCTGCGGATCAAAGCTGCTTCTAGAACAGCTTTTTGACTTTGAAAAGCCCCATGTGGCTGAAGCAGGGTAAGAAATGAGGGCGTAATTGCCACTTGTGTGAGTGGCTCCAGAGCCACGCTCTTGGAAACGAGCTATCATCAAAAACTGACACCAGGAGCACTGATTAGATTTCATGCTGAAAACTTGTGTTTTCCTTTTGGTTTTTGGATCGAGAAGGAAGCATCACAGTTATTTCAGCAAGGAAAAGGGAGAAGTCTTTAATCTCATGGATTTTTGCAGCCTTGTAGCAGAATAAGGGCAGGAAGGTAGATCAGTACCTGGAAATGTATTCCAACAAGCTTCCTTTGCAGAGGAGACATCACTGGAAGTGACAGTGAGACGTTGTAATAGTTTATTGCAACAGGAAAATGTGCAGAACAGCAAAGAGGGAAGGATCTGTCGCTTTGCCCATCAAGACAACCTGTATAATTATGCTCTGTGTGTTTTTAACACAAAAACCATTGAGCCAAATACTGCATTTTCAGGGGAAATACAATTAGCTTTCATTGTCCTGCCACTCACAGGATGAAGAGCAAAGACCATGAGACGCTGAGATGTGGCTGTGATCACTGGAGAAGTTTTCCTCCAAAAGGGTAATAAAGCAACAGTGGTAGCACGGGTTTAGGTGGAGAAAATCCACCTGAAAACTGACCACGAACAAGGGAATTGAGATGAAAACAGCTGGTTGTTTTACAAGAAGTGGCTCACAAAAACTATAATCTCTGAAAACTCATTGAGTTATCAGAGCAAATTTCTCCAAGGATGGCAATGGATATTTCTCTATTTGAAGATATTAAGCATTTGTGAGGCATAATATTTAAACAATACCCATCACAAATTAATCTAATTACCAAGTTGTCCAGCAGAACACATGGAGTTCCTAAGTATGAATGAAGAATGATATTTTTGTTTTTTTTTTTTTGCCAGATGAGTCTACAAGATGAATGGTAAAGCCACCAAAAGTAGGAGTTTTTAAATACATAAAGCACAGCACTTCACATGAAGTCACAGCTTAAAGACAAAGACTGACAATCATATAATATTAAGTCTTCTGGATCCTTCTATCAGCATCTTGCTTTTCTCTGTTATTATTTCAGTCAAATGGGATTCTTAATGAACTGTTTTACAATAGCTAAGCAAAGACAGACAGGTAATAAAGTAGATTAATTTGGTCATAAGGTTTTTTGTGTTTCCAGCATTGATTATTCAGCACTATCATTAACAAGCACTTTTTTTCCTCGCTAAAAAAATCACACAACTCACTGTGTTAAACATAATTTTTTCCAGTTATTCAATTAATGTCTGCCCATATGCAAAGATCAAAACTTCAGACTAATTCACTTTACTGTAAGATTTTCCTCTTTTCGTCCATCACTCCAGTAAAATAAGAATCCAGATAAGACCAAAGCACATCCAGGCTTTGCTCACCAAGGCTGTCCATCTCTACGCCCCCTCCAGAGGCAGGTGATTCTGATTTACATCTTAAGATCATCTACCAAGGATAGGTTTTATGGGTCAAACACATGTCTACTTGAAATCTGAAGACACACAGGCTTGCCCCAGAATCTAAGGGTCTTTTGCTGGGTCCTTGATGAGAAACAGTGCAAAACTGAGGGGCAGTTTTGTTAAAATTAAAATAACCCCATTCACATATCAAAAATTGAAACGGGAAGCCTTTAATTTGAAGTTCCCCTTAAGAAATTATCCTTCTCTGATTGTGAATGTCCATTTCTGAAAGTCCATAACTCTTTTCCTTCTCTAGAACTCAAGCACTTACAGTTCTGGAGCACACCTATTATACAATGAGTATATAAAGTTTATTTACAGAAGTTATATACTTGTTTACATGAGTAGAGAGGTAGTGAAGTGAGACTGAGAAAACAATGAAAGATGGAGAAAAAAAGCAATTGGAAGCCTCCAATCAGTTTCCATTTCCTCTTCATTTCCTGTGGGTGCAGTAGCTGCACCCTCTGCTTGTGTTTCCCTCTGCTCTCCTCTCCCACTGGAGCACAAGAATGTGAGAGTTTTTGTCTTAGCTGTGCTTCAAGACAGCTGACAGGATGGAATTAAAGACCAAAATGGAATGGGTTCGAATACTGGAACATGAGATCATTTAAAAAGGAATAAATAGGGGATTTTTTTAACTTCTCCGTCCATTGTTTGTTCTTGACTGCCAAGCTTCGGATGAGGCTTCTGAAAGGAAAGCCCTTAGTTCATGTAAAGATCCATTTTCCCACTCTTTCCCTTGTTTGTCACAGCCCTGAGTGTTTTGCACTGTTATCTTCCCTTTATTTGAGATCTGGGCTGGTCTTAAGTAAGACAGACGGTCTGTTTTCAGAACTCTGGCATGTGTCTGTTTCTGAATAATGAGTATCACAGACAGACTGATTAATTGTCATTTTCTGTGTGGCAGGAGGATAGAAAAGGGGACACTGTGTGGAATATTCATTAATGAAGTACAGTCAGCACCACACTAGATAAGGACTGTGGGGGAAAGAAAAAGAATGACATAAGGGGAAACTGTGCCCAAAAGCTCCAGAGAGAACGGGAATGGCCAAGCAGAGCAGCACAAAAGGAGGAGGAACATGAATGAGAGGCAGTGAGAAGCGAGCAAGGCTCACATCAACTTAATTCATGAGCACAGGGGGCCTCTGTTTGATCCTCCAGTGCAGGTAAATAATAGAGGGGATCAGAGCGGCACCTCACTGGCAAATTGTGATGGATATTTTACCCTGAGCTGCATTGAGGAGCACACGGTGTCTCCGTGTCAGTGGAGCCATAGCTGAGTCTCGTTCAGGCACTTAAATCTGCCATTCAAACATTTCATTGCGGTTCTCAGATTAGAGATCTGCCAAAGGGAGCACCTGCTGGGATTTCCCTGCTCTTGCTATCAGCATCTAAGAATCCCTGCCAGAATGTCCCAGGCTCAATTCCCTGTCCCAGACAGACCTGATAGGAACTCCAATAACTAGAGCTGAAGAGCATGTATTTGTTTCTTATATATATTTGTATCTCACCAGCAGCAACCTTTTCTATTAATTTAGCCATTCCTGCAAAAGACAATGCCTGACATTTTCAAGCCTCAAAATAACCCCCAAGACAGGCACATTTGCATCAGCTGGCACTGTTTAAGAAACAGAGCATGCAGTGCTTCACCTCTGGTGACAAACACTTGTCATGGACATGTTCTAGTCATCCATTAATAGCGTCTGAAATTCTCAGTAAAGCAAAGGAAAGGTCCTAGAAAAGAGAAGAAAATTGCCATGCATGTGGTAAAGCAACTTGGAGAGTCATTCTAACACAGGGAGCAAGAGAAGAATGAAAACATATCTATCCACCCACACACGAGACACCCCATTGCCTGTAGGAGCTGAACAGTGGTCCCTCAGCTAAACAAACAAAAATATTGATACAGAATTAAATAAATAAAACCTGATTTTACTTTTCCTACTAGTGTTTATTTCCCCTCTGTAGCTTGTCAGAAGTGGCAGAAGTAACCCTGGTATGCTTTGCTTTTGAAATGAGGAGACACTGTGTGTGTGCACATCCGTGGCCAACCAGCCACTGCCAGGATTGCTCATCACTGACCTTTCTCACCACAGAGGATTTGCACCCTCCAAAGCGGCTGTAAATTTATCGGAAACAGTGTTATGTAATATCACGGTTTTAACAATTCTCTCTTTTTTTTTTCCCTCCTGAAAATAACTCTGCTGTGAACCAGTAGAATCCCCTGTGAATGCCCACTGTGCCAAGCAGAGCCTCAGAACCAGCAGGAGACCTTCAGGTCCTATTCCCAGGCACAGGGAGTTTTAAAGTCCCTTCTCTTATCTCTCAGGAAAATGGTAGGGTTTTTTTTTTTTCCTGTTACTCCACTTAGTCATAAAAAAAATGAGTATTAATTGCAATCCTGTTTTATTCTCAAAACCCCAGTTTTCCTCACTGAAGGTACAGCTGCCTGGTGGGTATGAGGGGAACCTGCTCCTGATAGTTCTGTCCACTTTGGACCACTCCTTCCCTCCTCTGGGCTTTTCTTGCCAATCATTTCACCCTGTATGTAAAGAAAAACCTGACGGAAGTCAGTTGTTCAAAGAGCAAAAGGCTGGCAACAGTATGTATTTGGTGGGGTTTATTTTAGTTTATTTGTGAGCACAAACTCCTGCCTGTGAGAAAGGAGCGTGTGGATTAATAGGATGGCACATCCTTTTGAAGAACAAAACCTTCCCAGAAACAGGGGGTATTTACTGTTTGCATTTCATGGGCATATCAAAACCATAAAGCAACTCCATTCTGGTCTTTTTACCATTTCTTATATTTATGCCCATTTCAAATTTATATTTTTTCTCCATAAAATGGAAAAGCTTCTGAAAATTGCTTGGAAAGGGGCCATATTACAAATAAAAACCATCACAAAACAAGATGAGCTGTATTTCTTTTTAACAGCTCATCATCAGTTCTCTCAAGAGAATACTTGTGTCTCTGGAAAGAAAACCACTTCAGCTGAAATAATTCCTCAGATTTTTAATTAGTACATTCCTCTTCAGGAGTCACTTTTAACAGCTAATTCCTTCACCTGCCCCTCTTCCTTAATTCTTGCAAACAATCCTCTCAGCAGCTCCAGCAGCGACGTGCTCTGCACCATGACATTTAAAGACACACCAGAAAGGAAAAGATAAAACTGACCAGCTCAGAGATTAATTTTAGAGTGAATATAGGAGAAGTCACAGCTACTCATTAGCTCTGATTTTATTTAAATCAATTCAAACAGAGAAGAATAGACACTGTATTTCCTGGCAACAGTCATGGAATGGTTTGGGTGGGAAGGGACCTTGAAGACCAGCTGGTTCCATTGGCAGGGACACCTTCCACCAGACCAGGTTGCTCCAGGTCCCATCTAAGCCAGCCTTGAACCCTTCCAGTTGAACATGGGCTTAGCCTGGGCAGCAGTAAGAGACTGCAGGCACTGCAGAGCTCCTCTGCTTCTTGAGGAGCAGCTTCCACCACAGACTGAGGGGTTTCCAGGACACTCTTTGTGTCACTGCTCCCTCTCAAGAATCTCTTCCCCTCCTCACCAGGCCCCATGACAAAACCTTGGTGTCCCCCTGCAAACAGCCCGTGACCTCGCCAGCAGCAGGGAAGTGCCTGTACCCTCACCAGAAGTCATGATTTCCACCTGTCCTTCGAAGCCACCGTCCAGAAACCTGAGAAAATTAAGTTAGAGCAATATTAATAGTTTATCTCGAGTAACGATCCCAGTTCAGTACTGGAGATCTCACCAGCACTGTGCCCAGTGTGCCTTTAAATCTGCAAGCAAAACAGCAAAGAGCCCCACTCACTTTTTACACAAGAAACATGTACTGATGGTGTTCAAGTGAACACACGCTCTGCTCTGAAAATATGGGAAAGGTAGGAGCAGGAAAAAGAAATGACTTGGAGAAAAAATACATATTCCTCTTTTAAACTGCTGTATGGGCTGTTTCATTGAAAGACCTAAAATAGGAAAGCAACTGATTTCTTATTTCTGCACAACATGCAGCCTGGTCTACTGCTGCTCAGTGATTGTTTTCATGTGAACTTCAGGAGCCTCTGCTCTATTTAAAAATACATATTTTATCTTCTCCTTGACACGGGAGTTGGTTTTTTCTCTCAGCAGCGACTCCATTTGTCTCGCTGCTGGTGTCGCTGAACCCAAGCAAGGCTCGTTCCTCCCCTGCAATCTGAGTCTCAAGAATAACAAACCCGGACCCCAAAGGGGCTGTGGGCACTGCCACTCGGGGTGTTGTGCTCAGCCTGTGGCATAAAGATTAGAACCCCTCCAAAGTTGCACTCAAGGGTGAGCAATTTCATCTCCACAGCAATATTTCAGTGTTTCTGTGATTCCTAATTTCTCAGATTCATACTTTGTGCATTCATTTATAATTTTAAAATATTTTTCCTCCTTTTAAAATTTTAATATATATATTTTTACAAAGGTAGTGATAGGACAAGGCTTTAAACTGAAAGAGTGAAGATTAGATTAGGGCTCAGGAAGGAATCCTTCCCAGTGAGAGTGGGCAAGCCCTGGCACAGGGTGCCCAGAGAAGCTGTGGCTGCCCCTGGATCCCTGGAAGTGTCCAAGGCCAGGTTGGACGGGGCTTGGAGCACCCTGGGCTGGTGGAAGGTGTCCCTGCCCATGGCAGGGGGTGGAACTGCATGATTTTTAAGGCTCCTTCCAGCCCCAACCATCCTGTGACTCTGTAATTTCCCCTCTGTGGAATGAGAACAAGAGAAGGATGTTATCCCCCAGATGCTGGAAGGGCACTGAGAGTTCTCGAACCCAGCACGAGTCACCTGCCCTGCAGGACCACGATGACTTTATTGACTTCCCCTCTCTTCAGCTGGAGCACAGAATCATACATCAGAAAATCTGGATCATCAGCCTGATTTAATGGTATAGAAGGACTTTCAAGCATTGTAAGCCAGAGTGATTCATCACAGGGACCGATTCCCAGGGCTCTGCTGTGCGAGAGGCTTCGCTGGGGAAGTGCCAGATGAGAGCAGGCAGTAAAAAATAGCAGGAATATTCAGCAAGCAGCCTTTTCTTTTTAAAACCACCAATAAACACAATAAATATTTATGTAAAAATAATGTTCTAACAGCTTCTGAAAAATGAGGGAAAGCACAATGTTGGGTAACAGCTGACTGCTTCAAATCCAGCACAGCTGATCAAGCAGAGTTGATGGAACTGAGGAAAACTGTAAAGATTGATCTCAAAGTCACACAAAAGAGAAGAGAGAGAAGAGAAGAGAAGAGAAGAGAAGAGAAGAGAAAAGAAGAGAAGAGAAGAGAAGAGAAGAGAAGAGAAGAGAAGAGAAGAGAAGAGAAGAGGAGAAGAGGGTCTATGGAGGAGAATGTCCTATTTCTGAGAAAGTAAGTCTGCTTTTGAGAGAGCAGACAAAGAAATAAGTTCCTAAAACATCTCGTTGCTGCAGGAGGTGACACCAAACCAAGGGCCTGGCTTGCTGTAAAATGTGCTGTGAGTTTGAAACTTTCCCTCCAGCTCCGGGCTCTCGAGGAGGTGGCACCATTGGTAACTCCCAACACATCACCAGGTCCCACAGCAGCATCCCCTACCCCTGAGGACCAGCGGGACTTGGAATCTGGGCAGACTACAGGGGGAAGATTTGTATCCATGAAAAAAGTTATGGAAGAGGAAAAAAAGTAGGAAAATATTGAGAGAGGAAAAGCACTTGGCTGATTTTAGGTAGAAAATAAGTCAGGCATCGATTTTCAACTGACTGGGATGTTTTCAGTCTGGCAGGTTCATTTTTAATCTTGTGGAGAAATGAAATTATTTGTTTGTCTAAGACTTCCTGAATATTTGTTCTTAATAATAATTTAACCTGGAGTTTTTAACGTGAGGATTTGGAAAGACATAATCGTGGTTACATGCACAAAGCCCAGAGATTACTGCAGACTTTTCATACACTAACTAAGGAACAAACCCTGCTTAGTAGAAGTTATTTTATTGAAAATTGCCTTTTTGCTCTGCTTCTGCTACTTGAAACAGAACCAAATAGCTCAGTGCCTAATAAAAGACAATCTCTGTAAGTGAATAATGTCAAAGTAGCTAAAAAAATTAAAATATTAGTACAGAGTTTTAGTGTCTCTGCTTTTGCAAGTAAAGCTTTTACATTAATTAGTGTCTCCACATGCTTAGAGATTTGGAGGTGTCCCAGAAAAGTGTTTCTAGGGATTGGAAGCAAAATATAATAGCTCAGAGTGGAAAAGACCATTTATTTATTCACTTATCTGTCCATCCCATCGTGAAAAGATTAAATGGCTGCTGTAAATGAATATTAAATCTTTTATATTCCAGACCTGTCTTGATTAAAAAAATAAATAAATAAAAAATAGTGTTTGTCTGAAGGGGATTTTCAACCTTTTGCTTCAATTAAAGTGGATTTTCTGCCACATTTGTATGAAGACTTAAAATACTGACTTGCTACCATCCACCATACCCCACGTGGAAATGGAAACCGTGAAACAACAAAGGACGTGGAAACCAATCATCAGAAATGAAAAAAAATTAAAAAATAAAGGAGGCAAATGATAACTAGACAAGCCCTGAGTGCTCTGGGGCAGCACAGAGACAAACACTCGTTCCCAGGGAGATGACAGGCTTTCCTTTCCTTGGCAGCCAGGACAAACCCCAGCATACACCAGGGCAAAGAGCCCAATTAAAGCAATTAAAGAAACAGCAATCAGGGCTTGGCCACGTTGAAAGCTCTTCAAAATGCGAGCAGTCGTGTCCCTGACTGATGACACTGCTGGGGTGTCTCACCCGGTCCCTCTCTTGCTCTGGCTCCTGTTTGATCGGGCAGGGAGCAGTATTCAAGCACAAATATTGCTGTAATGGACTTTATTACCAATGTATTGCCACGGTGAATTTGGGTCAAGAGAATCAATCACAGTCACGTTCCTACACCTCCCACCTTTCTTGGTAAGAATTTGGCAGTTTTCTCACTAAACCCATAAATCCGGTGGAGTTGGTCACAAAGGCGACGTGAGGAAAGCCAAGTTACTGCACTCTCAGCTTTGGATCGTCTCTACTTTAGGAGCAAAGATTCCTGCCCTGCCCAGGAACAGGGCAGGGTTTATCACTTGTGCTTGCCCCAGGGTAAATGCCACATTGCCCCCTTGGAAGAGCAGCCCAGGACGACAGCCTAGGTGAAATCCCAGTGGAGAAAATCCTATAAATGAGCCTCACTTGGGCTATAGCCAGTTTTTCCCTTTGCTCCTCCACAGAGAAGCAAAACCAGAGCTTGGGTGGAGGTTGTTTACATCTTATTCTAGGACTGTCACCCGAGAGGGCAGCAGGAAAACACCGGCCCTGCAGGGTCCCCGTGGCAGTGGGGACAGAGTGGCCTTTGTGCCCTCCTGGTGCCACTGAGCTTTACTGCCTTAGCCACACTGCAAGGGCAAGGGGGGGAAAGAGCCCACAGCTGAATACCCTGCCTTGCTTCAATAAGTGAGGAAAGGGAAGTCAGCATTAAAGGCTCCAAATGTGCCATAAACTCAGTGGGAAAAACCTTTCTGATGATTTCCCACGAGGCACGGAAAGGTTAATGCAATTATTCACTTATATGCTTTTATTGCAGCTCCTCGTCCTCCTCCTGGCTCTCCACCAAACCTCCCCCTGCCCCGGAAAAAAACAACCACCAAACCTACAAAATCCTTCACATCACACTCCCTTTCTAGAGGAGTTATTTAATTACAAGGGACAGAGTCAGGCAGCCTTAATTAGACAACAGAATCCTTAAGCACATGCTTAATTAAAACATTAAGTATTGGGTGTTAAATATATCTTTAAATACCTTGTTGAATGGGGCCATAAAGGGGAATGGCACTTCCCAGCCCAAATTCCAGCTCTCATTTTCTCCTCCACAGCCTCCCGAGAGGTCTCCAGCCAGGTTCCTTAAAGCACATCAGGACTCGCTTCCCCGCCAGCAGCAGCTACAGAACAGGCTGCTCTAGCCTGGAGAATAATCCCAGCTCCCATGCCAGCCTCCAAATGGTTTTTCCTGCCCCAGGGCCCTGTTCCCACCAGGAAATGTAAAATTTAGATATAAAGTTTCTTTCTCAGCCTTAAGGAACTGTGGCATTTCAGTTTTGGAGCAGCCATTGCCAACGTGGAGATGCTGCTCTGTCAAATGTTGAGTCCAGCAGCTTTCCAAGTTAAACAGGGTGATTTTTATTACCGATTTACGTGTCCTAATATTTATTTGTAAGGTTTCCCTCCACGTACCGGCACTGCTGCAGATTAGGAGGGTTTTAATCAGCTCCCAAAGCACCAGTGGCCTCTCCCACGTTCCCCAACCCCATTGCAACTCCAGTGCTTGGGAATGGCGGGAGTGAACTCTTGCACGGCCAACAGTTTTTAGGTTTTTTTCCCTTTGAAAGGTCACGTTTTTTTTTCCGAATCTCTCCTCTGCCCCATCCTTTTGGCTGACAAACCTCCTGGAGCCTCAGCATGGGCAGCCTAAGGAGCACAGTGATATGTTTTACACACAGCACAGGTAGTGCCAAGGTGTTGTTTCAGTGCCAGCTCCCAGGACACTTTTCAACACTTTATTGAAGGTATCACACTTAAAAGCATACCCACCTTTTAAGGATTTCCATTAAGCTCAGCTGGCAGGAAACAATTTACAAAACAGGGACAATGAAAAACAAACCCAAGCCAACACAGGTATATGTATCAGAAGGCAAAATGGGAGAAGGGGTGGGTGGGGGAGAAAAACAAAGCAAACAAAAAAAAGGAAAAAAAGAAAATAAGGTGCTAAATTGGCTGTTAGCTGTTAGAGGAGACACCTGTGGGTCATTTGACGAGGCAGGTGCCCTTGGGAGGAGGCCCTGGGGGTGTTTTTAAGGTGAGCAGAGCAATGTTGGTGGGGAGTTTTTTTACTTCTGCTTTAAATCCTTGTGAGTTTCCTCTGCTTAAGAAGTGTGTTATCCTGATTTTTGTTCTGGTAAAGCCCAAACTGAGTCTGGAATTGTGCTTTTTGTAGGGAGTGCAGGAGGAGCTGACCTGGAGGAGTCCTCTGTCATGGGGAAGCAGTGGCTGAGTGAGTGTTGCTTTTAAACAAAAGTCTTTTAAACTTGGTTTAAAATGTTGTGGGGAGACAGTAAGTAATTTGATCCTGTCATTTGGTGGGTTTTTAATGCTAAATACCAAGTGTTCTTAGCTGTTCTTGTGGGTGTTTATATGTTTCATGTTGGGGGCCTTCAGTGTTTCTGAGTTATTGGAAGTGCCAAGAGGCACAAAAGGAATTACACAGAAGTCATTTTCATGCACAGAAAGAAATGTTTTACTCTCTTGCTCGGTTACTGCTTTGCTCTCTTTGAAGGTGCTAATATTGCTGAAAATTGCCACAACTTCATGTGTAAAACCTCACATGTAAAACTACTGTGGGAACTTCATTTTTGAGGTAGATGCGTGTCTTTAACAAGCAACGTTGGAAAGTGATTAAAAAGCGGGTTTATCAGGTTTTATTATGTGTAGTTGGTGTCAACGTTCAGGTTTCTGGAGGGAGTGAATGAAGCAATGGGAAATTGGCTTCATTTCGGGCTTTCGTTGTGTTGTCTTTGTTGGAAATGCAACTTCAGAGGAGGCTTCTGAAAGAGGAGAGTTATAAAAGGCATTTTTAGCTTTCTTTTCTCACTAACCTTCTGGGTGCAGTGTGGGAATTATTCACAGTCATAGATTAGCTTATTAAATCCTCGGAGTAATATGTTCCAGCATCCACTGACGGTGCTCAGTGAGTCAGTAAATCAGGGGGTTACCAGCCTGGCGAGTGTTACAGCCCTTGCAATGCAGAGCTGGTTCTAAAAGCTGCTCCCCAGAGCAGCTGGTGCTGATACAGGGATGCTGCACAGGAGAAAGATTGTTATCCTGCTGTCAACTGTCTTACGTCTTCTCATCCATCAAGCGTTTTAGAGGGGCACCTTCCTACCCTGCTGTAATTTAGGCCTCATATCTGTGACATCCTAGGTCCATTTCATGCAAATATGGATTATCGGTGTGCCAAAACCCCTCCTGATCTCCCCAGTGTGATCTTGAAAGCTGAAAGATTCAATAGATCTTTCTATCCCCACTCTACAGATACACATAGGAAAGCATTTCCTGGCTGAAGAGTTCCCCTGAGTAGTAAATATCTTCCATTCTTTTCTTGCTTTTCTGTTCCTTGCTTCAGCTTTTATGATTTTTATCACAGTTTTTGCAGTAAATCAAGTGTGCATTTGCAGCAATAGCTGTGCAGAGAAATTGGTTGCTCTCTCCTTCCCAGCTATTCCAATAATCAGGATTAGATTGCTCATAGTTAAGAGTAAGACTACAGACATATGAAAAGTGGTTTTTTTCCTTCTGTTGCTGTCCTTTAGAAGTTTTTGTGTTTTCCTTTCTCAAAACTTACCTGTGAAAGGCATACATTTAAGACTCTATATACACTTTTCTTAAAATAATACTTTTTGCAGGTAAATAAATCTGGGAGTCTCAACAGATCATACTCTAAAGACTCAAAAAGCTTGTTTTATCTCTCATAGCTTGTGATGTTCAGCCAACCTGCAAATGCTTCAATAGCAATCAGGAAATATAGCCCTAAGCCAGTTCTCAGTGACTCTTGCAATTGTCTTTAGTTGCATTTAAATATTTGGATGATTTAATACGTGCAGTCTAACAGCCATAACACCACAGTGAGGCTTGCCAGACATTCATGAAGTAGTGGCAACTCGAATTAGTGTTTTAAGATGAAAATCGGTGTCAGAAGTTGGCTCTTGAACCTGACTTTGGTCTGGAGGGCTGCAGTAAATGCTCCTGAATGTGCAGTGCAGAGCCGGCTGCACGATGGGTGCCTGTGCTTCAGCTGGGAATGCTCTGGGCACATCTCTGTGCTCCTGCCTGTGTTTTAGAGTGCAGTGTTTAACAAGCTGCTCGTTCTGCTCATTGCAATCATGTAAAAGTGATAAGACATGCTGTGTGCTCCCAGCACGGGCGAGCTCTGGGGCTGTTCCTCTGCTTTGCTGGCAATGCCCAAGAGCAGCAATTTGCTCTCTCTGTGCAGCCTGCTTTTGCA
Organism: Sclerurus mexicanus; assembly: GCA_013396755.1. NCBI lineage: Eukaryota > Metazoa > Chordata > Aves > Passeriformes > Furnariidae > Sclerurus > Sclerurus mexicanus. Next base: position 2,150,398 of record VWZF01004021.1, read on the forward strand.
TCCTGTGCCGTACTGTTTTCTTTCAGGGTTATATCTGATTTTTTGGGGACTGTGTCCGTGCTGACGCAGCCTGGTGCAAGGAATGTCAATCTGTCTCTGTTTTGCTGTTCGTTATTTTCTAGGTCTCTACTGCAATTCACAAATCCAATGTTGCTTTTCCAGTGTCCCCTTTCCACCAAGTCAGGGCTTCCCAGGTTCTCCTGCCACTGGATTGGAAGTACTTTTGACAGGCATGGCAGAGGTGCCTGAGGAAGAGCTACTGTCTGGAGGAGAGCGTTCAGATAACTTGTAAAGCTGAAATTAATAAGTGGATGAGTTTCTGATGATGCTCTTGAATAAAGTGGCTAATCAATAAAGCACAATTTAACAAAAACACTCGTTCATTATGAGTGCAGGGACTCGTCTGTGGCGAGAAGAGAGAAAATGTGTGAGAAACTTGCTTTGGTGATGTGAACAGGGCTCTTGCAGTTAAGGTTTTAATGCAATCATTTATGTTTATTTTCCAGAAACAAACTGGAAGTCTTTTGTACTTAGAACAAGAAAATTAGGTAGGGGTGTTGATAGGATGTGTTGCTGGAGAAATGGCTCTTCTCCAGTACTGGTGTGGGGTAATTTTATGCCTTGTTGTCTTCTTTTATGCAAAACAGCCTAAAGGGCCACAGCTGCCACCAATTTACCAATTGGACAGGCTGGCATTATGAAGGGCACAGTGCTACAAGGGCTTTTCTTTTAATTATTATTATTTTTATTGTATTTTTCTGGTTCTGCTCTCAGTCCCACGTTTGGGACCCAAAAGCAGTCTCTCTCTCCACTTGGGTAATGGAGGTTTCCCTACACTTGTCCCACCAATGCAAAACGTGACTTTTTGAGCATTCATTGAGTGCAATGGATGTGAGTCCATGCTGGCTGGGCCATAACTCTTAAATGCCATCTTGTAGTCTTTTCCTCACTTAGTATTTGTAATCTAATGGCTTTATTCCTTGCAGCCAAGTAAGGCAGGTTGCTTGTTATTCCAAAGCTATCAACAAGCCAACCCCTTCTGTGCATTTACCCTTTGTTCTGCCTGTCCTGGGTTTTTCTTTGCAATAAGAGAGATTGTGTTTCCTTTTCACCCTGTTGGCTTTGTTGTTGGCTCTGAGGCTCAAACCCTGAGCTCTAAAACTGCTGATAGATGCTCACTGTAAAACAATGCTCTCGAGCAGCCGTAAGCAAAGTGCTTTTCACTGCTTGCCTGTGGGACGTGCTGCTTTCCCCATGGAGTTTTCCTGGTATCCAGGGGAAGTCCTTGCCTTTAAATTATGGCAGTTTCCTCGCTAGTTAGAATTGGAAAAGCACTCTAAAGTCACTGAATCCAGCTGTTAATGTAATGCTGCCCAGCCTGCCACTACACCATGTCCCCAGGCACCACATCTACATGGGTTTTAAACCCCTCCAGGGGTGATGATCCCACTGCTGCTCTGGGAGGCCAATTCCAGTGTTTTCAGTGAAGAAACTTTTCCAAATATCCAATCTAAACCTCCCCTGGCACAATTGGAGGCCATGTCCTCTTCCATCAACACCCAGTTGTTCAACCCCCAATTCTTACTAAACTGCAAGAGTAAATCATGCAGAGTCCATTGCGTGTATTGTTCAGTCAGGATAACTTCTACCAGGGAACGCATTCTCCAGGATTTATTTCCACATGCTTCCTGGAATGGAGTCTCCATGGATTATGGAGGTTCTGTGCCAAGAGCTTCCAAATGGGAGGTTATGGCAGATTTATCAAACTACGTATTGCTCTCTAGCAAAGTAAGGATGTTTGGGCTTTGGAGGAGAAGGGATGTGGTTTTTCATTTCTGATTTTCCTATGTAATCAATATTATGCCCTGCAGTTCTGAAATCAGCATTCCCAGGCAGGAATTCTCCTCAGTGAGGCATCTGGTGGTTTTTATCTGCAAACAGGAGGCTGGCCAAGCTCATAAAGCATCTGCCTTGTTAGTTCTGTTCCTCTGCCTCCATGCTTAGTTTTATAGTTGCATGATGCCTTTCCAGATTGGTTTAAATTTAAATTATAACATGGAACACGTTTCAAAACAAGATTAAAACAACAGTCTGGTTTGGACTCCGGCCTGAAAATACTTGTTTTTCAGTGTTTCTCAAGGACACACACTCTGCTCTCACTTGTGTGCTGCCCTGCGTTTTGGATTCAGCCTGGGCATGAGAAAACCTCATGTGGCCACAATCCAGGAGCAGGAGATCCCCTTGGGCTGGGATGAAGTGGCTTCCCAGTGCCATGAGTCGGTGCAGAACCCGAGGTGGGATGCAGTTCCTTTTGTCATCATGTGTGTTTTGCTGTGCCTTTTGTTGGAGCAGTGAAATGGCAGCAACAGCCAGATGGGGGAAGCAGCTGAGCCTTTTGGACTCATTTTTCTCCCTGGCCTTTCCCAATCACTAAGGAATATTCTTTTATTCCTGTGGACCCTGTGTAGTTACTCAGTAAGACTTGGAGATAAAATGAAAAAGGGAAAGAAATGTAAAGACTTCCCCAAACTATTTAATTTTTCATCTGTTCCATGGTGGAACAATGTGTGTATTTGAGTTAATTAGTTCTTCCTTTAATATTAAGGCAGTGGATCCCTGTAACAACAGATTTTGCCTGTGGGAAAGACCCATTAGGAAAATCAGCTCTGTGTAGCCCTAGTAAATTTTGAAGCAAGGGAAAAAATTGACAACGGGCAGAACCCTCGTTGTTTCAGTAGGATCAATATTTCAGTAGCTGGTCCTGCTTCTGCCTAGACTGAGGCAGGAGGGAAAATACTCCTGAGAGAGAAGTGGTGTGGTCATCCTGGGATATATGTGCAGAGTATAGGTGGTACTTGTCACATTGACTTAAAGTTTCTGGTGAGAATATTCCAGTTTCCAAAAGCCTTGGTGAAAAGGGGAGGTTTTGCAGCAATTTTCTGGGGTTTATGGCATGTTTTAATTGGGCTTCATCAGAAGATGTAGTTTCTAGTATTTTTCAAGGTGTGTGGGAGCATAAGCTGGGCAAACCTGTATGACTTAATAACTTTTATGTGCTGAAAATTGGAGATTTGGATTGATTACTGCTATTTCAGTGCTCAGATGCATTTAAAAAATAGAAATAAATCTGAGGCTCCCTTGTATGGGTTATTTAAACTGACTGTGCTGGTTTTGCTCCTAAGGTTGAGAGGGAGACCTGTGGAGCAGTCAAGCCTGGCTCTGTGTACTTGCATCCTGAGCCCCTGCTGGAAGAGGGAACATGTTTTCCCTTTGATGCAGTGGCTGGAATGGCTTTTCTCAGCCTTGCTGTAAAAGGAGCAGGCTTTTATCACATCTCCTCTTGACCTTGCACATTCCCACAGGGATGCAGCTTCTTCTCATGGCTGTCTGTTACACAGAGCTCTAAAATCACACAGTGCCACCACGGCAATGTGTGTTCCCACTGTGGGATGCACTTAGGAGAGACTGGCAAAGTGGAATTTCTACTCAGTCACACCCTTTGCTTAAACCAAGCGTGTTCTCAATGTCGGTGGTTAATGTGTGTTTGCTGAGCTGAGAAACACCATGGTCTTCAAAGTGCAGATCAATGTAAGGTGTGTATAGATGAATGTAAGGTGTTTGCAGAGCCCCTTCTACAGCAGATAAAGGGAATATCTGTAGGGAATGTTCCCTTGCCCTTCCTGCGTGGGAATGAGGGCAGGCAGGCTGCAATCCCCCCTGCACTGCCAGCAGCAGCTCAGGGATGGGCTCTGTCTGGGTTTCCTTAATTGCCAAAAGGACACGAGTTTCATGGTTATTGATTCTGCTCTTAACTCCACCAGTCATTTAAAGGAGTGTGGAAGGGAACTCTCAAGTGCTGCACTGCCAAGTAATCATTTCCATGAAGTAATTGTGCTCTGTGTCTTTAGCAGGCATCCCCACCGCATTTTTCTCCCTGGGCGTTCAGGACAGGGAGAGGTTTGGAATTGCTGTGCTTATTAACCTTCTGCCCTTCCAGTCTATTATTTTCTGAACGCTGTTTTATAGCAGACTGTATGTAATTAGTGCAAATCCTCTTACAATGGCAGCTCTCCTCGCAACCAGGTAATCCGAGCTGGAAGAAGCAGTTTGTGTGTTGTTTTCCTGAGACACTATTCCCAGGATGAGGAAGCTGCTGGGTTTGGGTCCAGCTGAAGCTGATAGTGCCCGGCAGCTGACAAACAGCCCTTGAGGTGCATCTCCAGGGGCTTCATGTCTCTCCTTTTATTCTTTCCAAAGAACTATTTTATTGTATCTCCAGGGTTTGAGGTACTTGACTACACCTGGCTTCTCTGCATCCTGTGCCAAGAGTCAGGCCTGCCACTGTAAAAAGCACAAATTTGCAGGGTCTATGCTAAGGCCACACCAGTGAAAAAACCTCCCTACTTGCCTGGTGATGTGTAGCAAAGAATATTGAAATAAAAATAGATGAGACTTCAAAGAATAAACCTGCTGGGGCAGAGAGGTCCTGAAAACACGGGCAGAAGTCCACCCTGCAATGGGTCACAGTGCACCTGGGGAGCTTTTATTGTGCAGAGAGGCAAACAGAAGCTCTGCTGCTCAAAGAGGTGCTTAGGTCACGCAGGTAACGTGTGTATATGTCCACAGATATGTAGATATGCTTATAGATTGATTTTTGCAAAGAAATGTCCCTTGAGGACACCTCCCAGTAGTTTAGCTGGGCTGCTGAAGATCTTTCAGTCCTGAGAACCTTGGATTCCTTTTCCAAAGGTGGACTTGGGTGGTCTGTCACATACAGGAGTTATTTTCCCTTCTAGTTCAGGTGTCTGCTTTGCTCTGGGTGGTGGCTGTGTTTTGGAGGCTGCTCTGAAGGGCATGAGAGGGCAGGAATGAGCTTTGCAAGTGTTCCAGTGCCAGAAAACAAAGGCTGACCCAAAACCCTCCTGGCCTTATACGTTTTGCACAAGTCCTGAGACAGTCTGGAGGTATTTTCAGCAGAAGGGGGTTTTCTGCATATCTGTGTGCAGTGAAAGGACACCACCCTTGGCTCAGGCTGGGCTGGGAACAGCAAAAGGGCACGAGTTTGTTTACTCATTAAAACTCCTGCCAGGGATGTCAAGTCCAAAGATTCTGTCCCTTGTGCCTCCATCTTTAAAAGAGGGTTGAATTAAATGTCTCAAAAATGTCATTGCAGTTTCTAAACTGGGCTAGTTTTTAGGTCTCTTTAAGATCAGAAGGATGCAAAGAAGTACCTAAAATGTTAATTTTCCTATTGGGGTACTGCACTGAGGCCACTTTGGGTGATGTGCTATTTAAGTGCATCAGAGATTCTTTATGAACAATTTTCATTGATTTTTTTTTTAGCTACATATTCAAATATATTAAAATTACTGTCCTGGCCTGCCTTGCTGTATTTTACTGGCTTAACTTTGTACACAGTCTGAAACAAGGTTTCTTCCTACCCTACATCTTTTCCCCTGTAATTACAGGAGACAGGACCGGTGTTTTTCCTACTTTTCAGACAACATACAGGGTATAATCTGGCATTTATTTTGTGAACAAAATATATTTGAATGTTAGAAGAAAGCCAAATCTTGTGTTTGTTTAATCAGGTTGTATAAATGGATTTTAGGAAAGCTGAACGAGTATCAGTGTAAGCTTTGTTATCAAAGTTTCCCCCACCTCATGGGACTAACTTATCTATTCATCCAGGTTTTTGCCTGAGGAGGGAAGATTAGAAGAGAAGAGAATTTAGTAGGAGCTAGTCTCATTTGATCACACATTTTATGATATATCATATATGCTACAGCATTTTAATGCCAGAAGTTTGCTAAAAGCTCAAAAAATGGCTTCAATTTACAGGTGGCAAAGCAGGAAACCTTTTTGTGGAGAAGACCAATAAACTGAGAGCATGGTCATAGTCTGAAATGTAACAGATGCACCAAAAATGAGTTCTTAATTATGACAGGCTTTCTGTGAATTTAAGGCAGTGTCCAAAGGCTGATCTTACTGATGAAAGTGGAGGTGCCCTGACCTGTGGAGTGAAGTCCAACAGGTAAATGCCTGTGGCACTCGCTCCAGATTGTTGGGCTGGCTTGTAAGAAATGGGTTTATAGCCTGACACAAGCTCCTCCCAGTGGCCCTTTGCTCCCCTGGGATTGCTCTGCTGGCTGGGGACCGTTCCTGGGAAAGCTCTGCCCTTCAGGGATGAGATTTCTTTTATGGCTACAATTCCGCTGGGACTGGGAAGCAAGTGTCTCTTGGAGCTTTTAGGCAGTCTTTTTTTTTTATGTACTCTAGACCCAGTCCAGAGGCATCTGCAAGAGAAGGATTTAGACACGAATTTTAATGTAATAATTTATTGGGCAGCCAGCCATGGAGGAGAGAGAAGTCACTACAGCCTTTGGTGCTGAGGAGATCTTTGATTGCAGCTGCACTCACAGAAATACTGTATTTCCTCTTCTTCCCTAAGAAAATTGTATAATAGGAAAGGATTGATTTTCTGTTTGCTGCTGGCAAAGTTTTCCTTACACTACTTACAGCCACCTCCCTGCTGGTGTGATATTTGGGGTTTGGGAGGGTAATGACACCTTGTGGTTCATTAAAGTCTCCTTGTGTTGTATGCATTAGTCTCCATGGCATTTTCCACAGCGTATTTTGAATGAGCTTTGAGGAGAAGGGGTTCAGGGCTGGGTGTGGCTTGGAGGAACCTGGTCTAGGGGAAGGTGTCCCTGCCCATGGCAGGGGGTGGAATGAGATGGTCTTTAAGGTCCCTTTGAACCCAAACCATTCTATGGTTCTGTGACATGGTTACACTGAGATGTTCAATGAGTTTTAGGCTGTTCTTGGTTGGTGGTGTTCAGCTGAGCCACTTCTGCTGCGCTCTGACAGCTCAGTCCTGGGGCAGGGGCTTGGCTGGTGGCCATGGGGTTCCCTGCCACGTGTGCCCACGCTGTGGTGGGTCCATCAGCATGACAACAGGGCTGGAGAGCAGAGTGCTCTGAAATCGCCAAAATTCATAAAAAAATCTAAAGGAAAAATCACCTGGATGCTGAAAAATCCTGACATTCCCCTCTGAACTCTCCAAGCTCACAAAGAAGTCTTGGGGATTTGCGTGTATATATATGTTTATGAAGAGTAGAGGAAAAATATAGAATATGGGCACCTTCTGGCACGCTGGCAGTGTGTGCTGTGTGCCAGCAGAGCCCTGATGGGCTGGCAAGGTGCCTGGGAGGAGCAGGCAGTGCCCTGCAGGGGCCGTGCCTGGAGCAGAACCTCAGCTGCTCTGGCACCACAGCGCAGCAGCTGGGGCAGAAATCACGCTTGGAAAACGTTTTGCTGTTGAGTTATAGTTAATCTCAATAAAGCCTAGCTGATCTTTGCTCGTCCCTGCTAGCGTGGGAAGGGGAGGTGGCTGGGAGTGCTGCTCTGCACAGCTCAGGATAAAAGCTGTGCAATGTGTCTCTCTTCCTGAAGTTTGGGTCGCCTTATTCTGTGCTGTACCTGTATCACTGAAGCGATTTACTTCCCTAAGCTCTCTGTATAAACCAAAGCACATGCTTACTTAATTTTCATTGTCTGAATTTCTAGCACTGCTACTCTGGAGACTTTTTGACCAGACAAAACAGTGATTTAAAACATGAAGCAGCATTTATGGCCTATTTTCCAGTACTTAGGAAATTTAGTCAAGATACATGCACGATGAATCATGATAGTGTCTTCTGCAGTCAGAGCTCCCTGGAATAAGTGTTGGATGCACAGTTGAGCAGACCTATGTTTATGCAAAGCAGAAAATACAGATATAAGGTTTTCTGTCTTAAATGGTAATCCTGAGCTAAGGCATTTTGTTAGTTTTTAACAGCAGGAGGGAGAAAAGAGGATTTTTAAGGAACACAAAGCATTTGCAATCAGGCTTTTTGTTTGCGCTCACCAGCACTGATTGTAGATTTTGGGGCTGGGAAAAGGCTTGTCTTACAAAATGAGCCTGAATAAACGCTGTGTCCAGAGCTGTAATAACACCTGAAATAACACTGAGGGTTGCTTCAGCAGCCTGCCTTGAAGGGTACATGGATTTTCAGAGCTTATTGCTTGGAATATTCCTGCCCAGCCTCACTACAACTCTGGCTGGGCTCGCTATCCTGTTGCTCATCTGAAAGGCTGGTTGTTCCAGTCATAAAGGTTCCTTCTGTAAGGAAAGAATTGTGAGGAGGCTGGAGAAATAATTCACGCTGTGAAGAATATTTTAATGTAGCCTGTCACCTAAACCAGTTGCCTGGGTGTTTGTTCATCCTTCACCCAGAGAAATACTGGCAGGGTCTAGGCTTGTCCCTTCTGGACAGCGATTGACTTATTTCTCCACAGCAACAGGGTCTGGACTATGAGCTCCTCAGAAATTATGAGCTGAACCTCCTCTTTTGTGTGAGAAAAGTTTTCCTGGGAGTTCAGCTACGATTTCAGTTCAGTCAGCAAGCTGCAGGAGTGAACTGAATCCTTTTATCCTAATTAAAAACGAAATTCAGGTTAAGGTAGGGATGATCCCCTAAAAAGAAACAGTTTGGGCCTTAGAAACCTGTGCTGCTCTAATGCTGTGGGTTGTCTGGCCTCTGAAGGAAAACAGGCACATACTAAAACTCTAATATGTATGATATATATTTATGGAATATATACACAATTATAATATCTAATGCATACTAGATATGTATAAATATATAAAAATATCTAAACTCTAACATTTCTCAAGCATGGCTGCAACTCCTCTTTGTACTGATTGAGGCTTAGCTGGTCTTGCTCAACTTGGGCAACTAAGCCAGGCTGGTTGAGACTGCCTTGAACCAATACAATGGAGGGTTATATATTCCAAGAGTGCCAAGTGAAAACAGAAAAATTAGTTATAAATCCTTCTGGTCCTTTTTTTCCTACTGTTGCAGGTACAAGGTTCTGCATTAAATGAAAACTGTCAGTAAAAGATTGCTACTTAGATTTTAGGGCGCCAGAGGGCGGATCTGACACAAATACCAGGAAGGAAAACAGTGCCCATGTCAGTAAAATCCATAATGAAGTTGGAAGGCACTGATGGAGGTGCTGCCAGGATGGTCCCTCAGGGCACGTGGCACCTCTGTGGTGAGAGGCTGCATAACAACCCGAGGCTGCGAGTCCCAGGCGATGCTATTGGCATGAGAGGGGGAAGATTTTTAGCCCTGCACAGAAATCTGGGGCGTTTCCTCTCCCGACAACGCTCCTTGGTGCCTCGTGGGGATGTGTGGAGCGAGGCAGCAGCAATTCATCAGGGCGAGGGCCTGCCTGTGGGACACAGCATCGAGGTGTCATTATTTTCCCAGCTCTTAATAACATGTTTTGGGGGTTGGGGTTTTTGTAGCGATGAAGATTGATGTAAGCTGTCAAATCAAGGTGATGGAAAAGCAGGTATTTTGCCTAATTCTCTCCTGCTGTTCAGTTAGTGAATTTTAACAGAGAACCTTTATTTTCCTAGGCTGGACTTTCTCTTATTGCAGCACATCTCAAGCCTGTGCTGGACCAGCCCTACACGCCCCAGTGACACGGTCATGATCTCTCAGCTCACGGCTTGGCAATGGTTGTGAATTTGAGTTAACGAGCACCTGAGGGGTAAAACCCAGGAGCTGTTGAGTTAATATTTCATTGCCAAGGCCTTGCCAAGCTTCAGGAGGTTCTGAGTGCAGCCACCAGCCAAGCCCCACCTCAGCTGGCCATGGTCAAGGCTGGGCAGTCACCAAGTAGGTGGCACATCCCTAGTGCTGCACTGAGGAGGGTTTGAAAAGCCCTCTTGGGTGCTCCAAAACTTGCCCATTCCTATAAGCTTCTGGGAGGGAATTGCCGTATGAACAGCAAAGTGCCAGCAAAGCTTTTAGGTGTTTTTTGGAGAAGCAGGTTTTTTGTAGCTCAGCTGTGTAAGGTAAAGGTTTGTTGGCACCCTCACAAATACACATTTATCTCTGTTTATACACGTGCCAATTTATAACATGCATGCTCCAAAAGTGTAGTGTTCAGAACAGCCCATTTCTACTAGAAGCCTTTTCCTATGAAATTTCACTTGATTTCTTTAAGGGAGGAGGGAATCAAAACATGGTCAACATGGTTCCTAAATATAACTAACTCTCAGAATGCACAGTTGTGCCTCTGGTTTGTAATAGCAAGGAAAAGAACTATGTCAGCCTCCAGAGCTGCAAATTATTGCAGTAATTTAAGTAAGTAAGCTGTTTTTTTCATTATGGAAGGTTTCCTTGCTGAGCTGGATGTACAATATATTTATTTCTTCATGAATATAAATGTCTACTACTGATGGAAAGAGTCAGCTGTCACTACAGTACAAATGCAAATTGCAAACTGATGGTTGAACAATTAAGATCTAGTGCACAGAGCTTATTGCCACTGGAGGACTGTAATTGAATTCCTATTGCTGTCAGACAGGTTGAAAATTACTGTAATGAAGAGCATCAGTTTTCTACTTTACATCTCATTGTTTTCCAGCCAAGGAGCTTTGCTCTTGCAGAGGTTCCCACAAATACATCACTGAAAAAAGAGCAGCAAGTGACAGAGGAATGCTACCTGTCTTTAAAAGAGGGAGTAATTAATGCTCTCTAGCTTGACTCCTGCATGAAATTCAGGGATGGAGAGTCAGGGCTCTTGCCCCAGGATCCCTAGTAGTGTTGGTGTGCTCACAAAATTGGTGATCAGAGAGCAGCGTGCCCAAACACGGGGTAATGCTGTAAATAACTGGTTAACTTGATCATTCCCAACATAACAGACAGCTCTACTGTCTGCTCCAATACACTTTTAATCAGTCTTTGGTTCTACATGTGGAAGTAAATATTTATTGTGCTATTAACTCCTTTAAAATATTCCAGGTGTGCATATACATGTGTGCATGACATCTTAATTACAAGAGCTCTGAAAAATCTCAAGAATGAGCGAATTTAGAGATAATGCTGAAGGATACAAACAAGGAAAGGTTAAATCCTTACTTACAAAATACATTAGTTGGTGTTAACTCCTTATATAGATATTCCTCCTTCTGATATTGTAGAAAAAGGCATGGAATAGGGAGTTGTCTAATGTTTGGTTTCTGTGTTTCCTTTTTGAGGAGGTCATAGCCCATAATAAGAGCAAGTCTGTGTTCTGTGGCTCTGCAGGAGAAGCTTCCACGCCACCTCAAATCTGAAATCAGCTTTGTAGCCACTGAAGTGACTGGGATGCTCTATAAAAAGGGAATTCAAACTTTTTCAGCATCCAGGATGCACTGGGGAGTCTATTGAAGGGGATAAGCCTTATTGGTGAAGCATTTTGATGTGAAATCTCTTTGGCCAGGCCTGGCCCTGGGGTAGCAGCGGGCTGGAGATGTGCCAGTACAGGTGTGGGTCCAGCAGCACAGAGAGCAAACACCTGCTTCATCTAAACAGCTGCAAAAGCTTTTGTCAGGCTGTAAATGCCGTGTGTTATGGAATTTATTTGAATTTAAAATATTGCTGTTGTGAGGAATTCTGTCTGTTTAATTTTCAATTACCCCGCTCAGCGTGATTGTGCATATGTTCCAGTATATTAAATGTGAAAGGAGAAGGAACATTCTGGAATATGAATAAGCAACATGCTGTAGTTGTCTGAATAGTCATTTTACAGTTTAAAATAGCACAGTGGAGAAATAAAATTGAGGGTGTTGTGCACAGCTTTTGGATTGATTTTCTAATCCTCAGAGGTCCTGCATTATTCCATACATGTGTATATACCCCACCCCAAAAATGAAGGCAAAATGGCAATTTTCCTGCTTGCTCTGGAAGCCACCTAGCTCAGGTGGTGATGAAGGAAAAGCCAGTCCAACGGATATTATTCCTGATTTTCAGTTGTTTTCAGTCTTGTGTAGTGCGAATTTCTTGCTCTTGTGATCACCAGAGCTCGTTAGTAACCTGGCTGTAAACAAAACCACTTACTTTGCACCAACAGTGAATTCTCAACAGAAAATTTCCTGCTGGACTGATCTGGTTTCCACACTGGAAGTGTAAATCCATCTGGATGCTGCACGATACTTCTATTGTCACATTGAATATTTAGTGCTCCTTAACAGAATTTAATGCAGTATTTATTACTTCTGTAAATCCCAGCAGTTGATGGGACTATCCAGCTCTTATTGCTTCAAGAACCATTAGATCAAAGCAGAGGAGCAGCGCTTGAAAACAGATGTAGTTTTCTTTAAGGCACTCCAGTGCTACAAACTTTGTGCTAATGCAGAGGTGGTGATGACAAACAGCTTCCTTTTGGCAAAAGCAAACCAATTACAATCTAATAAGTGCTACACCCCAGCAGCTAAATAATTCATGGTATTGGCAGAAGGGTTCTGTTCCATAAGTCTTCTCAGTCCAATCCAGTGAGATGTAAATAGATCAGAGGAGTGAGATCCATCTCCTCCCTTATTAAGAGGTGGTTGTATATTAATAGGAAAATGCTCCCAGATACAGGGCTTGCCAGTGCATCGTGTGATGTGCTTGAAAAGCCACATAATCAAGTGCCACAAATTAAAATGCTCTTACTTTCCGGGGATGGTTTCATCCTTGATGAATGCGAGAAGCCGAAGCTTTGCTTCAAGTAACAAAGCCCATTTTCTGTAGGATGATGAACGATGTACTCAGAGCGGGTCATTTAACAACAAGCTACACGCAGACTGTACGCTTTCCAGGCTAATGGTTTTATAACCAGTAATTGCGTGATTTTGGCACCTGACATCTCTCATTGAAAAGATCTTTGCTCATGATGAAAGAATACCAGGATATCTGGAAAGCTCAGCTCTTTCTGGGATCCTCTCGGCTGTGCAATGCATTCCAGGCTGGCAACAGTTGGGGAATTCAAAGGCTGTACCTCCCTTGGGAGGACTCAGCCCATTTGCTAAAGGCAAGTGATCTTGTTATGCTGAACTTGGAAAAGTGGGATTCTATGCAGAGTAAGTGGAAAGGAATTTGACTCCATTCTAGGAGAGTCTGCTGTAATTGTAGGGAAGAGGCAACACTGAAGTGTTACAAACTGGATTTGAACTCCAAAGGCAGGAGCTCAGGGTAACCTCTTTACTGATGAAGCCCATTCCAGGTTAGATTTATGAGCATGGCTCCTTAAAATGATGTTTTGTTCTTGTTATCTGGTTCTGTGCCCATATATGTCACACTGTGGTGACAATATTTCCACAGACAGTCACCATTCCTTTCCAGGTAAAGAAAATTGTAGTATCTAGTATAAAAGTTGAATGTTATATCAGAAGGTCCAGCATAGATTTATAGTGGTCAGAAATAACAAAATGTCAAGCCCTGAATTTCAAACACCGACTCCAGTATCATCGTGCCTGGATCTGAAGGGCTGGAATTGTAGGGATTCTTAGGAATACAATAAATTCTGTGATAAATGGCAGAGATAGTTCCCTTCACTTTCATGTCACAGAGCCTTCTAATTTAACAATAAACAGTTCAGAATCTTTGAAAACATAATAACATACTGATCAAGTACGTGAGTTGTTTACTATGTATCATAAATCTAGACTTCTCTCTCCTTTAATACCTGCCAATTCCACACTTCCCTTATTCCCAGTTTTACCTGAGCTTTTCCAAAAATAGTTGACTGCCTCTATGGATTCATTCCACAATAATCTCTAAGTTTTGCCAAATACTCGGTGTCTGGTTCTGTCTCACATAGTCTGATTGTCCCTCTGGCCCCACAGTTGCTAAATAAACCTGTTGTACACAGGTTATGTTTCCTATTGAGATAAAAAATGTTATTATCCCATGGAACTTTTTCTCCTGGATGGTCCAAAATTCTCCCCAGGGAGACTCTGGGTGAAGTGGGTTCCTACAGATGATTACGTGTTAATTGTTTCCCCAGCTGGGGTGGCATTAAGCTTGCAACTGTTGAATGAATTATGCAGAGGGTATTACATCTTTATTCTGATCTACTTTTAAGTGCAAAGCCTTTGAAAGTCGTCTCTGTAGGGTTCTCAGTCAGCTCTGCTCACTCTCTCCTAGATGTTTCAGAGCCTTTCCCAGCAGTGACCTCCGGTGGGGTCAGAAGTGGAAAGACAGAGGTTCCTAAAGTTTTTTGGGGGGTGGAAGCCACACCAGAGAGCCAACCCAGGGTCTGTTACCTGTGAGTGACAGGAAAATAAGGATAACTGTAAGAGAGCCTGGCTCCTCGTGTCCCAGCTCCCTGAGTGTCAAGGGCTGCAGAGCATTGCTGCTCCTGCTCTTGCCAGAACTGGGGCACTGCCTGCTGCCTTAGACACCCACCCAGCAGCGGAGCTCCCCGGGGTGCTGGCAGGGACAGGGATGCTGTGCCAGTGCTGCCCGTGGGCACCAAGAGAGAATGTGGTGCTTCTGTCACTGCAATTAACCCTGAGGCTGCTGTTGCTTGGCTGGCACAAGCTGCCCAAGTGTTTCAGAGGCACGAATGTGTATGAATTCCTTCCAGCAGTCTTGCACCCCCTCCTTCCCTAGAGGGGAGCAGGGTGTGTGCCATGTGCAGACTCCTCTGTGCCAGTTGTCATGAGCCAACAGCATGGCCATCCTTTGGGGGGGATAATGGAGTGGGATGTGTTTTCCAGCTGCTGGTCTGTGTCTGCCCTGCCAGTCTGTGTTAGATGCTGCCCCTGCCAGCGGGCAGTCCTGTTTCTTTGCCCCAGCAATAACTGTAAAATTAACTTTCGGATACTCAAAGCAGCTTGCAGGGATTTAGCCATGTAATTTCTTCTGACATTAGTGGAGGATACATGATTAAAACTTAGCTCAGTGGCCTGAAATTGTCCCTGCTGGGGTTGTGTTTTCACCTTCTCCTGGCACCACAATGCCTCAGTGTGGCCAGGGCTGTCAGAGGCAGATGGGCTTGAGGGCAGGGAAGTGACCTGCAACTTCTGCCCATTACAGAGATTTCTCTTCTTGCTGGCTCTGGACACACCGAGTGGGAGCATCTCCTTTGCAAAAGGATAATTAATGAAGCAGGATAATTAATGAAGTGTGGGAAGGAAGGTGGATCAAGGGGAAGGAGGGTGGAGGAGGAAGGGCTGGCAGAGCCTGAGCTCTGGTTCCTTGGATTTTGTTCTGTCCTCTCTAGTGCCCATTTCCAATGAATTGCAGCACACCCTGTGTGGTCACCTCCCCAAATGACTGTGGTTAGCCAGAGGAAAGCTATGGAATTTCTAAGGCTTTAACCTTTCATCTGCATTCTCCATAGAAAGAAATACAGACCGAGCAGCCAACAGGGAATTCAGAAGCACCAGGACAACTCTTAGGAAAGATTTTAAAAAGAAGTGTCCCAAAACAACTCTGCTCCTGTTTCCACTCACATGAAAAGTGTTTCTATAGTTCTGTGAGGAGAAATAAGACAATTTCAGGTACTGCCTGTTCCTGGCAAAGATGTGCTGCTGCCCCAGCGGTTGTTCACAGCAGTTCCCTGTCACTGCAAATAACAGGTAACACAGCTCTGAGGAAAACTTAGAGAGGATGGATCATCCTCGCTCTCTAGATGGAAAAAAATCCAAGACTTTTGAAATACCTCATTCTCAAGAAGCATTTTGATTTTTAAATTTGGCCTTATGAGTAATTCAGATTTCAGCAAGAAATTCTTTCTCAGAAAGAACATTGGACAAAAACGCTGCAAGTAATTTCTTTCTCTTCACTCAGTAATAAGTGTTACCATTGTTTCTCATTTTGAGGCAGAATTATAAATCCTTGGTTAGATGATGTTGCAAGCACTGTGTACGTTATTGACTGTGTGTAACACAGTCTATTATATTTTTGCGATGCAGTCCCTTTGCTCCCATCACATTGTCATAGCAAAAGTAATTTCAGAGTTAATATTTGTGGCTCTAGGAGAAGGAGGAACTTCCCTCATGGCTTCTAACCCTACACTAGATTTTCTGGAGAACACCCTTGGTGCTTGGAGCAGCTCAGGAAGGGTCAGCCAAGATGAGTTCAAGAATGGGGTTTGGTTTCTCCCACTCCGGGGAGCGTTCAACTGCCCCTGTCTTAAAGGGTCTCTGTGTCACCTGCCTGGGGATGTGTGTGACAAATTTCCACGTGTCCTGAGGACACAGAATGCCCTTGTCCTCCCCACCTGCACTGCAGTGGAGGTGTCACTTCCAGCTCCCACCTGCCACCACTGAGGGCTCTCACGTTCCTGTCTGTTCCAGCTTGGGTATGTTGGCTCAAGCCGAAGGAAGAGGAGAGTGCAGTTTGTACTGCAAAGGGAGGCATTCA
The DNA here is from genome assembly GCA_013396755.1 of Sclerurus mexicanus. Lineage (NCBI taxonomy): Eukaryota > Metazoa > Chordata > Aves > Passeriformes > Furnariidae > Sclerurus > Sclerurus mexicanus. The sequence continues at coordinate 2,166,633 of VWZF01004021.1, forward strand.
CTTTGGGAATAATGCTTCAGAATGTTTTCGGTCGATTAATTGTTCTGTTCTTCCTCTGCAAAATCATTCAATATAACTGTGCTGGCTTATCAGGGAACCAATGAAAAGCAGTAAAAATTCACGTAAAAAAAAAAGAGAAAACACAAAGAACTGAATCATAATAATAATCTAAGGATACAATAGATTTCATCAATTAGAGACAAACTTTTTGTCAGAATATCTTGCTGGCATTTTTCCCTTAATACAATAGAATATTGGTGTTTAATTATCTGTGGTGATAAGTGAGATCTGCAAGAGCTATTAGAGAGACATCATGAAATTTTGCATCTACCCAGTAAGGAGATAATGATACCAATTTCATGTTTGAGTTCCAGTTTTGTAACTGTTTCTCACTAGAACAACCACCCAGCAGGGCTTCAGAATCTTCCTTTGCCTTTACACCCTCCACTCTTTCGTGGTAAATGAGCAATCACTTCCAGTGCTAACCAGTTATCCAGCGTAGAGCACTGGAGTTCTGCCTGGTTAAACAAAGGACGGGTTAGGGTGTTGGAGTGGAAGAATACATTTAAAATGTGTTCACAGCATCATAACTCTCGTGGAATGGTAACTCTTCATGATGGCTTCACTTCCAGGAATCCCTTCTTGCTTCTCTCTCGCAGCACGCAACTTGATTTTTCTCTTTGTGGGGTGGTCCCCCAGACAGCACTCTGGGCCACGAGTGTGTGCAGAGGGTGGAATTGATGCTTTGGAGACTTTGGCCTCCCTGTTCCAGGTGGACTGGCAGCTGTTGAAGGTTGGGCTCTCACCCGTGCTCCTTGTTCCAGCACAGGCGCTGATGTGTTTGAGCCAGGGCAGGTCAGTGAGGTCAGCCCTGCTCCTGGAGCTGAGCTGTGTCCTCAGGCTGGGTTGTTCCTCTGCTTAAGACACATCCACTTCTGCATCCACAGTTACTCCCTGGAATGTCATTCCCTAAACTGTGAAGTAAACTCTCACAGTTTGGGTTCCTCCTACCCTTACAAACACAGCACATATTGTATTAGTTCAGGCGTGATTCACAAGCTCAGTGTTTATGAACTCCTTGTGAATGTGTTTTACTGAAACAAGCTTTGGCAGTCGCTAAAGGTTTTCAAGTGGCAAAAATACATTCTGGGTGATTCAGGCTGTGCCCAGGCTCATCAGAACAGGAGAGCAAAGTGTGTCTCGACATAACCTCATCAAGAGGTGCTTTCCTCTGAAGAGACAAGTCAGGCTGCTGGAACTTATTTCAGAGAAATACCCAAACAATTAATATAAAAAATGAAAATAGGAAAAAAAAACACAACAAACAAGAAAGGAAAAGAAAGGAAGTCAGGCTGGTTCAGGGCATCACTGTAAAGACAAGAAATGCATCAAAATGGGGAGAGAACTTACACCTAAATTGTTGGGCTTGATGATCTGAAAGGTCTCTTCTAATCTTAATTATTCTATAATGTTTATTTATTGCCCCAATTCCCACAAGAGAGAACCCCAAGGGTTTTTTTCATTTGACTGAGTTGCTGCTGCCTTCCACCTGGAAGTGATAAACTCAGACCTGAAGGGTGGGTTTAAACACCCCTCAGTCCTGGGGGCTCGGAACAGGGTTTGGCCTGGTTTGAGAACCTGTCCAGGCAGAAGGCTTTTAACCTACTACAAGGACTCATTTTCATGTATCTGCTTTCTTTTTCTGTCAGGTACTTCTGTATTTTCTCCTACTGTATTTGGGTGTGACCACAGGAGGAGCAGCCCAGGCCACCTTAAAAGCACATTTAACTTTAATAGCAAAATGTGAAGGCATCATAATTAATGTAATTCTGTGTGTACATTTGGATATATAAAATTTATAGCAGTGTATAAACTACTTCCATTGTTACTTATAACCCCAAAACCTTTCTGCAGAGCTTGTGTCCTTTTCCCTCTTTCCTTATTGTAGACTTGGAGATCTTTGGGGAAGTAAGTCTTCTCACTGTGGCATTGCGTGTCCCCAAGTGTAACACAGGCACCAGAGTTCTACTTTCTGCTAAAAGTGAGAAGGCAGTGATGGTTTGGAAGGATTGGAAGGGTAACACCACTTCTTCTTATGTCTTTCCCACCACCTTGTGTATTTCTTATGGCCACCCATTACTCTGGTTCTTCTGGGAGCTTTGCTGACAGAAGGTTGCATGGTTGGACTTGGCTCTGCCCCAGCCGCTCTGGCTTTGCAGATCCCCCCAGAGCAGGAAGCTGTAGATCCAAGCAGAATAAGTGAACTCTAAAGAATGAATCAATTTGGAGAAAAATGTTGTTTCAGGTGTGTGAATTCAAGTTTGAAATTTAGTGGTGCCCTCTCAGCACATTGAACATCTTGCACATCATGAATAAGAAATTCCTTTAGCATAAATTGATAAGTTAATCAGCTGGACTTGTGGGTTTGTGCGGTGAATTTCCCCCTGTACAGAACTTGCAGTTGGTGTAGGAGAGGAGTTTGCTCCAGCAATCAGCTCCCATGGGAGTTTTGCTCTGTAAAGGCTACAAGGAATTCATTAATGCCCCATTAAACTGGTGTCAAGGCATCCCTTCGAAACAAGATTGGAACGGTAGATCATTCATTTGGCTCCAAATGACTTGGTTGCTGTTTTGCTCCATCTTAATCAAAGGTCTGCAGTGAGCTGCATGCACAGATTATACCTAAATATGCACGCAAAGAGCACTTGGTCATTTCTTTTCCACAAGAGGTATGAAGTTTTATTTCAGGAGGTTTTATTTCAGGGTTGTGGCTTCACAGCCAGTGTCTGTGCTGTTTGAACTGGTGGTAGCAGCTCACCCCTTGGCATTCCCAGCTGCTGTTTCCATATGGTTGCACGAGCTGTTTGTGTGGTTCTCACCCCAAAACTGCTCAGAGATATTGTGATCTTGGTGGGAAGGATGGTCATGCTTCACAGGGATTGAAATCCGTGCTTGGGCTGCAGACAGGGAGTCATTTTCATTGCAATGGCACCTCTGCAAGTCAGGCTTGAGAGGCACTGAGCATTTGAAAGGCGTGAGGAGGGAAGAGCCTCCCCTTCCTGCTTGATGTGATGCTCAGCAGATCCTGGAGCTTGCAGCAATGCAGGCAGGAAGGCGAGAGCACTGGTGGCTTGGGAAAGGAGCAGGATCCTCTAATCCACCCCAAACTGGTGATAAGCCCTGCAGAGCTGTGAGGTTACAGAACCCGTTCTGGAACAGTAATGCACCTCTTGCTGTGCACACAGTATTGTTCCCAAAGATCCTTATTCCAGTGGCCAACCCAAATTCCTGGGGGCTGTACTGGGATGAGTTTTCACAGGAAAAGGGTTTTGTTGGCAAAATCAATTTTTCAAGTCTACACACCTGCCTGTTACAAACTATTGCTCTGCAAAGAATAAAATCCCTTCAAACCCCAAATGCTATAGGATTACTGACAGCCCAAGCTCTTAATTAGCCCGTCACCTAAGAAGTATTTTGCTTCAAGATGAATGTCCTTCAGTCCTGTGTATTATTTAATGTATGGGAATTGGTAAAGTCTCAAAAAGAGCTATTCCAAAATCACAGATTAATAGATCTCCAATTCTCTCTGCAGGGCTGCAATTAATGTTCTTTCTGTTCTTGTAAGAGGTTGAGCTCTGCTGGTTTCTGTAGAAAGGGCCTATCCAGGTGATCAGGGTTTAATTGTACCTAACCTGATGTTAATGAGCCATTACTGCTTTAGTGGCAACGGGGAATAGGAAGTAGAAGAGGGGATAGGAAAAAGTGATAGAGCATCCATCCTTCAGCTAAATATAGTGTGGACCTAGTGCTTTGAATTAAAGTGTGCCAACAATTAATACAGACATCCAAAATACATGACAGCTCCTTTTCTGTGCAGTATTAACACTGACAACTTTATCCATGCAGCATATAAATTTTAGTGTTACCAACAAATGACTCACTGAAGCAATGTGGTCTAGAATTAAAGACGGGAGGAAAAAGAAATTTAAAAATGGGGATTTTCAACAGAGGGGTGTAACAACAGGAGATGTGTCAGGGAAGAACTGTTGCAGATGTCCTATATTCTGAAATCACATATACTAGATAATATATTTTTATTTTCATCCATGTCTCAAAAGAACTAGCAAAAGAAAATACACTTGTAGATACATGGGGTAAATGGGACATAAAGTTTAAGCACCAAGTTGGGGCTATAAACCCAGCCTTGTACTACTTTGTGTATTTTAATAAAATGCTCATGTAGAGACTGAAACACCTCTTACTCTGTACACATTCCTTGGTAAAAATCCTATGTGCTGAGATATATAGAGATATATATGTGCCACTAGAGAATGAATAGAGACAGTATAACCTGGCCTGTTTCAGACTAGATCTTGCTACTGGCTAGAAGGTAATTCTCATTATCAAGTGGATCTAATAATTCAAATAGGTTTAAATGTGCTGTACCATCATCTTAGCTCCAGTTCTAATGACGAGGTTGTGAATGTGATGTGCTGAGCTCATCAGTCTCTTGTAGAAGCTGAAAGGTCCTCAGTGCTTGCAGAAGATAGTTGTTAATGCACAAATCCCAGAGCTGGACTTCTCCTTCCTGCCATACCCTTACCAATCCTGGGACAAACCTTTCCAGCCAAAGGAGCTGCTGTGTGTTTCTGCATTAGCCCTGCCAGCCTTAGGAAGTCAGAAACTGTGTGGGACAGAAAAGCACCCCTTTCTTACTCTTTCCGTGATAAGATGCAGAGAACAGGAGAAATGAGGTGGGGGAAGGAGTTACATGAAGTTTGCTGGCACCTGATGGTGCAGGTGGGACACCTGCTTTGGCCATAAATGAGTTGGCTGCACAAGCACTGCCTGAGCTGGGCTGCTCAGAGGCTTTCACTAAATGCTCAGCGATGCCCCTCTGGTTTTATTCTTGCCCCTCAGAGCTCGGTGACCCTGTTTGTCCCCTGAAATAAGGTGTTCACAGCTCAGGGAAACGGAGAGTGTTGGAGGAATGCTGCAGTTCTTCATGTTAGCAAGGGACACCTCTCACTCTGCAGCGTCAGTGCAGTGTTTGGGGACTGCAGAGCTGCCCTTTCTCGGGCAGAGCTGTGACACCAGCACTGTGCTGCCCTGAAGGGGTGGGTGCAATGAAGCAGAGAGCTTCACATTTGCACCGTTTTTAGGGGGTGATACAGTGAGGAATACTGTCCTGTTATTCCATTGCAGTGTATCTTCCTCTGCCTTATGTGAGCTTACAGAATGTTCTACACTGATTTATAATCCTCCTCTTTGCTTGGCTTTCTCCTGCTGACAGTGTCTTTAGTCATAAAAGATAAAAGCTTCTCTGAAACATATTAAACTATTCAAACCTTCCTGCATGTTTTCTTCCCTCTAGCAGAAGGTTTTTAGCACAGAATATACAAAGCATCACCAAATGCAAATCTCTAGACTCTTGCTGGTGGTGAGGATGAACTGCACTCTCTTTTCTTGGTGTAATGAGATAAAAACAGGGTACCTAAAGGCCCAGCCCAGGGTGAGTGTGCTGTGCTGGTAGACTGCTGAGTACTTACGGATTTCTGTGGGACCCTGTGTGTAACAAGAACTGAGCGATGTGAAAGGAGGTTCTGTACCCTGCAGGGACAATGTCTGTGCTGAGAGGCCTCTCTGCTTGTCTGGATGGTTCCTTGGGTGACTACCAGCCTTGAGACAAGCACACCCTAATGAAAACCCCGTGTATTCCGGATCCAGAACTCACTGAATCATGTTGTCACGACCTCCCGGGTGCACACGAGGGGGCCTGTCAACCACACAAGCGGGACAGGCACAAGGACACGGGCACCCAGCAGAGAGCCCCACTGGGGATCTGCCTAATGAGTCCTTCTGCTGGCCTAAAAACACATGGTGCCAAAAGAGTGGTGCAGCCAGGAGAACTTGCCTGGGTAGAAGAACATACTGTCCAATACAAATGTTCCTGCACCAGAAAGCTGAGGAAAGAAATGAACTCAAGGTTGTTAAAGCAGCTGGAAGGAACTCCCTATCAAAGAGCAGTGCAGCAGGGCCGGGGAGAGCAATTCTTTTCTGCCCGAGTTCAGGACAAGGGCATGTCTCGAGCAGCTCAAAAGTAACTAAACCCCCCCCTAACAACTATTCAGCTTTAAGCCTTACCCACGCTGCTCTGCTAAGGGAGAAGCAACCCCCTGGCAGTGCCCGGGTCAGTGTGATCCCTTGCCATGCCACATCAGCCTGCTCTCCTGGGATGCTCACAGGCACCCTGAGAAACTGCTCCTATTCAGTAAAATGCAGTTTTTGCTGAGCTGCTTCTTTAAGCCATGGTTTCTGCTTAGGGATACCAGCCACTCCTAAGGGAAAACCTCTGTATTTCCCCCCATTTAAGGGGGCATCATTGTCCTCAGATATTTAGTGCTCTTTGACTTTTTCAATGAGCAATGCTTGAAAAGGCTGCTGGCTCTGACTGTGGTGGGAAGCAGTGCCTGGGACTGACATTAGCTGAAAAGCTCTTAGTCCAGCTCAGGAGTGCCTTTCATACAAGGTGTTTTATCCCTTCCTACATTCAGATTGGTGGATTTACTGGGATTATTCCCTCTGGGCTAATGGCTACAATTTCTTTGTACATAGAGAATTTAAAAGGGGTAGTACATTTGATTGATTTGTTCAGGAACTAGATGTGATTTCTGTGAATACATTTGAAGGGTTAGATGTTTAAAGCTAATTGCATGTTTAACTGCTGAGCTGCACTGGGGTTTAACTTTAGGACTGAGTGCTGGATGAAGCAGCAGGTTCACCCCCTTGGCTAAATGCCAGCCAAGCAGTACAGCCCTGTCTGCTCAGCTTCCACCTGATTTTGGTCATGGCTGCATTTTTGCCATCCTTTTGCCTCTAGACTTTCCTCTCTGCAAACAACCCTGCTAACAGCTCAGACTGAACTGGGAGGTGAGCAAAGTTCCCTACAGATTCCCCACCCCTGGAAGTGCTCAAGGCCAGGTTGGACAGGGCTTTTGAGCAAGCTGGTCTAGTGGAAGGCTGGACTGGATGATTCTTGAAGGTCCTTTCCAACTCACTCAGTGATTCTGTGCATGTTAAGATTTTAAAGAAAAGTTGTTTTGCCTCCAAAACTGGGTGTCCCTTGTTACCACTGGGTACCAATGACAGGCACCCTCCTGCCTGGCATCCTGCAAACATCTTGGTGTAAACAGCTTTGTTTTGGTACAGTTGGCATTTGTGGTGGCAAATTGAGGGGCCTGTGTGGCTTCTGTGGAGGCAAAAGACTCAGGGTTGATGTACTGCTGGTGAGACCTGGCCTTGGTTCGTGTGGTTTATTTTCTCACCTGTGTGTCTGCCACCTTTCCTTGACAGCCTGTCTGTTCACTGCTCCGTCCTCTCGGGCTAATTCTTCGCTGTTCTTTTCCTCACTTCACCTCAATGTTAAAGCAAAGGCTTGCAAGGAATGATAGAGTATTCTGACTGTGTCTTGGGACAGAGGAATAGACTAGATATCCTTTTAAAAATCCTTTCTTGCCCCATCATCTTTTATGATGCCACGAGTTTAAGATAAAACAGCATTATTTTCAGTGAGACTTGATATGGGTCAGTGACAAAGGGATTGAATTCACCATCTTCCCTTGCAAGAATAAGCTGTGAAATGTCACATGCTTATTAGAATGCAAAGACCACTACTGTCTGTTTAGATATTTTCAAGGAAAGACAGACATGGAGTAATTATTTTTCAGAATGGATACTTGTCACAAAAAGAAACCCCAACCCTAAACCCAAGAAAGCCTCCAGCAAGTCATTCATTTAGCAGTGGCTTTATGTTAAAAAATTCTCAATTATGTTCCAGTCACACTTACCAAATGTGACATACTCTTTGATATGTGACGAAAGTGAGGGAAGCATTGTAAGAGAAGCTGGACCAAAATATTTTCTGGTTTATGCTGCAGATCTGCAGCTGAGGACACAAAGTATGTGCCACAGACATGTTTTGTCATGCCATTAAAAGGTTCCATTTTCAAGCATATCAGGCACTGCCATCTAAATCTGCAGTTATTCACACTGTTTCAGTCAGTTATAGGCACATTATGCCCAGAGCCCATATTTCTAGCTTTTATATAGTCCATTTAATGTATGTAATACTAGAATAAACTGCCACCTGCAGAAGTGACACCGTGGTAGTTTTCTGTCGCTGCCGTGTTCCTCTTCTGGTGCTTCTTTTCAGGGCTATTACCAGATCAACCTTTCTTGAAGAGTCTCTTTTCTTTGTAATCCTGTTCATAATTGTTAAAACTTGGGGTGAATGTGAGCAGTACTTTGGGGGAATTGTCCTACAGTAGCTTTTTTTAGTGCTCTTTCTAGATTTTTCTCTTTGATTTGCTTTCTGAATTAAAGCCACTTGAAATACCTGCACTTCAGCTGGTTGTGATTTAGCAGTAGATTCACTCTGGCTTTTGCAAATCTTTTTGCTTCTCCTTTGAAGCACTTCCCTTCACTTCCAGGCTCCTACAGCATCAGTCTTTCACACAAGGCAGCTCCTCTCCCTCTGGAAGAAATACCTACTTCTCAATCAAAGAATTGAGATCTCCCCATGTAGGGAGATGAAAAAAAGGATCTGGCAGTTTTTGGCAAGAAATCTCAGGAGCATCCAGCACTCCTGTGCTCTTGGGAGCAGACAGGTTCCTCTGACAGGGTTGTGGGCAGGGCAGGAGTTGAGTTGCAGATAATCAAGCACATTCACATTCACATCCATGGTGAAGAGCCAGAAAAGGATGTTTTAAAAATCAGTCCTCTCTGCCACCCACATTTGCTCTCTCCAAATTCAGGTAATAGATTGATCCCAACCTTGCTATCAGATTCCAAGAGCAAAGCCTGTGTGACGACACCATACCATGGCACGGGGGGAGCAGGTGCCATCCACCCTTTTGTAACAAGGGCAAGAGTAAAAGGAGCACCTCCACAAATCAAAAAATGTGGAAGGAAAACCATAACAGACACTGATCCTCTGATCCTGGGCCAGCCCGCTGCACAGGAGCTGTGGGCAGAGAGGTTTGTCCTCTTGCTGAGCATCCCCACAGCCAAAGGGACAAGAGCAGGGACAGGGGTGGACAGCAGAGCTGTCTGCAGGCGACATTCCACAGGGATGAAGAGGTGCCAAATGTGACAGTACCAGAGTGCTCCCCTTGCACGCTGCATCCCCACTGTGCAAGGAGTAACAAATCAGTGCTGGGGTAAGGAGTTTTTTCCCTCTTTTAGTGTGAGGGAAAACATGACCCAACAATTTTTCTGGTCAGGCAGACACTGTTCTCAGTCCATCTTCCTGCAGGGGCATCCTGGCCATGGAAAACTGAATTATTGCTGAGCTGGGATTGTTGCTCCTTGTTCTCTTGCCTTGTGCTGGCACTTCAACTCGCTGTGGATCTTGGCTGTTTTCTTGGCAATCATCTTGCTAATTATTCACCTCTTTCATGCATCTTATACACATTCCTAAACTCCCCAAATAAGACACCTCTGTGATGTGAATAGGAGGCATGTAGGTAAGTTCTGTTCTGCATTGTGCTCCTGAATATTTAGAAGGTAACCTGAAAATGAAGAATAAATGCAGCTCACTAATGAGTTAGAGCTTAATATATGCTCATGGATATACATTCTGCCTGTCGACCTCTAAGGAAAAAACACATAATGTGCAGGGAGAATCAGAAGAGTTCTGGGTATAAAGACCCGCTGCCCCACAGAGCAAAACTGGAATGTAAATAAGGCAATGTTTAATAATACTTATTTGTTTATAAACAAAGAGGCAAAACTTCGCATTGGAAAGAAATAAACCAAAAAACCCAAACCACCCCACACATTCCTTTCCCAACTGCAGAGATTTCAGTTTCAAGCTTTTCAGATAGAAAAAATGAGAGGGAAGTTTTTGTAGCCATTCCTCTCCCCGGGGGAGAGTGGTTCAGAGCACTTTTATCAGAATTAGCTACTAATGAGGCTTTCTCCTCAGATTCCCTTTCCCCTCTCCTGAGGAGACTTTCTGCCCTCATCCCCATCCCTGTGAAATGGGACAAAACACCTGCAAATAAAAAATTGCAGCATTAATAACCCAGGAGCTGCCTCGGTCCTGTGGCAAAACTCCTGCGGGGTGACCTGGGTGCCCTCTTGTGTTGGAGGGGTGTGCGGGTTGCTCCTTCATTCTGGGGACATCAGAAGGGTGACACGGCCACTGCCCAGCAGCAGGGGCTGTCTGGGCTGCGCTGCCCCTTTGAGGCTTCTTGGCGGTGCTGAATTCAGTGCTCTGGAAAACCTCTGGGCACCCTTCACTCCGCATTAGGTTCCTTGTCACTGAGTTCGTGGTTTCCTTGGTGTGCAGGATCTCTGCCAGCTGCCCTCCCGCATCCTCCTGCCATGGAGCAGCTGAGGTGGCACCTCGGGGAGGAAACTTGTCCTCTCTGACCTCAACATTGTCATGGAGCAGCACTAAGGACTTGGCTGCAGTGGGAAGGGCAAGAGGTTTCTGATCATCTAAGCTCTGGGCCAAAAAGTGTTTTCAGGAGTGTGTGTGGGGGGGTTTTTTGGAAGAGAAGCAGAGAGAGGCATGGTCTAAAGGTGAGCTAAAGGTCACCCCATGGTGTCCCCCCCAGCAGCAGAGCCCTGAGCACCAGCTCGTTTGATGCTGCGTTCTGTGAGTCCCCGGGCTCTGTTCCATCCCCCTCTGCCCGGACAGCACCTGCCCTGCTGGGGATGGCTCTGACTGGTCCCACAGCACGGGTGCTACTGCAGAGTAAGTTATCTGCTGCTTGAGAGAGGGTTTCTGCTGTTAAATGGGAACCCTTCGCTTCTGGGACCTGAGCTGTGTGCGCGCCACAGGACCAAGCTGTGTCAAACACGCTGGGCTTTGGCTTTGCCAGTGACTCAGCCTCTCCCTCATTCCTTGTATTTTCCATGGTTCTTTCCCTGTAATAGAGAAGTGGACCCCCTCCCGAAGTTAATAAATAAATAAATTTCTTATGCACTCTACCTGTGTAGCAGCAGCACTGTGGGAGATGTTATTTACATGAACTTCATTAATATTTATAGTCACATTTATAGCTTTGTTCAGCAGGAGGCTTGATCAAGTCAGTAGTATGTCTGGGGATCAGTCTTTGGTATACTACTTTTAATGAGAATAATTTGCATTTAATAAAGTGCCTGAGGTAGCAAGTTTCAATCCAGATTTGATTTTTCTTGATATTTGGGGAAATATTTGGATTAGCGGTTTGATTTCCCATCCATTTTCACTTGCAGTGATGGAATGAAAACAGACATCTGAATCCAAAGCATCAGGCTGACAGGAACAACAGGAGAGTATGCCAGAAAAGAAAGGGGAAAGGTTTCCTTGTAGTTCCTGTGTCATGGGTGGTGCAGAATAGGGGTTGGCCTCTGGAAAACCTTTTTCTTTGTCATAATCCCTGCAGTTAACCAGGGTGGGCAGCTGGAGAAGCCCAGGGTCCTCCTCTGATGCATTTTAAGTGAAGTTTACCTGTTAAATCCACCTTCCCTCCCCGCAAATGTATGTGCTTAGACTGCTCTGGTGTCTACTCTTCCAATGTCACCCGTGTCTCTTTGTGTGACTTCATAGGGACACTGTTTAGAACAAGGCAGTTTGCAGGACCAGCCCTTCTTTCTGCCACTGCAGAAAAGCATCACTTTAACTTGGCTGTAACTATTTATAGGCAGAAGCTTCTCCACCAAAAGTTGAAAGGCCAAGGAGTTAAGAGATGCAGAGTGACTTCAGCTGAAGATGGTGAACAGAAATAGATCCAGGATAAAGCACCTCAGAAAGCTCTCTCATTCATCCTGACCTCTGAGCAATTTGGGGGAAGGGATTTATGATCTTTCTACTGCTCTTTTATTGGCAAAGACATATGCTATAGCTAGTTATATTCCCTTCTGTTCCTCATGAGTCTGTAACTTTGTCATATGTTTTAGCCTAAAAATACTTGGTGGTTTGGGTTGATTTTTTTCTGCAAAGAACTAGTTTTCTGGTGGCAACAGTTTGTTACCTGGGCAGGTGATGTGGCCAGGCTGTGTCCACAATAGGATCACCCTGGTGGTGGTTGTCTCCTCAGGAGCATCAGTGTGACCTCTGGAAGTGGCTTTGCTGAGGAATCAACGATCCATGTGTTATATGAAACACCAAATCCCTGCACACCCTGAGCCCTTTGTGGCACAGTTGGTCCCTGTGTACCACGGCGATATCGTGGGCCACATTTCACAGAGCAGCCTGCTGGGACAGCAAATTCCCACATTCCCAGCCCTTGCTTTGGCTACAGAATTTGATGTCTCTAGTTTTGTTCTTACAGCCAGCTGCTCTGCCAGAAAGCAGGGCACGACAAAGGCTTGCATGTTTTATTCCACTTAGTGTGAGCCAGAAACACTTGGATCTACGGCACCTCTGGCCATTCACAGATGGCTGCTGCTGCCACCTCCCAGCATAAATGTTGCGATATCTTTACTAAAAAAATTACAGCCAAATTCAGTGTGTATGCTTGTTGTTTGAATGTTCTTGGTCAGAAAATCAGGAAAAGGAGAATTATTTACATCTGTGTTTGTAAAACCTGGCCTCTATTGCAAGGTGTCTCTGCCCATGGCAGGGGGGTTGGAACTAAATGATCTTTAATTTCCTTCCCACCCAAAGCACTCTAGGATTCTGTGATATTGTGGAGACTAGAATTAGTTTTAAGCAGCTGTTACAGTTTCTTCTGGATGGGCATTTTCTGTTCAGCTTATTTTGTATATTTTGCAATCATTTCGAGAATGGTTCAGCAAACAATTAACTGAAGGGCTCAGCGAGGGCTGACCTTGCTGAGATGAAAGGAGGAGGAATAAACAGAGGATCTGCGTCTGTAGGTGTTTGCAAACTACTGAAACCTTGGCCAAGGATGATTTAGAGCCTCAGCAGGCTTTATGTAAATGCCACAGTTCTTTTGCATTCATACTTCAGTGCTTCTTCACTTCCTCGGGAGGATATTGTTGTGTCCCAGGTCATTAATCTCACCACACCGTGTATTATTGCACACAAGATTTGTTAATACATTTGGCGGTCTTGCTTGTTGTTCTTAAGCATATATTGAATATTTACACAGCAGCTATTTGTACAATTCCTGTAATGTGGCAGAACAGCTTCCAGTTAGTGTCAGGAGTTCTCTGACTCTCTGCAAGGATGTTCCAAAATATCATTTACAATTTCTTCCTCTCTTGCATTGAAATGTATCCTCTGGCCATTATGTGCACCTATTAATGTACTACTAAGGATGTATTTTCATGACTTTAGGTAGTTTGTTTTGAAGTTTGGGGTCTGGTGTTTGGATATATTGTAAAAATTAGGAAATAATTTTAAGTACGCTCTGAAGGATTATTTTAAGGGCTCTTCCACAGGGCTTGTCCCATCGTTTTTGCTTGTGTTCACTCCTCTGCCTGCCTTTGGTACTGCAAGGTTGTCCCGAAACACATTGGTTGTGGAAAATCCCAGCAGGAAGTTTATACCTAGTGTGAGTTCAGGTAACTAAACCTGCACTGAGGAATCAGACTCCTCACAAAACTATCCTAATGTTGGCAGAAGCTCTTAAGAGAAGTATTTCAGGAAGGTTCTTTTTGCTCATACCCTTCTAATGATTTACGAGACCTTCACATGACAATGGGTAAATATTTTGGTGGCTAGAATTCTTGTTTGCTGTGTACTGGGACCCAAGTGAAGGGAAATGAGAACTAATCAGTTTGGAAGGATGCAAAGTATGTTGGGAAGGGGAGATATCAATTAATTGCTAGTCTCACAATTCTGAGGTATGTCATTGTCATCAGCAGTTTGGCCATGTGTTATTTTCTGCTCCTTTAACTATTAGCCCATAAATCTGCAAATCAGAAACAACATCAGTGCAGTTTGGAAGTGGCTCCAGCAGAGTCAGCAGTGCCACGGTGGTTTGCATAAATGCTGAGGAAATGTGGCCCCTGGGGCAGGGTTTTCTCTCACCCTGGGTTGTTCTGTGTCTGCCTTGCATGGCGAGGTCACAGCACAAATGCATTGAGATACAGCCCCAGAAGTTAAGGAACATTCAAAGTTCCCTGAAGATGAAGCAGCAAAGCTGCAGAGAGGTTGGGGTGAATGTTTCCTGGGATTCTCATCACACACAACTAGCTAACACAAAGGAGTATTTTTATAACCAGGGTTCAAAGGTGACAGGAAAGAAGCAAATGCAGTCAAAATGGGATCATTTCACCAGTGAAAGATGCGCACGAAACCTTGAAATGCTGCTTGACTTTTATAGGAAGCTGTAAATCAGGCCTGGATTGCTTGAAAAGTTCAAGAGCCTTAGAAAATGTTTGAGCTAAATGCAGCTGAGTTTTATGATTGTGCTTTTATGCATCAAGCTCTGAAAATGAGAAGTGCAATAAAGTTATTTAAGAATCTCCCTAAAGCAGAACATAGTACCTGCCAAAAAGAAAAGCAGCAGCCCGAGCTGTTTCCTTTGTCATCTTGGTAGATGTAGCTGTGGGGTTCACCAGGGTGAGTGCATGCAGAAAGAAGCACCACTCCAAGGGCTGTAATTTGTAGCTGCTCCTTATAAGATTAAAAAAAAAAATAACAGAAAGGGTATTTGTCATGGTTTTAAACACAGTTGTAGAATTTTTATGTGCACTGTGTACTGGGTATTACACAGGGAAGCAGAAAAGATGCAACACCCCAGAAATACTGATATGGGTACCTATTTGCAAATCAAGAATATAATATAACCATTCTGATGCCAACAGGGGGGCAGGGGGTCTAGGATCTTACCTTGTAACATAAATGTGCTGCGATGGTTCCTGGGCACTCTCTACTTTCTATGGCAAAGGAAAAAATGGACTGTTATGATTTATTTAATTTATCAATAAAAAGGTCTACCATTAGAAAATGCAGGTTACACTTTACAGAGACACAGACATTGCCACTAAAGCACAGATTAAATCCCTATGGCAGTACCCTGATTAACCTTTAATGCTTCTTCATGCAAATCACCCTGGTTTGGTGTAAAGGACAATTTCCTCTGCTCCTGTCCTATTTTTCTCCTCCAAAGGCTTGCAAACCAACTGGCAGCCAAACTGGGGATCTGAAATATGTCCCTTCCAACCTGGCAATGCACTTCCCTGGGTTTTAGGAAACTTGAACAGGAATCAATTTGAAGTGCTGAAATATTTAGTGAATTGATACACGCATTGGTGCTGCCTGGTAAAGAATGCAGAGGAACAGACAAGAGGTTTCCATGCCAGCAAATGTCTTTCACTGTAGCAAAGAACAAAGTGTACAGACCTTGACTATAATTCATATTTGCCACGAGACCTAGAGATGTCAGAAGACTGAAGGCAGGACAATTCAAACTGAAGGATCCGTACTGTGCTTCTTTAGCCAGAATGTCTCAGCTGGGAAAAGACAGGTTGAGCACTTCAAAAAGGAGTAAAATTGGGGTTTATTTCACTGACAGCTGTACGGATCCATCTGCAGGAAAACCACCAGCAATGCCTTTGTTAGCTTTATGCATTATTTGAAAAGCCTTCATTTTTGCCAGATCATCATTTATGTCAACAAGGTCCCCCCTTGGCTTGAGCATGAGCTGGAGCCCAGCCAGGACTGGGGACCTGCCTTTGGGGACAGCTTTGTATTCAGGGCCAGCCTGGGTGGCACTTCTGATGAGGAGAGCCAAGACCACCACAGAAGGCTGAGAGGACCTCAGGTCTCTGCAGAGTGTGCCCAGCACCCCAAGCTGCTGCCTGAGGATCTGCCTTCTAGGAGAAACGTGCAGAGCTCACCAGCTATGGCAGCTGGGACAGCCCTCAGGACGAGAAAGACTCTGAGGGGCTGGAGAGTGTCCAGAGCAAGGCAGGGGAGCTGGGGAAGGGTCTGGAGCACAGGTCTGATGAGGAGTGGCAGAGGGAGCTGAGGAAGCCCAGCCTGGAGGAAAGGAGGTTCAGAGGAGACCTTGTAGCTCTCTGAAACCACCCAAAAGCCAGGTGGGAGCTGATCTCTCCTTCTAAGCCATATGATGAGAGGAAGTGTCCTCAAGCTGCGCCAGGAGTAGTTTAGATTGGATATCATGGAAAACTTCTTCACTCGAAGGGTTAGCAAGCATTGGCACAGCTGCCCAGGGCAGTGGTGGAGTTCCATCCCGGAGGGATTTAACAGATGTGGATGTGGCCCTTGGGGACATGGGTTAGTGGTGGCCTTGGCAGTGCTGGGGGAGCGGTCGGAGCTGAGCTGCAGACACAGGTTGGGAGGCAGGACGAAGCTTTAGCACAGGGGCTCATAAAGCCAAGCCTTGGTTTAACAGGTTAGAGTTGCAATTACTTCTGTGGTAGGGAATGACAGGGCCTTTCCAGGGAGCCAATCTCATAAACAGCACGTGCAATAATGGACTTGAGTTACAGATGTGATTCAGGAAACTGAACTGAAAGGCTGGAGTGATGATGACAGTCATTATTGACTTTGGCATTAACTTGCTGGGATGTAAAAAAATCACTCCGTAGGAAGTAAATTAAAATCCATGAATAAAATTAATTCCATTTGTACTACCTGACCAGTAGGCGTTATATTCCATTCTAGTGTGACGTGCTGTGGGGTTTGCTTAGAGGTCACTGTTGCCACAGTCGTTTGAAGAAGTGGGGGCAGCAAACAGAGACTGAAGAGTGGAGATGTAGGAATTAATTGGAGTCCCAGCCCAGCCTGGTGCTTCAGCAGAACTCTGATTTTAAGCAGTTATAGCCACAGGTCAATTCGAGCTTAGAGGAACTTCTGCTGAGATGTGGAATGCCCAGGTATGGAAATAAGGAGTTTGAGCTACAGCAGTGATATTCTGGTTATGAAAGTACTTCATGGCTGAGCAGAGGGAAGTGTGCTGAGATCTCCTACTTGTGGAGACCTTCTCCATCACTGAGGTCCTCATGAGCCTCTCCCTGGGGCAGTTCAGCAGAGCTGGCCATTAGACTGTTCCTGAGGTCTTTTCCACCCCTTATTTTCCTTGATTTTTATGGAGAACTTGCCTTTTTAAATGAAAACCAGCTACTTCATTCTGCTGGAGACAGACATCCATATCCTAGGGATGAAATGTGATGTCAAATTTGCTGTTTCTCCTGGTGCATGTTGTGCCTGTGTGTCTGCTAAGGCAGACAGGAGTCTGCTTGGGAAAATCCAATACAATCAGCTTGGTGATAATCTCCTTTTCTCCCCCTCACTCCTTGCATGTCTCTCAGTTTTCTTCCAATGCCCTGGCAATTCTCCAGACTAGAGATTTGATGAGAGCAGGGATGTGTTCTGAGCATTGGCAAGGTTTCTCATCTTTGCTTCCTTGTTCTCTGCCTGCCTACCCTCACATGGGCCATGTAAAACCACGTCTCTCATTTGGGTGATGAGGACGTGATACCCTGTCGGAAAAAGCAGATGTTACCCAAAGCTTCAGAGCAGGAGAGCATCCCATGAACAAGGACTAAGTGTGTCTCCAGACATCTCTGAGCCTGCCACAGGAGGAAAGCCCTGGGTATCACTATCACTTTCCAGTAATGTGGGAAAATGGAACTATTTGACATAGAATTTAAGCCGGAGGTATGTGGAATAACTCCCCATGACTGCCCACAGCGAAACACCACCTAGAGGGGGACATTTTTAGTTCCAGCTCATGCTGTCTGTCCACGTACACTCTGAAAACAGGGCAGGTGGGCACATCCAGGCAGCAGGGAGGGGCTGAGGGGAGACCTGGGGGCCAGTTGCTCTGTTTGGAAAACTAATAATGCTAAAAGGCAGGATTTCATTTAGTTCTGAGACAGGTGTTTGGATTTTGGGGGGCTTTTTTAAACAACTGCTCAGAGATACTCCTGGCTAATTAATGTCAGCAACAACAAAAAGTGATTTGAGAGCCACCATGGCAGAAATTACAAATGAGTTTTATAAGAATATAGACCTTCACTTTTATTAATAGAGGGTTGTCTTTTCGATGAATGATAGAGAAATTAGGATAGACTTAAAGATTAATTGTTCTCGCTAGGTATAGTTCTTCTTGGAGAAGAACAAGGAAAAAATAAATGACTCAATTTTTCACATTTTTCTTGGTCTTCATCTCCCTTAAATACCTTGTTCCTCCAAATCCAGTCAGCTTTAACCTTCCTAATTCACAACATGAGCCAGCCTTGTCCTCAAAAGTTACCAAGAGAAGTGACTTGTCACGTATGGGTCTGAAAAAATTTTGGTACCCAAAGTTAGTGTGAGCCTTGGAAGTTCTGGAGAAGAAGCAAAATCTCATCAAGAAGGAAACAACAGATGTAGAAATAGAAAGGTTTCTGATTTAATATTCATGCTGTGAAGTATTAGAACCAGCATATAATATTATTATATTATTATAAGCTGTGTGGTGATGGCTGTCCAGAAGTTTGTGTGTAACTTTCTGAGACCCAAGAAGACGCTGGTTGAATATTTTGCATTTAAAACTTCAGTGTTATCTATGCAAGTTGCTGTATGTTTTCCCTTTTACAGCTAATATCAGGTTAGAAGGTTAATATTTTATCCTGGCACTGCTGTTAAAGCTGAAATTCACCTTAATTCACATCCCCAAGGTGTGGGTTATAAATAGTTTACTTGCCCCTTTTTAGTGTGCTGACGCACAGTTGAGCCACCACTGCCAAACATGGGAAAGGAATCATTGCAACTGAGCAAAAGCAAATATCCATGACAATCCTGTGAGTCTGAGAAGTCCCATGAGGACAAAAGAAGGAAAAAAAATGAAAAGGTAGCTCAAAGCTGGAATGAAACTTGGAAGAATGTGAAAATGTGTTCAGGCAGGCTTAGAGCTGGGCTATAAATAGCTTTGCTCTCTGCATTTCCAGAAATCCAAGGGAAGGTGCAGTTATACTTTTCCCTTGCTGCCAACTCCAGAGCATTTTGTTACTGTGGAATCTAGAAAAGGCAGGGAAAAACACTGCAGTTGGGTCTGTCCTGAAAACAGAGCAAGGGATGAATAAAGCCAGGCAGCTGTGTTGTCTTGGCTCCATGATCCTCCTGATGAACAACCGTAGGACCACCAGTTCCATATTCACTGGCAAGAGGAGACAATTAGCTAAAGTACCTCGCACAGTTTTGTCACTGCCCCTTCCAGGCCTGAGACAGGAATGACAATTACATCCCAAAATGGGAAGATTCTCTTGCTAGCAGAATTAGAGTGTGCCAAGAGCCAGGAGATACAGAAAAATTGATTCGGAGAGATTCTGCCAGGAACCCACTTACGAAGGTTCATAACCAGTTTAAGCTCTAGTCTTAGGCATAATTGTGGAGGTTAAAATCATTATCAAAGCTTTATACATTCAGGGGGGTTTTAACTGCAAGATGGCCATGGGCACTCAGGCTTCTTTTGGTTATTGAACAATAATTTTTTTCTGGCTTGAAAGGAGGTTTGTGCGTGAAATTGAGGTCAGAACAGGGTAATGGTGTGATCCAGAGGCACAAGCCCAATCGTGCCGCCAAGTCACCTCTGCCATCACACCTGGATCCGTTAGGAAAGGCAAGAGAGAGCATTTGGGTTGGAGATATTATTTGCAATAAGGAATTAGTTTTCCAAACACACATCCAGCACTTCCAAGAGTCATTTTGATTGCACTCAGGGAAGAGGCTCCAGATGGATGTGCACTGCCCACTGCAATTAGGATCACAGTGTGACTGCTGGCCATTAAATGCAAAAGTTTCATTTGGAAACACGTAAAGGGTGGCAGTGACACACTGTCTGGGCAACCAACCTGCTGCTTTGTGTAGGGGAGCATTGAAGGAAACCATTGTGTGCGCTGTGAAGTCGCGGTGAGCTCCAAGGATTAATTTAATGCATTATTAAAAATCCTCAAATTCAGAAGGAGAATATTAACTCTGTTTGGTGCCAAACTTGACTATTGAATGAATAGAGGGAAGCAGAACACTTTTGATTATAATGAAATTTCTTATCTCTTAGTTTCACATACTTCAAAGTAATTGAAATAATTAGGTGAAGGTCACTGTCTCTGCCCTTCCTTCCAGGTGGCAGCAGCATCTGCTTTCAGATGGTTCTGTGTAAACTGCCAACAAGTTGCTGACTGAAACACAGTTAAATTATTTCTTTAGATTAGTGGAAATTCATCAATTCATTAGATTCCTCTTGAAATAACTGAAATCAGTGTCACCTATTTGCCTGTGTATAATTAATACAACTCTACTCTCCCCCCTAAGACAGCATAATTGTTCTCACTGTAATGTGACCAGCACATCTGTGCTCTCTCCTCTTTGAGGAACATTTTCCTGCTCTCCCTGGCACAAGAGACAGGGGCGGGAATTTCCTGCCTAGAGAAGGATGGGAAAGGTGCATGGCTTGGAGTGATTAACTGTGCAGCACCTCACCCTGAGAAAATTACACACTTCAGGCTCCAAAATCTCACTGAGAGAGCTGGATATTTGGAAAGCAGCAGAGTTGCCATCCCAACATCCTGCTCTGAAACCTCCAGAGTTAGGGCTGAGACCGTCTCTCCCCTGGAGCGAGGGCTCCAGAGATGGATGGGAGCCCTGGAGGGGCTCCCAGTGTTGCTGCTGCTGCCCAGGGCACCATCCTCTGCTGCTCAGAGGGCTGTTGGAGGAGGAAAGGGCAGGGACTGGCTGCTTTCCACCTCCAGGGAATGCTGGGCTCTGGAAGGTCACCTGCTAATGAGATCACTGCCACGGTGACATTGGATAGCATGGCTTGGCTCTCCCTGGACTTGTCCAGTTGTCACTTCATTCAGTGCAAGATTGCTGTTTCTGGTACTTGCCAGAGCACCTTGAAATCTTCTCCAAGGTGCTCCGCGAGTCCACAGCAAGGGGACAGTCCTGTCACCACGGGCTGCACAGGCAGAGAGCACCTGGGTCCGGGGAAAGGACAGGGAAACACAAAGTACCAAGAGCAGCACGGTTGTGTTTTCACGTTCATCTCTGTTGAAGGAAAGGGGCAGACTTGATGAAGGGTTTATTGGGTACAGAAAGCTCAGGATATGGCAAAACTGGGAATTTGAGAGATGAATGCAATGTCACCTAGCAGGGAAGCGCAGCATCTCCCCAGTGCCTGTTATGGCCAGCAAGGAGCAGAAGCAAGTGGTGGCAGATTCCCTGCAGGCCCAATTTCAGGTGCTGAAAGATGATCAAATAAACATTTCTGTACCAGTTCCTGCTATCACTGTTCTGTTCTACTCTGTGTTAGTTAGGGAGGCCTTTGAGAATGGGGGAAATCATTGCCCTGCTGAACAAAGCAAAGCCCAGGCAGAAGGAGCAGTGGGCAGCACCACTTAAATACCTGCTATTTTTTAAGGACTTGGGCATCTCTGTCTTCCATCCCTCTGCCATAACGTGCATCCCAGGCCACTGTTTGTGGGTCAGACATGGGTAAAGCAATGTTTTCAGGCCAGATAAACTGGAGTTTCAGGGGTTTCTGCAATACTTTCTCTTCTGCCTCCTGAAAAACACCTCAGGAGGGATTTCTGCTGTGCTCTGTGTTGTCTGGCAGGGTGCTGGTGCCCTCTACTGCCCTGCCCACTGCAGCTGCCTCTGAATTCGGAGAGATTTGCCTGGAGCCAGCTCTGCCTTGCTAAACCCCACAGGACACACTCTCCTGGCAAGGAATATCGTCCTTAGTAGTTGAGAAAAAAATTAGCATAACTTAGCTCCTCTGAACTTCTCCAACAAACGGTTTTTAAATTCTTTGGGGGAAAAAATATCCCTAGGAAATTAAATACCATTGTCTTGCTGGCTGGGATACAGGTGGTCAGGCATTACTACTTGTCCAGGCTCCTAGAATCACCTCATCATACAATCACAGAATTGTTTAGGTTGGAAAAGCCATCTAAGATCATCGAGTCCAACCCTCAGCATTGCTGATACCAGCACTAACCATGTCCCCAAGTGCCACATCCATATGTCTTTCAAATCCCTCCAGGGACAGGGACTTCACTACTGCCTTAAGTAGCCTGCTCCAATGCTCCACAACAAATTTTTCCTGATATCCACTCTAAACCTCCTTTGCTGCAGCTTGAGGCCATTTCTTCTTGACCTGTTTCTTGTTCTTTCTCCCTCCCTCCTGTCAAAGGGAGTTGCAGAGCCAGAAGGTCCCCCCTGAGCCTCCTTTTCTCCAGGCTGAGCCCCTCCCCAGGTCCCTCTGGTGCTCCAGCCCCTTCCCCACCTCCGTCCCCTTCCCTGGGCACTCTCAGCATGCCAAGGTGTGTCTGCCCCAGTGGCTGTGCCTGCTCACAGCGCCAGTTGTGAGTGAGGACAGTACTTGTGAGAGCCTTGATGTGTCACCTCCAGCTCTGTCCTGGTTCTGCCCATTGCCACAGGTCACAGAGAAGCTGAGGGTTGTAGCCCAGCTCAAAACAGCTGGCTCCTCAGAGATGTCCTGGGCTGTAATGTCCCCCTGCAGCCTCTCTGACACTCCCTGGTGCAGAGTGTTAAAGCCATCTCTGAGAACTCTGTTGAGGGAGACATCCTTTGTCATCTGATTAAGGG
This sequence comes from Sclerurus mexicanus, assembly GCA_013396755.1. Classification (NCBI taxonomy): domain Eukaryota; kingdom Metazoa; phylum Chordata; class Aves; order Passeriformes; family Furnariidae; genus Sclerurus; species Sclerurus mexicanus. The sequence goes on from VWZF01004021.1 coordinate 2,189,155, forward strand.
GATTCTGCGCTGCTGTAGAAAGACACCATCATCTTGCCATGTTTTTTGGATGTGCCATTAGCTCTGTAATTTTTGCTCAGTATATTTTTATCCCATTGCTGCTTATTTTTAGCCCCACTTCCATTTGCCAGCGACACATAGTACGATGGCTGTCATTACAGCAGCACTCGTGTCTGGCTTTTAGCTCATCATGCACCGTCCCCTCCACTAGCAGCATTTAATGTCTCACACAATACCTGGAGCTAAAAATAGCCCCCCCTCCCACTTGCAGTGCGAAAGCTGCTCAGTGCAGAAGCATCAGCATGTTTAACTTTTATAGACACTAGATAGGATGTCCTTTGTCAGGTCTGTCACCAGCGTTTCATCCCAGCAGCTGCTCCCCAGTGGTGATCAGGAGATTGGTTGCATTGGCCCCCAGGCACACTGCTGGCTTGGAGGGATGTTTCAATGAGAGTTCAAAACAAGGCAGAGGAAAGCACATGTAGGTAAAAAACCCAAACTTTCAAAAACACTTTGCTGGCTGGCTTTTGTTTGTAGGGTGGGAGTTCATATGGCAGAAAGCAGCATTTATGTGTAGTGTAATTCTTTGGGGGTAACACCTGTATTAGAAAAGAGAAGGATAAAGAAGTGCTGTATCATGTAAAAGTGTTAGTGACAGTGGATGAAATGCTTTTAGTCAGGCCTAAGCTAAACCCTTTTTTCCTTCTGTCTAGTCAGTGCCGGGGGTACCTTAGATAGATTTCTAACTAAGAGGTGAAGCTGAAAAGGATTTACAAAATATTGAAAACTCCAGAAGCATCTGTGGTTATAAAACTTCTTTGTTACTGGACTTTGGTTTTCTTCCTTACACTGTCTTAGATTTTAAGTGCTGTTTGAGACCAAAGCTGGGCTTTGGCAGAGCTGAAAGCACTCCCTGGGACTGCCTGATCTCCCCTCCTTTGCTGAAGGGAGATTGGATTTGTTCTTCTAAAGCAAAATCAGTGCAAGAAATCTCTATGTTCTGTCATTTGGCCTGGCTGTGCCACTTGTTTGATCCTGAGTGTGCAAACAGATCAGAGGTTTTGCTAAAGATGTGCTTTGTTTGCTCTTGACAATGAACAACTGTTCTGTGAGAACCGTAATTTGTGCTTTTTCACAAAACTTGAGGAAACAAGACTGTGAGCAGATTACCAGCACATATCACTGGCTCTGGCAGCACAGCAGCCTCCAGCTAATTGCCTGTCAGGCTCCTCTCCTCTGCCCAGCTCCCAGGCCCCTGCACAGGCAGCTGGCACAGGGGAAAAGGCAATTAACTCTGGCATGAAGCAGGACATTGAGGCACCTGTGCCCAGAGCTGGAAAAGAGGAAGGTGAGAATGTGCCCAAAGCCGGCAGGGCAGGGCAGGAGGGGTTTGTCAGGCTGCCACTCCCTGTCTGAGCACTGAGCTGCCACAGCCAGCTGCCCTTGTGTGGCTCTGTCCAGCCTCTTGGAGCCACAGCCTTTAACATCAAAGTGCTTTTACTCTGAGCGTTTGCAGGTTAAATGCTCCACTTGTGTTTCGTACTGTTTCCTTGGCTTTTAGACCATCTGAGCATCCATCACCAAAATGCATTATTACATATTAATCAGTAATCCTTGATGCTGCAGTAGCTCTGTGTTGATTTTTCTTATTTCTCTTCACACAAGGGAAAAATCCTGAGTTTCCATTTCATTTTGATCTCCAAAACCTGAAGGAAAAACAACTAAGGCCCTTAATTCTTTTATTTGAAATGATCTTTTACCGGTTCAGATGTTTCCTCGCTTATCTTTCCTTTCCCTTTATTAACCCGTGCCCTTCCTCAGTCCCAGGCAAAGCACTGTTACTATTGCTCCAGAGGGTTTGGATTTGAAACCAGGTGTGTGAATTTGTGATTATTTCTCCCTAATTTTCAGTTGTGCCTATCAAACTATTTTCTCTTTCATACTGTGCATGATCTGTCTGTCTCTGATTATTATTTGTTGGTAGCAGCTGTTCTGTCACCGTCCACCAGTTATTTTGCTGGTGTTTCAGTGGTGCTGAGTACACATGTAGGATCAATGCAGCTGCTGGGCAGGGAAAAGGCTCTTTATTGCTGTTGTGATTAATTAAGCTTTGAAAACTTTTGCAACTAAGATTTGAGTGACAAACTGAGTCTGGAGAAGTTCTGCTTTGTGATATTGAATGTGGAACCAATTCCTGCGTATTTTAGCATCCAATTGGTGTAATTTATCTTCAGCTGGAAATTTTTATTTGGCTTAATATAGGCTATAAATAAGTATAAATGTGATAGGCCATGGCCTAGAGATCCAGATAGTCTGTCTGATATCTGTCAGTACCTAATATTGAAAGTAACAATTAGAAAAACTATTTTAGGATGGGTTTGTTTCCCTCTAGTGCCTAGTGTTGCACACACCCTGCTTTGTAAGCATATGAAGAGGGATAAAATAATGGCCAAACACACAGTTTACAGGCACCAGTTTGCAAATACCTGAGTTACTGAAGGAATTCAGTAAGAACCCCGAAGAGGGCACTGTTGGCTGCCTTAAAGGCTTCAAGATGCAAATAGCTCTTTTTATTCATGTCTTTGCCTGAGTTTGCCCCTACAAGGAGACCCTCAATGGATTTGGCCAAGTGAGAGTACTGGGATCCTTTGCTCTATAGCATTTGCACCCTCCTGTAATGATTAATGAAAGTATTATTGGTAATGCATTTCTAGTCAACGATAAATAAATCTGTCTTGAGTTCTGAGCCATTCAGGTCCCAAAAAATGCTGAGCATGTAGGAATCCAGATAATGCTCTGGCTGTCTGAAATGACTAAAAGAGAGTTTCATGTTGTGCCACAAAACTCAGCCAGGGGAGATGTCTGTGGTCTCACGTTTGCTGAGGTATCATCCAGGATTTCCCTCTTCCTTAACCAGTGTCCTGCCCCAGCAACCACAGGGAGGTTGAGGGCTGCATGATGCACCTTCCACACTTGATGCTCCTAATTCAATATTTCCCTGTATCTAAAGGAATCAACAGCCAGGTACCAAAGACAAAACTGAACTCTGCTGCTCACAGTGAGTTTGTAAGCAAAGATGAAATTTGCTCTCACATGAATCGTTCAAACAGAGGGTGAGCACACAAGAAAAGTCTAGGAAAATGAACAGAATTCAAAGCCTTGGCTGGATCCGTGTCCCAGGAGATGCCTGTGGGCGAGGAGAGGTCAGCAGAAGCCTTTGCGAAGTGAAGCAGATCAAAGAGCTGTGCCTTGCTGACAAATCTGGTTGCATAAAGGACAGCCCCTCTCTCCAAAGTTCAGGCTTCTGAAGTTGTCTTTAGATCTGGGAAATCAAAGTCGGCTCATTGATCCTACACCTTCAGATCACAGTGCTTTCCGAGCCGTGCCCATAACTCGGAGCGGTGGAGCTGAGTGGGAGTGTTCCCGTGGGTTTGCCAGGGGAGAGGAGCACCCGTCCCGATGGTGGCACCTTGGCACAGCCCTGCTGGAATGCTCCTTTGAGCAGCCGGCCCAGCCTCGGACCTTTCCTGTGCAAATATTACCTTAAAAGGGAGATTAACTCGAGGTTTTACCTTCATCTTGAGATGAAACCCCCAACCCGTGTTCTATGAAGCGTGTTTAGCCACTCCAGAGTTCTCCTACAAGTCTCACCTATTCCAAAAGCGCCGACTTTCCTGGAGCTGATATCTCCTTTGGTGTGACTGACCCAAACACCCTCAGCACAGCAGGTAATAGCTGTCACTATAGAATACATATAATAGACTGTTCCTGCTGCCCCTGGGCTATCTGGGGCTCTCACAGCACCTGGAGCTTCCCAAACACGGCGGCAGCTCCTTCCCAAGGCCAGCCAGATGTGTCAGAGCAGCTGCCTCTTCTATATGGCAGCATCTTCACACCCAGGCTCAATGTTCTCAGGTTTTTTGTTTGTCACTGCTCACAACAGTCTCCCTAGCCCCAATCTTGGCCACTGACAGTGTTGTTTGAATCTGTGCCCGGTGAAGGACCTCCCCAGCTCTGAAAGGCCAAAGCCAAGGAGGGAAGCTCAGTTTCAGACCTGATGGTCAGTGGCACCAGAAGCTGTGCAGAACACATGGATCAGGCCACTGCTGAGAGCTGCTCCGTGTCTGTGCAGCCAGAGGAGCACCCATTTCCCCAGACACCTGAAGTGTGGAGGCTTTTGGGTACCTATGAAATAGTTTGCAGTCAGATTTCACGTTGCTGGGTGGACACACGGGCTACTGAGGTGTGCAGGGAGTTTGCCACAGCACAGGTAATAGTAGTCATTCCAGTAAGCTGGAAAACCAGTGAATGTGTGTGATTTGATCCATGATTTTCGCCTGTCTGTACACTTTTCAGCTTTGCAGGGCACCGTGTCCACAGGAAACATCATGTTGTCCTTGTGCTGTAAATATTTGTCCTTCCACTGTGTCTTTGCTCCTGGGAGATCAGTTGCTTTTGATCCCCTTCCTTCCAGAGGTGGATAATTGCTGCTCCTGCATTGGAAAAGCACGCAAAAGAAACCTGGCATCTTTGCCTAGGACACGAATAACATGTTTCCAGCTTAATTTAGACAGGAAATCAGTGAAGTGCGTAAGGAAAGCATTTATGAAAGGTTGGGGATACAGGGAGTTTTGAAAGCTAGAGAGCAGCAGTGTTCCAGCTAAAACCAGCTGGAAAAAGGGATGTGATGGAGGGGAGTGTTAAATGGGAGCTCGGGGAGGGGGTCTAGAGCTGAGTGAACACCCGAGGTGAACAGGCTGAGAACTAAGGAGCCGGCAGGGCTGCCCCAGGGAGCAGCAGCCTCTGAACTCCTCCTGTGCTCTCCTGCTCACCACACCTCATCTCCCACCGACGCAGAACCATCTTGCAAACGTCTGTGAAACCCACAGAGAGAGCCTTCCATGGGCGATGGGTCGGGTCGTTCCTCCAGTGAAGCTGCAAAAGCCAAATTTCACAGTGCTGAAGCCTGATGCTTCCCAGATGAGATCTTGAGCTAAGTCAACCCAAGCACAGATCTAGAGAAATGGGTGCTGTGAAGCAAGACGAGTGTTTGCCATGTTTGCATCCTCCTGTCCCGTGAGTTTTTGATCACCATTGCTGTCTGCAGAGGACAAAGGAAGGCCTGAAGCCACTTCAGTCTGTTGTGACATTTTATATTCTGTAGAGGATCGGGTCTGGAAACTACACAGTTGCTGCAGTGAAAAACAGAATTACAGCTGCACTTGTCATCTGGGATGTTTTAGATTTGAGCTTTTTAATATCACCAGAAAGTTAAATTTTAATATTAGTATTTCTTTCTTACAAAATTGCATGTGGCATACAATAAGCCTAAACTCTTAAACATAGTCACCTTTAAAGAGGAAAACAAAACAAACCTAAGATTCTTCTCCAGTAGCAATGGCTGTAGGGTACAGCTGATACACAGGTTGTTATGATGCCTTGGTCACTATGAAAATGTTCACAGTCATTACAGTGTCATGTGTGAGCTTCAGTGAGAAAGTTTATCTTTGGTGATTTAATCCAGTCCATCACTGGCATTTCTGCCTCCCCCGCGTTTCCTTGTGTGCTCCCTTCCCTTTAGAACAATTCAAAAAAGTTTTCCAAGCTTTTTAAGTCATTTTGCTCCATCTTCTTCCTGTCTTAAGCTCTTAAAAAATCTGAGAATTCGGGCTTGTAAAGAACCTAATTCAAAGTTGCTGCAGCAGGGCTTCAACCCAGGCACCACAGGGAGGCTCCAAAGGAAGCCAAGGTAAAAGATTCATCTGAGACAGAGAGAGACAAACACATTTATTCCAGGAGCTGTCTCAGCAGGTACAGGCTGGGGCAGTTCTCCATGTCTGTAATCAAGGGCTCACTCATGTTGCTTTTTAAGCCTGCCATACCTTTCTGGTGGCTTGAATAGGATAAATAGCAGAAGCTTATTGCATAATTGCGCTGTGTAAAAAGGAAAAAAGCCCCCAAACCCCTCTGCTCCACAGCAGGCTCTCCCCAGAGCTTCCCCTCCTGCCTTCCTCCCCAGCTCCCATTATGGATGTTCTCCACCACACACTGCAGTGATGGAAACTTTTAATCAAGTGAATTCAGGCAATTCCGCACTGCTGCCAACAACAGGACAATTTACTGAGAAAGAGAATTATCAAAGCCATCACCAAAGCCTGCCTGATCAAAGCCTCTCCTGAGAAGTGCCCTTTGGTGGCAATGAAAACACAGGCCAGAACCAGGTTTCAAAGTGGTTATTTGCATCTTATTTGCTCTGCTGTTCCACGAGTTCAATAGCTCTTGTACTCTCACCCTCTGGGGACTTTGAGATGAGTAGATCCCTCTGTTCGTGGGCCTCATGTAAAACCAGAAGAACCATGGTGACAATCTGCTCTATCTGCTGCAGAGAATCAGGCCAGGAGCTTTGTCCTCTCTCTGTTTGGAGCTCTCTCCTCCTAAGACGTATCACACAACTATTAATTTGATTTCTGAGTGTGGGTTCAGCTTGTGGGGTGATTCTGTAATTCCAGGCTGCTTACTGGGGGGGGGGAGTTAAACAGGGGATTGCTGTGCAATCTTAGTAGAGATGAAATACAGACTCAAAGGAGCTGGGATTTCGTCTCCAACCTCAGAAAACCCTGCCAATTAATTGCCCTTCACATTTGCTCTTGTTAAAGGTTAGAATAATCCATTCCCTTCCATTGCTGCAACGCAGCACACTGTTATCCTTCCTAAAACCTTATTAGATTTCAAAATATGATTAAGTGGATTCTTGAAGGAAGCCAGGGTGGGGGAAACCAGGGTGGTTGTTTCCTCCTGAAAGGTTAAAATTTTCATTTGAGTATCAAGCACACAGCTTATAGGAATTCTTCTGTTTTATGGTGGTGTATGATACCCAGAGGCATTACACATTAAGGAAACCTATTGATCTCTAGATTTTAATAAACACGAAACTACTGAGCTTTGTGGAAAGACTGTTTTTTAATCGGGAATGATTCCAACATGGTGAGACAAGTACCCCAATGTTCTAACCTGCCTTGTTTCCCAAGTGTTGCCATCGCACACACTGACAGCAGCCCTGTCTCATTAGGGATGACAGTCATTCCAAATGGGATTTTGCTCTGGATTTGAAGAACCGCAGAAAAGGTCAAAATTTCTGAACGGGTACTCGTGGACTTGCATATTTTGCTCCAACAGTAAGGAAATGTTCTAATTAATGACCTTGTTTTGTACCTGTGGATTTTACTTCCAGAGGAAAAGCAGGCTGGGTGAGCCAGCTGTGGTGAGAGCGAGGAGCGCAGCGAGTGGGAGAAGGTGCTGGATCTGGCACTGCTGCTCTGGGAACGCTCACCTTGTTCACCAGCTTTTTGCCCATCTTTTAAAATTATTATTATTACTATTATTTTTGTATTATGGTAGTGTTTAGGTCATTGGTGCGCTCTGACAATGTGATATTTGCACAGTCCTAGGCTAAAGCTTTTACTCGAGGTTGATGTTGCTGGGTGGCTTTCTGAGCTGCGTTAAAATCAGAGTGAAGACGACTGAGCTGGGGGAAAGAGGAGGAGCTGTTCAAGCAGCACCTCTAATACATTCACAGGGTGAAGGCAGCTCCCAGGAAGGGATCATTTTGTGTCATGGGGCGCTGGCTGACGGGACAGGATCAGGAACATTGCTCAGGATATGCAGTGCCTTCCTTAAGAGCCAGCTGGCCTCGGTCCAAGGCAACTCAGACAGCTGTTTCATCTCAAGGCCAATTTAATGCTCAGAACCAACATGGGTTTGGAATATTCTCCCAACAAGGGGAATGTGAGAGGACTGAGAACATCACCAGCACCACTGCCACACTCAGAGCCACCCGCGCCCTGCTCAGAGGCCCCTTTGAAGGCACAGGGGACAGCCTGGGTGGCTCCTCCAAGGTTCCCTCAGTGACAAGGTGCTGGTGCAGAAAAACAATGCACTGTGCTACAAGGGAAACAAGTGGGGAAAGAGAGAAAGCAGTTCATGAGATCTCTGCTGTTTGAGCACTGCTGTGGTACTTTGGCTAAATTTCTGGATTGGAAAACACTTGACTTCAAAGAACCATATAAGGCAAAATTGAATATTAAGTGTGTAACTTCTGTTTCCAGTGCCCTGCACCTGTTCTCACTGATAGGCATGTCCCTCTGCTGCCTTTCCACCAGGCCAGATATTTCATTTCTGAAAATCTTCAGAGTTTGGGGCTGTTCTGTTCTTTACTAAGTTGTTTATTTTGATGTAGATTATGCATCTTCAAAGGGTGCATTTCATCACTGCTTCAGAGCCTGTTTGACACTGTTCTTCTGGCATATCTGTCTCCTGAGTGAGACACCTGTGACATGGGCTGCCATAAATCATGGATGGGAAAACAGCATCGGGGACAATTTCTCGAAGGGTAATAACCCTGAAACCCTCCCTGTGCAGGTTTTGAGTGCAAACATATTCCTAAATGAAGGTAAAGTCATATTACTTCTAAAATGCAATGAGATAACTTGATAGGAATTCAGTCAACATTCATTCCATGACTGCATCCCTTTAACTTTAGCCCCAAGCATTTTGTAAGTGTTTTAGGACATCCATGTGGTCATGAGCCAAAAGCTGTGTTGAATTAGGAATCACAAAAGCTCCAAGTGGTACATCATTATTAATGTCTAATTCCCCATCTGCAAGGTGTAACAGATAGAGAGTCCTGTGTCCAGAAATTGCGTTTGACAGGCAGAAGAGAAATGCATGTCAGCAGTGGTAATGAGAGAGGAAGGCTGAAAAGGGAAAGGATCTTGCATGTGAAAAAGCATGTAAAAATGTTTTGGCAGAATAAATGTGTGTGAAAACTCCTAATGCACTGGTATTGGAGGCAGAAATACCTGCATTTCAGCTTTATGGAGTGATTTGGATGCCAAAACAAAGTAGCATTTAATATCCACTTTGCATAAGTTTTAATGACTGTACAAGGTTCAAAAAATGGGAAGTATGGTCTATTTGTTTGATCTGGCATAGGATAGTGTAGTGCAGTAATTTGCACAGTAAACTGTGCTTCAGGAATGTCAAATTGATCGTTTTGTCACCAAGATGTTGCTGTCTACCAATTTGAGACCCAAAAGGCATAATCAGAGCTGTATCCAAGGAGAAAAGATTCAACATTTTTAAGTCAATACCTGTCAAGTAAATAGGGTTTGAGAAGTGGGACTCTGTCACTTAATCCACTCTTCAAAGTATACATACAGCTGATAGATCAGAAAATGCATCACAGAGGGCTCTTCCTTTTTGGACCAGCTCTGGGAATCCCTGAAGGATGCTGGCTGCACTGCCACTGGTGTAACCCATGTGGAAGAGTAGAAGCCTTAAGTTAAATTGCATTTGGGAAAATGAACACAAATAAACCCCCAAATGAGTGCTCGGACAGCTCTGGAGAGGAGCCTTGCAGAGAAGCCATCCACGTGTGCAGGTGCTGCTGCCCTCCTCCTCTGCCACTGACAATCCTGCACCAAGCCCAGGACTCTCCTCTTGAGAATGGTGAGGATCTCCCTGGAATCCAACCTTGGAGCCCCTCTCAGTCACCAGTGTGACAGTCACTACAGTGGCAAACTTCCCATGGAATTATTGCCTCTTCAGGCCTGGGCTGCCCTTCCAGGTTTTTCCGTCTCTGTAATTAATCTTGGGTTTAGCTGCTGTAGCTCAAACAGCAATTGTCCTTTACAAGATTACACTGAAAAATGATTTAACACTGTATTACACTGAGCAAAGGGTGATACCGAACACAGGCAAGTATGCAAACGTTTCAGTAGGCAGGTAATCACTGTAGCCAGAAGAGTATATTTGCTAGAAGTTCTGCAAATATTTAGTATTTAAAGGTTGCTGCTGTTATTTTAGAGACTTAGAATGTCTTACCTAATTATACTCTCCTAGCCTGAAAAGTAATTTTTCCTTTTGCAGAAGTCCTGGATGCAAAAAGTCAGTCAGCTTGGATATGTTGGTGCTCGGCAGTTGTGTGTGGTCTGTTGTGTAAGCAAGCACTTCAAAGCTCTGTAGGAATGTTGCAGGATATCGGGGTCCAAGTCCAAAAGGGACTTGAGAAGTTGTAGAATACTCTGGCAACACAAATCCTCCGTGCTGTAGGATTTAGGTAACAAGTTTTTCTAAAGAATCTAATTCTAACCCTTGAAACATCACCTCTTATAATACATAATCTTATAATTTTGTATGACAGGAAAATAAATGGATTACTTCCCTCACTATTTCAGTTTCTGACCACTTCCTCCCTACATCTGCAGTAATGCCCATGTGCCTTCTCATACAAATCAGACACGCAGCATTCTTCTGCATGCTAGTAACAAAAATTAGTATTAATTTCAAATACAAAAGTCAGCCTTGGGATTCCTAGCCCCACATCCTCGAATCCTTTTCCAAGACAGGGAGATAGATGTGTTGAGACTGGTCTTCTATGTGCAGAGCTGTCCTGCAGCCACATCTTCCTTGAAGGGTGACCAGTTTCAAACCCATTTGTCTCAAATGGAGCTCAGTTCTCACAGAGTCACTGCAATACTCAAAATAAAAAGCAGATCCATTACTTCTCACACTGGAGGAGTTTTTTAGCTTTTGTATTGATTTTTGACAAGGCAGACTCCTCAGCTGCCTTCAACAAACACCTTCTGAAGGTCTGGCAGAGGCTGGAGGCATCACTAGGCTGCCCCAGGTTTGACTTCACATTGTTATAGTGACCAAAGGCTCTTTCCATCCCCTGGTCCTACAGCCAAGCTCCCCAAAGGTGGTATTGCAGGTGCAAGAAAGATAAAGAGGCAGCTCGTGCTCAGCTGCCCTGAGCAAACCAGGAATAGCTCCATTAGTGTTAATAGACTCGCAGCAACTGGGGGCTGATGGGAGGAGAAAATCAGTCTGTGGGTTATCTCTCTGCCACTGCCCTTCCATTTGCAATGGCAGAGTCGCCATCAGGTTCTCCCGATCGCTTGTTTTCCACCGAAGATAAATGCTGAGTAACAGGGTTCGAGGGAAAAGGCTTTTATCCTGTCAGGCCTTGAGTGCTGCTGGAATGTTTTGCTGCATGCAGTACTCCAGAGGAGGAAACAGGGATGATTAGAAAGGGCACCAGAATTAAGAACTCTGTTAATGAGGGTGACATCAGTCTCTTGTATAATGGGAAGGTCATTTAAGTTCACTGCCCCTGCTTCTTCTCCAGACTGTTTGTCATGAGGATGCTCCTTGGCTTCTTTCAGTGCAGCATCTGCTGCTTTTATTCGGAATCTCTCTCTCTTTCTTTTGTCCTCAGGATGATTTAAGCCATACAAAGAATAATTTCTGTAATAATTTGAGAATCCAACTCCCCAGAACTGCAAGATATTTGGGGATTTTAAACCCCGTTTTAAATTAGATTCAATTGGGTTGCCTTTCAGTTTTCTGAGCTATTAGAAGTTACTGGTATGGGGTTCAGGGAATCTAAGCAGTGTAGGAGACAGAAATTTGCATTTAAAAATAATGACAGCTCAGGTTCTCAGGGGAGTTGAGAATCTTTAAAGGAAAGTACTTTGAAGTCTAAGAAATGTTGCAAGAAGTGAGAACTTGAACACTACACTGTGCTTTTCTGAGAGACTGTTCAAGCTTTCTTTTTCTTCTCTAAAGATAATTCTGTGTCTCACTCTCAGAGAGCAAACTGTGCTTTAAAGTAACACCTGAGTGTTCCTAAACAGCTGGTTACAATGGGAATTCCTCTCCCACCCCCTCCACGTTTCCTCTACACCACCATTCCTTGTGAGGGGACTCATCCAGCTTGGGACCAACCACCCCGTTCTGCAGCAGAGACATCAAATGAAGGCAGGCTGGGGCTGGAGCTGGGGCTCCTCAGCTCTTTCAGTACCTAAAGAGCTTCCAGAGAGATGGAAAAGGACCTTGGAACAGGGCATTGAGTGATAGAACAAGGGAAAATGGCTTCAAACTGCCAGAGGGCAGGCTTAGATGGGATATTGGGAAAAATTCTTCCCTGGGAGGGTGGACAGGACCTGGCACAGGGTGCCCAGAGAAGCTGTGGCTGCCCCAGCCCTGGAAGTGTCCCAGGCCAGGCTTGACAGGGCTTGGAGCACCCTGGGCTGGTGGAAGGTATCCCTAAATGATCTTCAAGGTCTCTTCCCACCCAAATGGGAGAAAGAAATCAGCCCAAGGCTGGACCGGAGCCTGAGCAACCAGTGGCTGCTCACACTGAGAATTTCCAGCCAAGGTTTCTCATGCTCCCAAAGTTCTCTTCCCACTGAGAAGGCTGCTGGGTTTTTATTCTGCACTGTTTTCCAGGTGACCTTTCTAGGACTCTGAAGTCATTAACCAAAAGTTTTAGAAAAGCCTTGGTCTCCTAGAAATCAGCTGCAGGTCAGCAATGAGTCTTCTTGACTCCTCTCTCTCTCTGTGCCATCCCTTTCTCGGGCACGGGTGTGACTGGGGATGACCAGCATCAACAGCCATCTATTTTCAAGACATGAAAACATGAAATTCCTTGAAAAGGGACCAAACTGTGATTGCTTGGATATGGTCTTTTCTTTTCAATAGCAGTAAGGAATTGAAAAAAAATCAGTGCTGAATAGATGGCTACAGAAGCTGTTGCATGCTGAGACAAAATAACTTCACGTACTGTTTGCTTTGAAATGTGAGGTGGATTTCATCTCTAAGTAGCAACAAATAACGGAAGTGTCATAACTATTCATATGTGCAGGGAAAGAGGGAGGAGAGCTGAACAGAACACTGGACTTTGGCAGCACCAGATAAATTAAATGCTAAAATACATCTTTGCAAATTAAATCACTATATAAGCAAATAGTAAATGCGGAAAAGTTTGTGGTTTCACATCCACCAGTGGCAGGTGGAATGAAAAGTTTTGATGAGGCATCAAAATTCCAGCTGTGTCAAGAGCGGTTAATGATGGTGTGAATTTTGTTTCCTTTACTTGAAAATTGGGGAAATTTGAAGGCTGAAAGACAACATTGTTCTTTGGGCCGTAAGGAAACCGAGACTTGCAGAGCAGCACTTGCAGACATTAATTTGGGTTTGTGCAGCTCTTGCAAATTCCAGGAGACTCCTCAGTGTCCCCCTGAGTGCGGAGGGATCTCTATGTGTGTGTGTCTGTGTGTGCATCATCCCTCGCTTTAATAGGATGGGCTTTTAGCAAAACACTGTGGTGACCTGGGGAGAGAAAAACTCCCGGGAAGCAGCAAAGTGCTGAGCAGCCTCATTCCCTGTTTTCTGTTTGGCCATCCCACAGGAAGCTCTCAGCACTTTTTATCTGATTCTCTGAGTGAATCCCTGAAGACTTTTCAGAAGGGGAAGAAAAAAAGTTCCACTGCTTGTCACACTCATTTTTTTTTCCCTGAGAGTCTCTGAGGGATAAAGTGTCTCTGCAAAGACAAAAACAGAACTCCTTTGTCAAAAAAAGTGGTTCAGAAAGTTAATACCTTTATCTCCACTCACAGAGCACTCGATATCTCGACGAGCTTTGTTTAATTTGTTTTGAAATGGAGCTGTGCATTGCCAAAGACTGTCTCTTTTTGTGTGTGCAGAAGGCTCTTTCTCTCCTGGTTGAATTTACCATGCATAACCTTTCTCTCACATAATAAGCTCCCCCAGGAGAACAGGGCTGTGCTCTTGGAACCTTCAGCTGCAGCAGCCAATTGAAGGGTCACCCTGTTCTTGAGGGAGAGGCTCCTTGGTGTGTTCAGCTGTGCCAGTGTGGCAGAAGAAGAAAGGACTGGGCAGGCAGGTTCACTAGGTTGTGTTGTAATGCCACAGAATGCGTCCCCTTGGCCATGGGAAAACCTCGGCGCCATAAACTGTGCAGACTTAAAAAGCAAAAGTAGGTTTTGCTCTAAATTACTGAGTAAAATAATTTTCTGCAGTCAGCTGTGCTGTGTCAGGGACTTGGCCAGAGGAAAGGTGTTCCCCCCCCAGCTCAGGTGGCACTGTGGGTAAGAACCATGTCTGAATGTGCATTCCAGTTTTACAAAAGGTGTCTCCCCTTTTTAATAGATAACTAAAATCTGACATTAAACCACTGCGGTACATTAAAGTCTTGCTACTACTTAGTGGTAGAAGACCCAAGGATCAAGTTATTCTACTCGTGTTGCAGACTAGAGATTTCTCTCTGGGTTTTCAGCCTCCCTTGCTGGGTTCAGTGGGAGAGGGTGGCTCAGGGACAAGGATTTAGGGAGCATCCCCCAGAGGGTTTGGACAGACCCAGAAGCACACTGTGCTCCTCCAAGCCACCAGAATGAGCTTCTGGCAGAGCCAGACCTGAGGCTGAGCAGACACACCAGCTCTCGGCAAGCTGAGAGAGCTGCCTGACCTCCAGCAGCCTCACACCCTGCTGGCCTCAGGGAACCAAGGGCTCAGATCACTCCCTGCAGAGATGTCCACAGGGAAATGGATTTTCAGTCCACTGGGAATGAAAAAACCTTCTGAAGTACTTGTGAAAATCCCTACCAGGCTCCTCTCTTTGCAAATGCAAACACTTTAATGGTATGATCCCTAGCATTTGGCTCTCTGTCTCAGTTTGCCTTCAGAGTGGGGAAGTCCTGTCCTCCTCAAACATATTAAAAATAAGGAGCTCAGGCAGTGTAATAAAGCAGGGATTGCAGAGGAGTTTGCAAGGGAGAGCATGCCAATACAAATATTACAGCCTGCTTAAGCTCTGATTCAAATAGAATTTTGAATCACAATGTAATATTCGAGAGCAGCAGATGAAGACATACAAAGTTTTAACATGGATGTGACAACATTGCACAAGGCTCCAGTGTCTGTATTGTCGTTCTACAAGAAACCTCTAGCCTGTAGTTCTCAGTATTTGCTCCCACAGACAGTGAGATTTAAGTTCCTGTACCTGTTTTCAGGAAGACAGATCAAAAAATCTGAGTGAACTCAAGGCAAATCAGCTGTGCCATTCTTGCCCACCCCGGTATGAGGGATGAAGCAGAAAAACAGATTCCAGCAAGGATGGCTTCGATTTTCCTGCCATCAAGACTTACCCTGCTTGATGCAGAAACACTGAAGTCCTTGTGAAATGTCTGATACCAGCGTTCTAACTGTTCTATCAAGTTAGCTTATAAATCCCTGATAAAGATGACTGGACCACTAGAAATGGCTTGTATTTGCAAGAGGGGTGTATTCTGTGGCTCCCCTGGCCAGCACTGGAGTAGCTGTGGTGCTCTGGCTGGGGCAGAGGGCAATCACTGCACTGGAGCTGCTCAGGTCACCAGGCATTTCTCATGGGGCTGAAGGAGCTGCCCTCTCAGGCTGCTGACGGAGAGCAGGGATCTGAACTGATCTGTCCAGCTGTCTAATGAGGACAGTGCTTGAGCAGCACACACCGCCAGGCAGAATTACTTTCTGCAGAAAATATTAGGTCGTGGTGATTCTTTCATCCTGCCCAGAGGACGTGTCTCAGCTGAGATTTTCGAAGCTAGAAAGTTTATGAATTTATTTCTATGACTTAGGAGTTCTTTCCTGTAAATTCAAACAGTTGGAGAGATATTTGGTATGTTGTGGTTGCCTGTTTGTGTACTAAACTTAAATATATGTTTTTTATATGACGTGGGCTTTTCTTGCTTCCCAGTATACAACAAGGCTTTTTTTTTCTCTGCTCTATAACTTTAGGCAGGTAATCAATGTTTGGATGGGATTCTCTATGCATTACATGACCTCTCTAGTAACCAGGAGATACCAAGGAATTATAATTTAACTAATAACTGAGAATGTCCAGGGCAGACCATTCCTGCCAGGATGTGTGCTGGAATCACGCAGCCTGCACAGCCACAGCTCAGGAAAAAACATCTTATTACACCTTTCACGTGTGTTCAAAGACACAATCAGTGCCCAAAATAGGTGCCCTGGAAGAAGTGGGAAAGCTGGGAGCAAGGCCGTGCAGTTATTTGCTGAGGGAATTTAGAGATGTGGGGCATGGACAGCAGCGAAGGGAGCCTTTTGCATCCCCAGGCTGCATCCCACTGGAAAGCACCACAGGTAGAAAGGGAAGGAGTCCCTGGAAGGAAAGGACTAGAGAGGGCTGGATTTGGGACCATCCAGCTCTGCAAACCTTAATGCATGACCACGGCTCTGATCAGGACGAGGTCTTAAATGGACAAGCTAAGGATCTGTGCACCCCAGAAGTTTGCTTTTGCTCCAGACCATTCCAGGGTGTGCCTTGGCTGAGGCAGCTCCAAGGAATCCCTGCAGGGCACGTTGCACATGGACAAAGCCAGAGTGGGAAAGGACCCGGTGTGGTTTCCTCTTCAGGCTATGAGCAAATATATACTTTTTACAGCTTCCTGCCTCGAGTTTGTTCACACAAATAGCTGCATCTGTTGTACCTTCCTCCGGCTTCCCGACAGGATGCCCTTTTCAGTCACAAGCAGAGATGTGCATCTCTAAACTCAGCCCCGGAGCGAGGGCTGTGCGATGACCTCTCTCTAACTGGGTCGTTTCTTGGGGTATTTTCTGCAGATTGCAGCAGGTAGCAAACAGTTTTAGTCAAAGCTTTCAAATACTGTAATTTGATGTTCCAGATGGTGCTGTGGATGATGTTATTTTGACTTTGCTGTTAGTATTTTATGCTTTTGTGGAAAACCAAGTGCATAATGCGACCAAAATACCTTCATTAAATTATTCAAATATTTTCTTATGAGGTTGTAACACAGATAAAAAGTAGAATGAAAAGAATGGCTGGAGATGCTCTTTTTTTACCTGAGAACCATGGTTTTCTAATAAACACAATATTCCTTGCCGAAGAAGACATATATTTATTAAAGAGATCCATTGTTTGCTTTTCAAGGTAGTGTTTTGGACTTTTGTTTACTTCTTAAGACTGAATGAATAATGTGTATTTGCAGTCACTGTGTATAAAGCTGCATTATCTTTCATTACTCCTGCAGCCTTTCTGGGGTGTTAGGTTGTGAAATGTATTGTAATTAAAATCGAGGAGGTAGCTTTAAAAAACACTTATCCGTGGCTGTGCCTGGGAAAGAAACATTATTTCCTTTGTGACAAAAGAATAATAACCCTGGCAGATGGGTTGCTGCAGAGCTGGAAGAAAAGCTCTGTTAGAGTGGGACTGACAAAGCCATCTGTGCCGAGCAGCAAGTCCTGGCAGGGAGGTAATAAAAAGCCACTATTTCAGTTCAACTGGCTCCAAATAATCCCCACTTTAAGCTGGCCTTCTGACTTGCCAGGTAAACATGGTGGTGCTAAGATATTAATGGATCTTCTGGCTTGTCGGGGTGACCTTGGTGTTGTTATCTCAGCGAGGGTTGTGTGAGAACTGAGTGTCTTGCCCTGTTGTTGGCTGTGCTGGTTTGCTGCCAGCACCTGAGCTGGCACCAGCCCAGAGCAGGTCCAGGGCAGTGACAGCCACAGGGACATCCCACCCACACGGGAGGAGATGCGACCTCCCTGCATTTACTGAGTGAGGCTTTGAGGATTATCTGCAGCAAACTTCTCAGGAGAGCCCCAAGGGAATGGTTTCAGTTCGACTTCTGTTGTGTTGACTCTTCGATGTTACCCAATCTCTTCCCCTCTTCAAATAGATTACTGGATTTTCCGCCAATCATTCCTTCTTTTTTCCTTTTTTCGTTTCCTTTCCAGTGGTTTTCAGCTACTTTTGCAAGGGAGGAAGGGATACAGATTTGAGAATTATTGCCTTCTCTGGCCCGTTATACAAATAAGACCGATTGGATCCCCACCATTTGCTCTCTGTATCTTTGCATTATTTTTTTGTTAAAAAAAGAGCTTTTAAAAGAGATGAAGCAGAAAAGCTTCTTTCAAAAGTAATTACTTAGAGACTTTCCAGCCATGGGAAAAGGAACAAAATCTAAAAACCTGAGTTTTCAACGAGGAAATGCAAACCCAACAATAAGAAGCCTTACCTTAAACAGACAGAAAGGTGCGAACCAGAACCCTCAGACCCCAATCCCACAGTTTCTTCTTGAAGAAGATAGCACCGAATTCCAGATCTAACCAGGATTCCAGTCTTTCAGGACTGCTAAAGTCAGATCCAGACAAACCGGGGCTTTCTGATTTGGTCTGGACTAGTAGCAGCTCCAGTGTTTTGTTGAAAGAGAGAAAACAATTGTACTTGTTTGATTCCTACTTGGCAGATTTCTGGTACTTAACAAATCACTTCCAGGGGAGCACTTATTCCTAAAAATGATAATGGGTTCTGTGTTAAAAGGCTGGTACTTGATTAACTAAGCCCTTTTTCTCTGGGTTTGTAAGAAGGAGCTGGACAGGAAAGGAAGAGCAATATTTCACAACTTAGAGTCTGTATATATTGCTGAGAGCAAAGAGCTCACCAGTAATATGAGACTAGCTAAGCTAGGTTCAAACTTTTCACCTGCACAAAGGGAACAAATACTTTAGTTCTTTGCTTTCCTCGTCTGTTTTCTGAGCCCAAACTCATGTTTCTTTGCTTTATTGACCTCGAAATTAGCAATGGTAAACAGACCAATATAAATCACCTTGCCCAAATTAAACTCTTTCACAGCCCCCTCGTAAAACACCTCTGGGGAGTCGTTGCCTGATTCTTTGTAGTCAGGTAAGGACCAAACAGCCTTGGTTCCATGGATGAACAGAAACCACAGAGTTATTTAATGGTACTAAGCAAGGTTAATTAACAAAGTGAGATGATTAATTCAGTAAGACACCTCAAGTAGACATGAGAGTTTGAGTTTAATCTGTGGATGTGCATCCACTGCTGAAGCAATTGTATTTTTATTGTAATGGGGAAGAGAACACCGAGCTGATGTTTCTGTCAAGAACGTGCTTGACTCAGCCAGAAGCATCACAGTTGCAAGTTGTTAAGGTTTTTAGACTGTGCTGTCCATGCTGTAGCATTCAGAATTACTCTGTTTTTGGAGTTCAGATCTACAAAGGGCATGAAAAAGAAGTTATAGGAAATTAGATCTACAGCCCCCTGTTTCCATTACTCTTATCACATCCTTGCAGTAAGGAATGTGAAAACTCAGTCTGAATCAGTGCAAATGACTCCTCCTCAAGCAGAGAACTGGCAGGCTCCAGCTGCCTGATTCCAGCTGATTCTTTGCTGCTTGGAGGCCTGGACCTTTCGGATCTTCTATTGCATTCAACAGGGCATTAATGGCACATGAACCCTCTGCTGACATTTAAATCTCAGCCTTAGGTGTGACCCAAAGCCCACTGACACTGACCCCAGCCCCAAGCCCCTCGTCACCCAGTGGGCAGACTGTCACTCTGAACACGCTCCTCCTGCTGCAATGGCCATAGAGTTTTCTGAGGATAGCAAGCAAAAATTCCCTGAAGATTTGCAAAGTCGTATCATTTAGGAGCAGAATAAGAGCTGATTAGCCACATGTAAGTGATTAGGGGAAAGTTTCCATTCGTATGGAGAATGCTGGACAAAACTCACTGTTAACAATTGCTTCTGAATGAGGAGTTATTAGTCACTATTGGAGTCTTAAGAGTAAATTGGGCTCTTTAAAGACAAATGTCTTTATATTTTAGCTCAGGAGCAATTAATTCTTTTACTCTCCTTGAAGGGCAGCTTAGTCACCATTAAGTATCTCCCATTCCTAGAAGATAAACCAACTCAGGGAATGCTGTGGCAGGGAGTCACAAACAGGAGGCTGAAGTGAATCTTGCTACTGGGGCAACCAAGAGCAGTCTTTATGTTCAGTGTTAATAGTCCCTCTTTGCCTCTTTACGAGACCTTCTATAGTAAAACTCGTTAAACAGGTGATAACAGCTTTTCAAAACAGACTGAATTAAATGGTAACATTTCAAACTGCGTTGAGCTTCCGTTTCCCACGGAAGAAAATTGAGTGGAAGGTGAACAGAAATGTTAAGAAACTACTTAAAAATTACTTTCCCCTGTTAGCAACGAATCTGTGGCTCAGCTCCTCAGAAAGGGGCTGTTTCATCCAGAGTGAGGTGGGCAGCAACATCTCAGCACTGGAAGAGCTGCTTGTGAGGGAAGGTTTTTAATTGCTTTTGGCCGAACACTCCTCACTGTCTTTTGGACCAGGGAAATAATTTCCTCAGTGCCTTCACCTTTGCTGACAGAGGATATAACACCTTCCTTCTGTTCTCCCAAGCACTGTGCATTATTGCAATGGCAATGAAATTTATAACGTTCTGAGCCCCATAAAGTTAGGCAGGCTGCTTCCCAGCCTCTTGCCATCACTCTTTCAGAAATAATACAATTTTAAATAAATGCAATCCCAAGCGTTCCCTTTAGTTATCACCAGGAAACAATGCCTGGGAATGTTGCTGGCTGCAGCTGCCACGAAGACTGATGGGGGCCCATTGCAAAGCCTGCGCGCTTCCTTAAAATGCAAATCCCTGCAGCCCATACCTGCAAACAGCTAATGAGCAATTGCCCTTGGAAACATAGAAGACAGAAGACATTCCATCCTGTTCCTTTATATATTCACAGGCATGGCTTCTGGGCAATTCACCAGGGCCATAACTCACTATATGATTCATTAGATGCTAA
The DNA here is from genome assembly GCA_013396755.1 of Sclerurus mexicanus. NCBI lineage: Eukaryota > Metazoa > Chordata > Aves > Passeriformes > Furnariidae > Sclerurus > Sclerurus mexicanus. The sequence continues at coordinate 2,209,658 of VWZF01004021.1, forward strand.
AAAAAATGTTTGAAGTTGTCATAAGGAAGATGACAAATGTGCAAACTAGAGGTGCGGCTGTGATGAATCTGCAGAAGATGAGCAAAGACTTTCACGCTATTTAGAAAGTTCAGAAAATGCTTTAAAAATTCCCAAACCACAACACTCCAACACAGGGATGCCCCAGTTTAGCAAAAGCTTTCATATACTGTTTGTCACAGCAAATGTATCTGTTTAATTCTCAAGTAAATCTTCTGTAGTAAATTGTCAGATCTTGTGACTAAACACCAAAATAAAAGCAAAACTTCTGAATAATCACACTACACTTCTTAGCTATTCCACCTAAATTGTTTGACCAAGCGAGAAGAGTTTTTCTGGCAGCTTCCAAGACTCAGGAATACCTCAATGTATTATTAAACTACATTAAAAAGAGAATAATCCTGCTCTAGTTCCAAGTAGCCATGCAATGAACTTTCAGACACAGCACAGCGGTGGGAGATTCTCTAGAAAACCGGGCTGTATCACCTGAAAACTCAGAAAAGTTGGGGTTTGAAGACTAAATCCCCATGTCTGTGTGCAGTGTCCATGTAAGGCCATTGCAACCCATGGTGTCGTTCCTTCTCATTCTGTGAGCTGTGCAGCACTGGGCATGCCACAAAAGGAGGTGAAAGCTTGCAAGGGTGTGTGAGGAGGAGGAAAATACTAAAAACTACACACAAAATTGATCCGAAGTCCTACAAATTGGGTCACATCTTAGGAATAAACTTAGTTTACTTATCAGACCCTTTCTCTGATTCCTGATCGTGTTAGTTCATTGAAAACCAAATGCTTTAGGTTGATAGTTTTTACCATTTACAACATTTTTATAAGAGATTTGAACTGAGATCAAATGATGATCAAACTGATGCTGTTATAATGATGGCCATCAACCTTCAGCTGTCCCTCTAGTCTGTGCTATACTTTTGGGAAGTACACCAAATAATTGTAGACAACAAACTCACTTTTTTATTTCAGCTAGCAAAGGCTCAAGTTAGATTGCAGTGCTGTGTTCCACCACTGTCTAGGAATGGAGACAAAATAGTTGTGAAATTAAGAAAATGGTTAAAGGGGAGAAGAGTTCTAACCCAGTGCATCTCTTTCTTCTTCTGTGCACGTCATCACAGATATATTCTTCTTTCCAGGCAATGTTTCTGCAGAGCTAAAAGGTTTGTAGATTCAACTGAGGTCCACGTCATGCCAGGAGATTAAAGGAGATGGAGTCTAAAGATAAAGTACAGGAATGACTTACACACTCCATGAAAGCGTTTTGTTTCATATCATTGTAAAAAGTCTTTTGATTATGGAGAAAGGATCTAATTTCACAAGCCTTTCATGTAAATAATTCAGCTCTAAGAAACCATGCCAGGCCACTTTCCTTTTGATGCCTTGCAATATGTGTGCAACAGCAACCTCAACAAAGCAAAACTTCTCGTGCTTTTGAAAGATGCTGACGACTCTCGAAGAATATTTATAACTTGCCCAATGGCCTGAGCCTGTTAACTCTGCGTGCACTGCTGGAAGTTTTATTTTCCTAAGCCAGATTTGCACGTTCCTGAGGAATAAGCTCTGATGCTTGCACTTGCTGAGGTTTCGTGATTCATTCCTCTGTGCCACAAAAAGGCTTCAGGTTTCCCAGCAGGTGACAGGCCAATTGTCCCCACGTCCCTGTGGGTGTGACTCCTCTTTCACAGCACCTTTGCTACCCCATGGGCAGGCATGTTCTGCCTCCTGCACCGAGTGCCAGCGGCACAGGGAGAATGGATGAGTAAAGTCACTGACTCCCATGGCCATGACCACAGGGGCTGAGCACAAAAGCTACACTGTGAATAAAGATGCCAGGGATTTAGTCCTCAGGTTCCTATGGGAAAGGCAAGCCCTACAGGAATTTTTTACTGCACTTTTACACTGTCCAGAGCTGAAATGTTCAGGTTTTGATCAGCAACTAAATGTTTGACACTGCTTTTTTTTTTTTTTTATGATAGATCTCCCAGGGCTTTGGTTCCTTTCCTGCTCACTGTGAAATAAAACTGTCAAATCTTGAAAGCTTCCATGGAACAGAATGTGCATCCTCCCAGCAGCTTTGCCTGTCATTGACACGATTATTTCCGTGCCACATACAGGTGAAACAAAGCTGAGAGATGAAAGGATACACCTTCCCTCTATGTTTTAGTTCAGGTTTTTGCCCTTACTTATCCTCAGCTTCATCCCCTTTCACCTTTGGTTATCATATAATACAGAATCATATCATACCGTGCCACATCATTTCAATATGTGGCCTTTAGAGCCAGAGTGGACCATGGGGTTTGGGTGAGCTGTAGGCTGGGAGTCCCTGCAGCTGCAAACCCTCCCCTTGCACTGCACCTCACTCTGGGGGCTCCCAGTAGCCTCAAATCAGAAAATGCTGCTTAAGTGGCAGGTGGTTTAATCTTCCTGGATTGACTTGGAGCTCCAAGAGGAGAAACAGAACAGCCCTACAATGGGACACCAGTCCCAGCTGGGAGGGAAGTCCACAGTGTGCTGCTGGCGTGCCCAGCTGGCTCTGGAGGGTTGGACTTGGGAAAGGAGAGCCAGGCGAGCCATGAAAGCCCAGTCAGGGCTCAGGTCACAGGCACAGATGCAACTGAAAAGAAATCAAAGCTAATCTAAAAACTGCCAACTTCTTCCCTGTTGTCCCTCCTATAATCACGCCAGCTCCTCTTCAAACCATCTTGCTGATGCGTGCACTGAGTTATGTGAAAAGCAGCTGATGCTTTGAATAAATGACTTGCCTGCATGGCCCTTGGAAGGTGGATTTCCTCCCTCTTTTCTTGTCACGGATTCCAGTCTCCTGCCTGCTTTTTAGGGATTTGACTTCCCACCTTCCCTTCATTGTCTCGTGCTCTTGGGTTTCTACTGAATGTGGACATTTGTGTGTTGGTTTCTAGGCTGTTCCTTAATATATGCGGTGGTTCTGGTGATAGAATTATCCTACTAATATTCCTACTCTTCTGTGCCACTTGTTTCCTCAGGAAGGAGCTTCATTCTGTTCTCACAGCTGATTTTTTTCCCAGGGGAATTCTAGTCCAGGGATCTTTTTATTTGAAATTCTCAGAACTGGATTTTTTTTCCCCCTGGTGCTGTGTAGTTTGTATTTCCATAAGTTAACTTTAGTGAATGCAGTACTTAAAATTCCAGTGACTGTGTTAGCTCTCTTTGTTATATGTATATGAGAGAGAAACTCAGCACAATTTCATGCATAAAGAGACACAAGTACCAAATTTAAGAGTCTTTTTATTGATCTAAACATTGAGATGTACCTGCCTTCCAGGAAATATCTTCAGGCGCGTTAACTCTGGGATGGGTGTGTGCTCAGAAGTGTAACAGATTATCACAGCATAATCAGGCCATTACATAGGACTGTTTTAATGATCACGAGTGCCTTGTACCAACACGATATCCTCCACAGAGAAACACCCAGGAGCTGCTGCCTGACTTATGGGCACAATTTGCCTCGCACACTGCAGTGAGTCTGGGCTGTGTTTCACGGGACTTGGCACAGAAAAGCTATTAAAGGAGCAAGCCCGAGAGCCCACAGGGAGAGGAAGGGAAAAGTGGAGGCCTTTGTGGTGCTGTTGACTCTGGGCAGTGGGTTCCACTGTGCTCTTGGGGCTCGTCCCAGTTGGTGTGTGGGACTGGACAGGGGCATTTGCTCGAGGGAAGGGCTGGAGGAAAGGCATTGTATGTCTTCTCGGAGCTCCTGTGTGGGGGCAGAGGGGCAAACGCTGCCAAAAATGCCTGGAAACACAAATCACAAATCTGAATGACAAAAAATATTTAAGCAACTCAATTTTCATCAGGGGATTTTAGATGTTGCCAGAGCTGGTCTTTGCTTTGCTAATGACAGACTGCATAAAGAGAAGAGCAGATTTCAAGACCCAGAGCGCTTGTTATGGGGTATCTTGTGCACTGGGCCCAAAGGAAAGGTCCTGCTCTCTGTGCTGTGGTGATGTCTTGGTTGAAATATAATAGATCATGCGAGATCAGGTTTGTATTTTTTCTCTTTAGAGAAATGAAATTTTTTTCTGTGTATCCTGACAATGAAATTTACATTACAATGCATGGCCTTTCTAACCTTCTGCCTGCAGTATTCCAACTTTCCTTGTTCATAATAATGATTAAAAATCTCCTGAGCAGACAGTATTTTTAGATGTTAAAACATTTTTCTAAGAGAAAAATCTTAGATTAAAATCTGAAGTGAAGCAGCATATAAGGACAACTAAATACACAGGTCTCCCTTCCTTGCATCCTCCTGCTTGGTGTGTTGCTGCAGGTTTCATTCTTGTGATCAAAAGATGAAGACAAAGTTCAGACAGACAGAAATAGGTCACCCTCTCTTGCCTGGCAGTATCAGGATTGTGCAGCTGTAGTTGAGGTTTGCGAGATCTTTAACAAAAGTTCATTTCTCATTCAGAACACAGACAGATTTGTGTTGCTGAATCCTTTTCACATCCACTCACCACACAAAAAAGCATGTGCTAAATTGAGTTCAGCCCAGAGCAACAGTTCTTCTGATAACCTTGGAATGCAGACTGCATGGACAGAGGACACTTTAAGTCTTTAGGAGGAATACTTATTAAATAAGCCCCTGCTTTTATAATAAAAGCCCAATTTTAATAAAACACTCTCAGGCATTCTGTTTCAAGTAACTGCATTTATACAGTCAGGTGCTCCTCTTGCTTTTATCTCACCACTTGTAGCACAATCTCAATGTATGGGTTTAAATTTTTTGCCTTTTGATTTCGCCCATGTCTCTTTATAATTGGGCTTTTCTGTTTAACTCTGTGCTTGCCACCATGAAATCACAAAAATGCAGTTGCCACTGCGCCCAGATGTTGCCATTTCAGTTGTTTCATTACAATGCTGCTGGACTTTATGTCCCGTTCTTTATCACTCTAGCCCAGGTTTGATTCTGAGGAGAAGCAGCAGCAGGGAACCAGAGCTGAGGTGAGATTTCACACCTCTCTCTCTTTTCTGGCTCTGAAATGTAGGGAGCTGTTGGGGGCACCCAGACAGACGTTACTTCTTTTCCTTCCCTTTCCTCAGCACTTGCACCATGCAGAAAAATCAACTTGTTTTTTTGCTCAGGCTTTCTGACAAATACTGTGCAGCATTTTGTAAGAATCCAGGAGTGAGCTCACACTCTTTGCTTCTGTGTAATAACACGTGCCCTGCTCACCTCTATGAATTTTCCTTTGGCTGACAGTGGTGATGGAGCAGCTCTGCAAGTGTGCACTGGGGGATATTGGGCTGTGTGCCCTCTCTGGGCCACACTGCTTACCCACAGGGTTGGCCTGCAGAAGAATGCAAGAGGAAAAGAGAGAAATGCCCTTTCAACAGCTTATCATCTACTCTTACAATATAAGTCAAGTACTGTATCACACAGAAGTCCCATATCATAAAAGAAAGGATGAAAAGTCCCACTAAACTTGAGTGTACATGGAATATTTTTACTGCATCTACTTCCATGGCATCATAGCTGCATATCTTTATCATTTTCCTTAACTAAACTTTTCCATGTCCAATTACCAAAGCCACTTTACTGTTATTCCTTTTAATTTTACGCTCATGAATTTTTCTCAGCACTAAGTTTCATCATTTTCTTCCCTCTGGATGCAATTCCTTCATAACAAAACACATTCTTATAAGCAATGGAGCCTTCCTGTGATCCCATCCCTTGCTCTGCTGAGACCATTCTTTAAGAGAGCTCTGCATACCTTTCCTTAGAAATCAGTTCTGTCAGTTCTAAGTGAAGCTGCTGCTTCTTATCTGAATTACCTTGAAGCAGAGAACTAGACCTTTAGCAGATGTCAATCAGTGTATCACTATTGATTTTAATTATGGCTGATGATCCAGCCTGGAATCACAGCATCACAGACACCTCTGCATTTCCGGAGGGGAGGCACAGTTTTGCCTCTGGAAGCATCCGGCTGTGTTGTTTGCACCTTTTCCTTCAGCAGCAACATTGCACAGGGGCAATGAGAGTCTCCTAAACCTTATCCTTGAACAGTTCTTGTGGTACAGGAGAGTTCCTTCCCGAATGAACTGAAATGACTGCTTTGTACAATTGTAAGGTATCAAATCTGTATTCACACAGGGGTGGAGCTGAGCCTGCCAGGTAAAGTGAAAGCCTCTCCTCTACCCGGTGTCTCTGGGGTTTAGCCTGGTCCCTTCTCTTTAAGCCTTGATGAAGACATGGTAACTTGATGAAGAATTACTTAATTCTTCTTCCTTAATGTTAAAGAACCACAGTGGATTTGGACATGATTGAATAAAAGGTTGGTTCTAAATCCCTGCTCTGACAGAAGACAAGTGTGCCAGTATATTTTATGTGATTTATGTGCTAATTAGACACTTCTTCTCATTAGCCAGTCTGAGATTGAAACTGTGTCCTCCAGAAAGGAGTGAAAAGCTTCCTCAGTTTCTGTGCAAAATACACCTGATTCAGTTGCTAAATCTGATGTTACACATAGAAAGTGACTCTCAAAAGCACACAAATTACAGGCAGGTTAAAAACTAATGACTAATGACAAAATGTGTGTGATTCTTTATCTGAGAATACAAAAAAATGGGGAAAATACAACAAAATAATGTTAAGTGTGGCCTTTACATGCTAGGGGAAGGACCTTTGATACAGCAACATAAGTGACATCAAAATTCATCAGCTGCAATAGAACATTATTTTAGGGCTAGAGATGGCAAATACAAATGTGAAATGTATAATTAATGGTCATAGAAGCATTTCCTAGTTTCACAGATTGATTTTTTTGTCACCCTAACTCAACTACTTGGATACATTTTAAGGAAACTTTTATCTAGGAGAATAATCACATTGGTTTTGAAACTGCTTTTCGTATTCATATTTAGTGAGCAATATTGTCCAAAAAGAGGATAAGCAAAGACTTCAGGGAGGCTGTTTTCACAAGTAGGATTGCACCTTTTAAATATGAATCTTAGACTGAGGCCTGACTGGCAGTTTTTGGAAATGCCCAGTGCTGCCCACGTTGATATTCAGCACTTGCTTTGGCCCATGTTTATTAAATTTATCATCTGGAGCTGCTTCCCAGCAATTACTGCTGGGGTTGGAACGGGAGCTGGTGAGTGCTGAGCTGTGCAGCACAGCTGAATTCTGAAGGCAGGGATTGTGTTTAGGTAGATGTTGATTTCCCCAAACAGCTTTGTCATTCAAGGACCCTCCCATTATAGACCAACACAGCTTTCCACTTTATTTGGGACAAGACACAAGGAAAATGTACTCTAAACAAGCACTCCAGTGGAAAACAAATGTCTGAAGTCACTGGGAATGAATGTAGCTTGCTGTAAAAACAAACAAACAAATCCAAACAAACGCTGAAAGGAAAGTAAATGCTGTCTAGGGTTTGCCAATCAAGAAAAGTGCAAAAAAACCAGGCTGGCAGGTTTTCTGCTGCTTGTCTGAGCCCTGAGCAGTCCAAACATCTGATCTTCAGGAGGAAGGTTCCTCTGAAGGTCTTCATTGAATTCCTGAGCCTCAGCCACCCAACATCTCAGCTGTGCAGCAGAACCTGGGAGAAGGAAGTCACTAATGGCTGGGCTGAGATACTGTATCATGCTTCTCTGATACTCAACCTTAGCAAAATGTCTTCAAAATAAAAAGGCAAGTAATTCTCCCTGCTGCTAAGGAACAAAGTTGCTGCAAAGCTGGAAGATGGTGATGTCTCCTGAGATGCTTTTACTGTTGTGCTTCTCTTCAATCCCCTGCCATGGCTGGAGAGATAAACCTTTAAAGGGAGAAAAAAAACAACAGGGAAAGAAAAAACACGCAAGAGATAAATACCAAAGTTGCCTCCAAGTTTACCCACAAGGTCATAACTATGTTTAAGCACTCTGCTGAAATACCTTCTGCTATTAGGGCTCGGCCAAGGACTGCCTCATATTTTATGTATGGATTCTGATCCCCGTGGTTGATGTTAGAATATAAACAGCAGTAATTATTTTTAATATTCTGGCTGAGGATAGCACTCAGCTACTGGACCCCATTGCTCTGAAAGAACAGACTCTGAGGCTGCCCTCGTCCTGAAAAGTTTACAGTCTAATTACTAGTTGAAAGCAACCTGAGGATCAACAGTCACACACCTACAAACACATATATTTTTCTCCTCAGTTCCCCAAAGAAATGCACAAAAAAAAAAAATCTCTACTTCATTTAAAGCTGCATTTAAAGAAAATTAGATGTCATAAATAAAGCTGAGTCTGAGGGGAGGAAAACAGACAAGGAAGATTTCCCAGGCTGCATGGGAAGTAGAGGGTTAGGAAGAGATATACTCCAAAAGCTATTCTTATATTAAGCAGGACCTGTTCACACAAATTAGACAATAACCAATGAGAGTCAAATAAGTACTTTCTTATAAATTTGCATCTTTAGCCAAGACAGACTCAGTGAATTAACATCAGAGTCCCAAAAGAGTCATGTAGACAGATGCTAGGAAATTTGGTATCTTCCAGAACGATGATCTTATGCTCAAGTCTGTGAAACGACAGAAGAATGTTAGCTAATAAAATCACTGTTTGGAATAAACATGCAGGAGTATTTAATGATGATATAAGATAAAAATCTGTATGTTATTTCAATTTCATACAAACAAAATCAAGATATTGAAGTACTGAAGTGCTATAAAATGAAAGGAGAATGTAGCTCGTGTAGAAGGTGAAATGACACTGCCATGTTTAGGGTTTGCCAGAGCTGTGGGTGCGTCTTGCCGTCTTCCTGCCAAACTGTGCTGCAGCCTGAAATGCAGAGAGCTCTGTCTTTAGAACAAAGCAGCATTGTTAGAGCCTTGCTAAAGCGTTGTCAGAGCAGGCTGCTTGCAGATGTGTGAGGCAGGCCCAGTTTGTGCAAGGAATCCCAAAGAAAGTAAATCAAACCCGCCTTGGAACTTCCACTGCAGGTGCAAACCTTCCATGGCTTCGTGGCTCTGTTTCTCTCCAGTGTTCCTTCATTGCCACGGCAGAGCCTGTCCCACTTGTCAGCTCTCCTACAGACCGTCTAAGAATAAAATACAGGGCGAAATGGAATTTTCCTGCAATAACTTGTTTTATTGAAGTGCTTTAAGAAGCTGCTAAATGCCGAGCAGTAAGGTCTCTGCTCTGATTGTAAGAGAGAACTGCACCACCGCTGTCTCTGAGAAGTCTTAGGTATAAACAATGAATATGAACAACTCAGTATCTTGGATTGCAGATAAAAAACACCCCAAGAAAATGATGCCCCAGCTTTGGTCCTGTTGCTTTGACTTAACCCTGTGCCATTGTAAGAATTGGCTCTGCCTCAGGGTTTGGGAGCAGACTGTCAGGATTTTGGGTGCTTACCTGGAAACCAACAAAGATGATCTGAAAGTTCCTGCTGTGTGGCTTGGTGACCAAGAAACGATGCCAGAGGTGAGGAAGATGTGACCTCCTTTTCTTTATGGAACTCTGCAGGTATTTATTTATTTGTTTGTGGTCTACCAGGAAAATCCTTTCCTTTTTAAAGTATACTTTCACAGGAATTGCTGCCATACCCATCGTGCATTAATATTCAGGATCTGCACTCATAATCCATTGCTAAGCAACACTTAACAGAATTGATCTTGCATTAAGCAAGCTCTGGAGCTTGAATAATACATTATTTCCTGTTTCTTCTTAAAGTCAGTGGAAACCTTTGGTTGCTTTTTGAATGTCACAATATTAAAACTTTATTTCAAACGCGGATTTTAATTGTAGGGAAAGTCCAGTTGGATTAAGGATTGGATGCAAATTGGTGCTCTTTAATGCTAAGAGTAAAGCAATTGCAAAAAAAATTGTTCAACCCTTGAAGAATGTAGAAAAACTTGAAAATGGAAAGGAATGTAATCCAGAGCAGCCCTATCCCACTCTGCATTCAGGTACTTTGTGGGCAATACCTTGTCAGTAACTGTGTGTGTATCTCAAGCATCTCTGTCTCTGTTTATTTATATTCTGCATTAAGATCACACAACCGTGTGCATTTTTATGCTGAAGAGAGGAGGTTCTGATTCGCATACACCAATTTTATGTACATAGGAAACAACCTGGCCTCTCTGGAGTTTTCTGAATGGCTGCTGGGGATAGAATTCCATGCCTTGGAGTTGCTAAAAACTACCTGTGCTGTCTACCAGCCCATTTCTGTGGCACTGCAGGACGGCTCCCTGGAGAATATTCCCCAATGCCTTAATCATCCTCTTCTTAAGAGGCTCCAGCAATGTCTCCTTTGGGATTTCACTGCACAGCCTATTAGTGCCAGACAGCTCTTATTTGTATCCATCCGACATTTATTAAGCCAGGCTGGCCTGTCTCCATCCTTCCCAAGCCCCTGCTACACCGGTGCAAGGGAGAGGGCAAGAAGTGATTTTCCCATGAATACAGAAAGTGTGGGAGTTGGGATATATTTGTTTGCTTCCACCTCCATGGAATTAGATATCTTAAACCCCTAAAAATTGGCCTTAGAGAATATGAATGGGTTCATTTTCATTATCTCGTGCTTCATCCAGTAAGACAGTTTTTTAAGATAAATCTGAAATATAATTTTAATTCAGAATGCCTAACAGGATGCAAGAAAGGTGTTAATTTTTTGACATCTCTTAGGATTTCTTTTTGCTTATGCCCTATTAGTCTGCATCGAAGTATCCATGTTGTAACACCTGTGACTGATGTGAGGAACTTTAATGAAAGGCTCTTCCAAGAGCATGTACTTTGCATTAGGAAGTGTATGAGTTGTTTAAATGAATAGAGAATCTAAGTTATGGTTCATTTTCCCAAGGGAATTTTGGGGTAAAATTAATCAAACCACTCCATGTTCTTGTCTTGAGGTTGGATTTTTTTCCCCATTTGTCTTCATCATTGTAAACTTTATGCTGGGACTTAAAGAAGGAGGGAGTTTTACTTTTCCTCTCCAGTTGAGAAAAATTCATCACTCAGTGCTTTCCCCCATGATCTGAAATACCATCCTGCTCTTGCTGAATCGTACTTGCTGTGCTTGCCTGTCACTACACAGGCACAAACCAGCGTGGAAACATCTGGTCTTAATTACACATTCCTCGGATTCTGCAGGGAGCACGAGAGTTTGCATTTCCCCCTGGTAAGGAGAAGGGAATTTAGCACAGGAAGCCACAAGAGTGAGGTGTGGGTGCCCTTGTATCCCTCTTTCTGGGACCCAGAGGCTGAGGAGCCCGGAGTGAGAGCCGTGGGTAACTCTGGCACCCAAGCCATACTGCTGCTTTTTCTCATGTCTCTGATGAGTGCAGCTTGAGATTTTGAACATCCAACAGGTTTTCTGTCTCCTGTTGAATAAAATGTCAGCAAGTGATTAATTTAATTTATTTTCATTTCGTTCTATTTTAATGTGAAGTCTGGAAACAAGTCCAGTCTGTCTGTGCAGGTTCTTTGTTCTTTTGACACCTTCTCCCAGCAACCCTTTAGACTATGAACGTTGAGAAATATTGCTCAGGGGTCTGAAGCCACAATTCAGATTAATGGCTTAAACCCACACATTCAAAGCAGCCTGTTGAGCTTGTCAGTATTTACATATCTAGAAAAAGAAATAGAGACATAATATTGTCTATTTAATTGTAGTATCTTGCAAGAAAGCTGCTGAGGGGCACAGAGAATAATGTAATTATTATATAGTTGCTTCTAGACATTGTTGTTAAATCCTCCTGGTGGAGAGGACAGCAGAGGACAGACAATTCTTTTTCTGTGGCATCAGTGTGCTGTGCTTGTCCCCTGATGTGCTCCTTCACTCAGTGTGGGCCCTCTTGCTGGCCTAGGTGACAATATTTAATAGCACATGCTCCATTTGAGGCCAGACTTCAGACCTTTTCTTAGACTTTTTAATGGCTAAAGTCACCTTTGTGTATCTCTTCACACATTTTTCTATGAAGCCTTGGGGAGTCACTATCTTTGCCTCTTTAACAATTTAATAATCTCATTTTTAAAAGTATATGGGCCAGAAACAGGCAGAGCTGACTTGTGCTAATAGTATTAATTTCTTTCTTCAGGGGGATCTCAGCTGTACCTTTGGAACTTGCAGTTTTTACTTCACGTGGGGTCAGATGGGCTGGGTTTATGAGCTGGATTTACAAAAACCTGTATATCATCAAGCTGTGCACTTGTCTCAGTTGCACTCCTGGCCAGTGCTCTGAAGTGTGTACATGCAACCAGGAACCCTGGGCTTGGAGAAGAACAAAAATAATCTTCTCAACAGGCTATTTGCCAGATCCTCTGGCAATGTAATAAATTCTCTATATTCAGTTTGAGCTGGCTTTTGGATCCCAGAGTGGTTAAGAGAAATGTTTAACCTTTGAATGAGGTTAAAAGCTGCTTTTCTACCTGAGCATGTTGTTATCAGGTTTTTGCAGCCACGACGGGCTGCAGAGTGAGAGAACTGACCAGCCTCTTAGAAAAAGATACCTATGGACGGCTTTGTGTACTCTCTCATAGTGTTCCAGCCTTCTAGACTGGTTACAGGTGGGCATGAGTGGCAGGTCAGGAGAGATCTGTGAGATCCAAAGCAGGTGCAGTCCCTATTTCATCAGCCCCACAGATGTGGAGCCTGTATGATGTGAGGCAGACCATCTGCTTTTCAGACTATGATATCTGGAAATTCAAATTCCACCTCCATCAAGACTTTAATGTTTCAGAAGTTATATTAAACACAAATACCCTTTTGCAGGAATTTCACTCAAGTTATACGCATCCCTTTCTTGTGTGTGTTGAAGGAGTGTATTCATGGTGTCAGTGGGTGATCTTCCCTGACTCTATTAGCTCCTCTCGTTGCCTCATTTGTAATTGATACAGCATGGATTCCACTTCATTTTATTTGTAAGGTCTCTTCATTTGGTAGCTCTTGTTGCTTCCAAACCTGCCTGGAGATTTCTCTGACAAAGCTTTGTTCCCACTTGTGGGCTGGTCTTCTCCTCCCGTGGTGGATTCATTTCCTCCCACACACCTTGGAATTGTAAGACCTTGAGCTGCATTAGAATGAGGACAAATTCTTCTGTTCTTTTTGTTCTCTGCATTTAAAAACTTAACAGCTGTCTTTCACTCCTATGTGGAGTGGAGTACTATTTAGACTCCTTTAATACAGTTTCAAATTTGGGCAGAGTTACCTGAAAACAAGTCAAGCACTTCAGAATCACTTACTGTGAGAAATAAGGGTACTGACTGCCTGCCTCCCTTTCTGCCAATCTCCACACTTGTGACTCAGGGTGAAGGTTTGCATCTTCCACACTTTAAGGACTGTCACTGCGGGTGAGGCATTTTCCTCCTTCATAATTCTTGCCCCTAAGAGTATTATCAGGGTTTGGAGGATATTTTAATTCGTTTTTATAATAGGCAATTCAGGAATTGCTTAGAGCAGACAAAGATGTTCAGAATTCTTTTTAAATTTCTTTTCTTGCCACCAAAGAGTCCTTTGTGGAAAGCCATCCCTGGTGCAAGGACTTCTTAAAGCACAGGGCTGAAGTGATAGTTTACAGCAGCAGGACCTTTCAGCTGGATCAAGGTCTGTCTCTGCCAGGAGCAGTGACTGTGCTGGGGTGGATACAGCCAGCTAGGCTTGTATCTAGGCCAGATCTGAACCAATGGCCAAGTTTTTGTCGCTCACGTTCGAAGAGTGATGCTGTCTCTGAAAATCAGGTGTTCAGACCCTGGTGCCAAAGCTGGCATAAAAGGTCCTCAGCGCTCACATTTCTTGCAGCTCCCCTGGGGCCAAGCAGACACAGATGCCAATCCTGCCTGCACCTTTTCACCTGTCTCAGGTACTGCCACACCTAATGCCTCCCTTCCCCAGCTCTTCATCTGAAGCACGCTGGCTACAAGGTATCCGGTGACTGTGTAAAATACCATTTGGTTTTCCATGAGGGTCTGAGTTATTGGCTGAGAGAATTGTCAGCTTCCCTAGACAGCTTAAGCTTCATGCCTAAAATGTAGCAGCAGGCAGAAGGGAAATTGTTTCCCTCCATTATCCAAGAGTATTGCATTCCAGCACATGCTTAGCATTATCCCCCACAGGGAAGCACCGAAGCCACAAAGACCAAGGAGGGTTTATGAGTGTGCAAGCCATTATGGCTCAGCTGTGGCTCATCTTTATTGTCCTCATCTACAGACATCAATACTCCTATTTTATTTTCTTTAATGAAAAGAGGGTTTAGTGAGAGCCAGAAGATTGTTTGGTGCAATAAATCCCCTGTTGTAGTTGTTTTGCCATTACTCAGCAGATTCAAACCTGATGTTAACCACACACAACTGGGCTCATGCCAAGGCAGGCCTTGAGCTGCAAGATGCTCTGGGGCTCTTTGTCCATCTGCTTCCAGACTGGCTCTGTAACCTCCAGGGAAGCTGGGGTTTGTGAGGATTTCAGGATGTGTTTATGTGAGCAAGAGAAAAGGGGCAAGGGAAGAGTGAAATAAATGAAAGGAGAAAGGGAAGAACGGAAGGAATCATCATAGAGAGCTCAGAATATGGAGACTGCATAATGTTGTGTTAAAGAGAAAAGAAGAAAAGTAGCAAAAATGGGGAAATCTGAGAAAGTTTAAAAAGTGGAAAGGTGTAACATGGGGAAAGTGCGAGCACACTTGAGTCTTCTTTAACACTGACATGAATGCAAATTTAATGTATGTAGTTCAGCCATTGATGATGCCTCATCTTCCATGCAAATCTGATTTCTGAAATCTGACTGTTAGTGCAAGTGGTGTTATTTATTGTCTCCTGGTGCTGTGCTGCCTTGCAGACATTCAGAACAGGAACCTGCTGTGGTAAATATCGAACAAACCCATTTTATATTCCACATGTTCATCTCCAAATCTGTTTCTGTTCATGTATTAGAGAGGGCTTAAAGCAACCCTCTCAGGCAGCTGGACAAGGACACATCTTGGGAGGATATTTGTCAGGTTGCAAAGAGCTACAAAACTTCATCCCAGTGTTTCCTCCCAGCTAAGTACAAAGTCTGAGGACAAATTTAATTCTAATGACCTTCTCCATCTGAAAATGAAGGCTGCATTGGCAGAGTTAACTCTGGCATTAAATGGTGAAAGCTCTTCCCTGTAATATTTATGTTAACCGACTTTTGTGATGCAATTCCCAGTAAAAGTTCCAGTAGTAATAAAAGCCATTATAAAATACGGTTGCCATTTTACAAGATACTTTGTGAAATACTATAAAATTACTTTTGTCATGATCACCATACCCACTAGAAAGATAAAAAACCGAAACCATTTGTCAAATATGCAGGGATTATCTTCCCATTAAGTACTTAGTCTTTAAATTGATGAATGTTCGGATGTGACCCGACCAGACTGATTCATGTGAGTAAAGTTATTTTTTTATGTTAGTCTGCTGGCCTGGTTTTTGCCTAGTGTGCCTCTGGTTTTGTAGGCTCTTCCTGGAGTCCATAACATCCCTCACAAAACAATCCATGGTGCCTGGGATAGGCTTCTGCTCTGAGGCATCATTCTGAAGGACTTGTTTCTTTTTCCTTATGACAGAGGAAATGGAGGATTAGCCTCAGAAGGCAAAAGTTAAACATTGTGAATACCTGCCTCAGTCTCATCTTTCAGACTGTATTTTATTATATATTTTATGTCAACACAAGTCTTTTCAGTTTTAAATGTATTTTTCTCTTTTCAGTTCTAGATACATATGGGTAAGAGAGCTTTGCAAGGTGGGAAAGACTCCATCTGGAAATCCACCTCCAGCTTTTGCATGTGAGAAATGATTTTATTTATTCTTTTTTTCACTGTTCTTTTGCTTGAACTGTTTTGTATCTTGTACTCTCTACCACAAACTGCGTTCAGCTTTTACTTTGCCCACAACTTGCCAGTATTTTGAGTCACTCTAATCTGGGATATTACAGCTAACACACACTAGCAAATAGATTGTGGAACATGATGTGGGATCTTTCCAGCTCAATGGATGTTTCCTCTTCCACTGAAATCACTGCCACTGGCAGCTAAGTGCTTCAGAAGGACGAGAACATGGGGGATTGCACCAACTGCAGTGTCTCCAAAGCAGCTGGGAACACTTGGCCTGCTAGAAATCCCTCATTTTCCTGCTGTGTTCCATACTTGCAGCACTTCTAGTGCCAAGCATTTAGCAAATCCTTGCCAAATTCCAGGCACTGTTGCTATAAAATATGACTGTCACATAGGGCAGAGGCCAGGAGCAGAGGCAAACAAAGAGGTCACATCAGACCCTGAATTTGCAGTACTTTTAAAGAAGAAGAATTATGGTGTGTTGTAAAATGAACAAATGTCTCAGGAACTTTGTATAAGCCACCGATCACCTATTGCACAGGTTAAACAAGTTTTCTTTTCTGCACAATTGCCCAGCAGAGCTAACAAAGCTGAATCTGCAGTTCTGAGACTCACAGGAGGAAATAAAACCCCTGTCTATTAAAAGGAAACGACAGTATATGGAAGATACAAAGGGTTGTTAAATAGAGGTCTGTCCCGCTGCATGCACTTTTTTAGTGATATATTTTTAAATTACAAGACCTGAATTTTCCTAATCCAGTAGTGAAGGACTCTGGTACAGCGTAAAGCACAGAAATGCACTTTAAACCTTTGTTACTGTAAAGATTTTCTTTCCTCAGTGAATGTTTTAGAAAAATGAACTCAGTGGAATTGTGGTTCACAAGAGGAGCGGGAAAACCATCAATAACAGTCCACAGAAGATTTTCAAGGCACTACTACAAAGGCTGCAGCCACTGCCTCAAGAACTGTGGGAGCAATCAAAAAGGTGAAAAGGGGAGTCTTGCTGCCCAGTATAAATGGGGGAAGCAAAATCCTGCACACAATGAGGTTTATGTGGTATTGCTGTGGACTTCCCTGGGTGCACAGCTGCTGGCTCTGAGGTGGGACCAGCCGAGTGGAGCTGCAGGGAAAGCAGGAGTGCCTGACTTGGTTTTCCAGTCATCCTTGGCTTGGTCTAGGGGGAAGCTGATGTGCTTTTGTTGCCTGCAACACTGGTGCTGAAGGCTTTCTCTGTTAACTGAAAGTCCCAAAGCATCCTATTAAGACAACTATAACATTCCTCTGCGTGGGGAATTTAATTGGAGATGAGATCTTGCCCCTCGGTTCTCGTGTGTGTGAAATGCTTTCTGCACCAGAAGGCTCTGCTTCCAGAATGAACCTGGAGAGGTTACAGCATGGAGAAACTGGCAGGGCAACTTCTGATCAAAAGATTTATACTGCTGAATTATCAAATCCGAAATCAATACTGTGGCACTTTTTACAGCTGCGAGAACAAAAATAAGAAAATGGTTTTTAACTCATCAGTAGTTCTTCTAACTTGGAACAAAGGAGTTTTTTACATCCAAAATATCAAATGCTTGAGTCAACCGCAACAGAGAGATCTGTAATATTGTATTTTTGGATCAGAATGAGAGGCAATTATAGCACTGTCCAGAGACAAAACCCAGCAGACAAGAGTGTTTCAATTCTAGTCATGGATGATAAACAGTGTGGAGGTGAAATGCTGCAGCTGCTGAGTGATAGAGATTGCTATCAGGATTAAAAAGGAAGGCTGTGTTTTACTGGATCAAGAAAGATTAGCCATGTGTTGAATATGGGATTATGAAGTAATTAAATAAATGAAGACACATTTCTGACACAAATTCTACAAGTAGGAATGTAATTACTCACTTTATATACAATGTTTCTGTAATTTATCATTCAGGTCTTTGACTGGCAAGCAGAGCAGCCTGTTTTGTACTCAGCGAAGTCAACCATGCTGAAGTCATCAAAGGACTGAGCCTGATTTGCTGTGCTAACAAGTGTGTTTTACAGGGTGAGCTAACTGCTCCTATAAATATATAATAATCCTGCAAATTTTGGGGGAAACTTCTGCTGCTTTTACCAGCCAGGCCTGGGAATTCATGACTTGGAGAACTGGTCAAGGAAGGATTATGTTGGTTGGATCTCCAGTGGGATGAAGGAAGCAGTAATTAGTGCACCTATGCAGAACTGTCATGGTGCATAAACCCCTCCAGTGTTAGCAGGGGATGTGGTTTGTGTGTGATGGTGCTGAAATGCAGTGATATGTGGGGTGAAACACGAGTCAGATGGAACTGTGTGTGGTGAATAAGGACAGATTCCTGTAAGCTCACTGGGGAATCTCTCAGCCATGAGATATAAGATGGTGCAAGATCTTTAATGTCTGTGCAGAAGATACAAATTCTCCTTTGTTCCAAGCCTTACAGAAAAGGCCCAGACAGAATAAACTGCACAGTACTCTGTTAATCTCAGTAAGAAAGAAGAGAGCTCGTGTTGACCTTGCCAGGTGGAAGTTACATAAACCTTATCTCCCACTGAAACCAACAGTTTATAGGGTGGTCTGAGCAAAACAGAGAGAGGTTTGGGAGGAATATGTACCCTGGGCCAGCATCAGCACAATGGCACAGCCCAGCACACGAGGAAGGGTGGAGCAAGGTGTGTAGGTGAGGATTTGCATCCAAATCTTCAGGAGTTTGATCTGGATTTCTTCTATTTGTTGCTTTTATTGGGTTATATTTTGCCCTCCTGCAGACACAGTGCTTTCATTAGATTCTATGTGCACCAAGGGGAGAGTGCAGTGTGGGGTACTTAGATGCATATGTTTGTTCTCTGCTGCTAAAATTAATAAAGCCTCACTGGTTTTTTTCAATCCCAGAGGCTTTCATTGTGGTTACATGACATTTGGGAATGGTATTTAAAAGCAGATCTAGGAATAGATCTGTATACCGAGTTCAGCGCTCAGATGTAGCAGTAAAAAATGAATAAACATGACCCCTTTCTGTGTTACTAAAGAAATGCCTAATGTGTCTGTCTGGAAACGTGGAATTAACCTTGTTGACAGTTTTCTTGGAGAGAAGAGGCAGTATTTACATGACAGCTTAATGAACCATATTTGAAAAATGTCATACAGAAGGGTAGTCACAGCTGTATTTAAAATGACCAGCAAAAGTATATGTCCTCATGTTTGGGCACCCCATGAAATAGCAGGGGATGAGTTTTCTCTTCCATCAGGTGCAGAGAATGAGACCCTCAATGAGGGCCCTCCCTCCATATTTTAAAAATTGATTGTGCATGTGAAATTTCCCTCTTTCCTAACCCTTGAAATGCCCAGAAGTAACAGGAGCAAGAGTGCCTTCCTCACAGCCTTTGGGGATGGGTACAGCAGCCACTTCCCAAACCCAACCCCTCCCTCCCACCTCCTCCATGGACAGTGGAGAACTTCCTCTATTCCTGCTGGAGAAGCTCTCCTCCTTTCAGCCCAGCTCCTAGGCCAGTGTGTAGCTCTCCTCATTTGTTTCCTTCCCTTTTGTTACAACGGGAGTTGGTTTTCCCCTGTGGATTCCCCAATGTCATTCTCTGGGGAGGGAGCAGAATCTCATCATGGCGTGGGATGTGCTGATGAAGGGAGGGGAGTTTCTTCCGTCGGGAAATCTGGGATGACCTCCGAGCCTTGGAAATGCCATTGCTTCTGTAAACTATAAAACCATTGATTCAAGGCAGTCATACCCTACTGAGGGCTTGTAAAAGCTGGGGTTTGATGGGGGGTTTATGTTTTTAAGGCTACTTTTATGTCTTTTCAGACTGCAGTGGTGGTGAAGTCTTCACTGATGATGTCTCCCAAGCAGCTCTCCCCAGGTACCCTCACAAACACCCTCCCAAGGTCTCCCCACAGACTTCTCCCCATGAACCCTCACAAAGCTCCTCCCCAGGTGCCTTCACAGACACCCTCCCTGGGTTTCACACCATCACAGAACAGTGTGGGTTGGAAAGGATCTCTGGAGATTACCCAGTCACGGCAGGGTCACCTGGAGCAGGTGACACAGGATCATGTCCAGGTGGGTTTGGAATATCTCCAGGGAAGGAGACTCCACACCCTCCCTGGGCAGCTGTTCCAGTGCTCTGCCACCATCACCTCATGATGAGGGGGCACTTCTCATGTTTTAATATATGGCCATTGCTCCTCATCCTGTTGCTGGGCACCACTGAAAAGAGTTTGACACCATCCTCCTGGTAACCACCTTTGAGATATTTATTACATTTTATATTTATATTATTTATATTTTTGTGCTTCTGACACCGGTGAAGGGCCTCGAGCCGCGTGAGGACACTGAGGGCACTTGGTGTGTTCAGCTGGAGAAGAGGAGGCTGAGGGGAGACCTCAGTGCAGGGACAGCTCCCTCAGGAGGGGCAGGCACTGCTCTCTGCTCTGTGTGACAGGGACAGCACCCAGGGCATGGCTGGAGCTGTGTCAGGGCAGGGTCAGGTGGGATATCAGGATAAGGTCCTTCCCCAGAGGGTGGTGGGCACTGCCCAGGCTCCCCAGAGCAGTGGGCACGGCCCCAGGGCTGTCAGAGCTCCAGGAGGGTTGGGATGATGCTCTGGGGCACAGGGGGTGACTCTTGGGGATGGGTCTGTGCGGGGCAGAGGGTTGGACTGGGCGATCCCTTCCAAACTCGGCATATTCTGTGAGTCTGTGATGTGTTTATGTATTTCCCCACAGCCCCTTGCCCAGATTTCTTCACGGACCTTCTTCTCAGGTTTCCCCACAGCCCTTCTCCCCACAATTTCTCACATTCTCAGGTTTCCTCACACTCCGGATTCCCCAGGTCTCCCCTCACTCCCCAGGTCCCNAGAGCGGGGACAGGGGACAGACAGAGAGCGGGGACAGGGGACAGAAAGACAAACAGAGAGCGGGGACAGACGGACAGGCAGACAGTGGGGACAGACAGACAGAGAGCGGGGACAGACACGGACAGCGGGCACAGACAGCGGCCACAGCGGCTGCGGGCCCCGCCGCCGAGCAGCGGCACGGCACAGGGGAGCGGCGGGC